>CM023836.1:1545000-1940000 GCA_013266295.2 Branchiostoma floridae x Branchiostoma japonicum | reverse complement strand
AGGAAGTTAAGTGAAGGTGAACATCATTTAACATAATTTATTCAAGTCATGACCTTATTTGCATAATTTATGAGGAGATGTCAGATTAGTGTTCTTTCTTAAGAAAATACTGTCATTGGGTGAAGAATATGATCAAATGATATGATTCATGCAAATGAGGCTCTTATTTGCGAAATCAATGACTAAAAATGTATAATTCGTCCACCAGAAGGGTTAACATCATTTGGCGAAGGTATGAGGTCGTGGAACTCTTGTTTTTTATTTTTTTAGACTTAGGTGATTGGTGTGTGCATATAAGCAGAACATGTTGGAAAATCGATTGCGCACTATTTTATCACTCGGGTACTCAACTGTCAGATCATGGAGCTAGAAAAGTTCAACCAGCTCGAAAAATTTATGTCCCTAGCCCTTGCAGTGGTAGTGACACAGCAATATGTGGTAGGGTCCGCACAAAAATAAGGCTAGAGTCGGCGTGTTTTTTTTAGGGTCGGTCGGGAAACAGGAAACACAACATTTATCTTCCTAGGCCTAATCAAACTAATCCTATCACAGTAAATTCAATTTTAGGTTTAATAAAAGAATGTATTTATTCATTGATAAAGGTATTTATTTATTTTCACATAAATTCTTATAAATTCCACACCACAGTTTGTAACATTTTTGCTTTTGTTTATAATTATTCATTATTATATAATTATTATGTACAAAGGGACCCTTACTGTAAATGTAGGTGTAATATTGATTTGTAAAACCTGTTTATCTACAGACCCAACCTTCATATCGAACCCACAATCTGGTTTGCTTTTCTGGCTATAGATGTCAGGACTCCTACTCAAGACCAACCATTCTTTTCAGAGAATAGTTGCTAAGGGTTGTCTAAACCATCCATCAATCAATCATCGAATCAATCATCGAATCAATCAATTAATCAATCAATTGTCTACTGGTGTTGTGAATCATGAGTCAGCAGGGATGTGTATGTGCGCTGCTGCTGACTGCTGGGGTTCCTCAGGGGTTCATAGTGGTTAGGGCTGTCAGCACCAGGGGCAGCTGCTGTCTGGGATTGGTTTTCAACTGGCTCATAGTCATTCTCATACACTCTCTCCTGTGGACCAGCTACAGCATCTTTAGCAGCTGCTGTCACATGGCTGTTCACATATTTGTGGGACTTTGGACCTTCCTTTGCAGATTCTATCTCATTCTCATATACCGGTACCATAAGTTTCGGACCAGCTTCAGCATCTTTATTAGCCGTTATCATCTGGCTGTTTACATATTTGTGGGATTCCAGATCTTCTTTTATTTGTGGATGGGCACCATTTTCTGACTGATTGATTTCACCTATAGTGTCATACTCTGCTGTGTCAGGGTCATCATCAGTTGGGACATTATAGACATGCTGACTGTCATCAGTGCCTAAATACAATGTCCCAGATTGTCTGTTTATGTCTGCTTGCTGCCTTATCTGGTCAAGACCACTGGATGTGCCTGTGGGGTTGCTTAAATCACCACTGGAGTCTGGCACAGTATGATCCCTTTCCCTCCTCTTATGCATGCACCATACTCCAACAGCAATAGTGAAGATAATAAATAGTCCAAGGATAACACCCAAAGCAGCAAGAAGGGGCACTGGTAGGACAATGCCACCACCAGTAGAGCCAGTATTGCTCTCTGTCACTGTTGACTGAAAACCAAAAGGAGAGTCAGTACTGACTGTAGACCAGCCTGTGTTAGAGTCAGCAGTGTGTGCTGTGTGGGGTGTGGGAGAAGATGCTGGAATCTCCATTGTTGACTTTGCTGAAGGATCAAACAGAGGGGAAGAACTGACTGTAGACCAGCCTGAGTTAGAGTCAGCAGTGGGGTTGGTGCTCGGTGTTGGGGACAATGTTGGTGCCTTCGAGGTTGACTTTGACACTGACTGATGAAAAGCAGAAGAACTGCTGCTGACTGGAGACAAGCTGAGGGCATATGTAGATTCAACCATGTGTTTTGTGCTGGAAGTGGAGTAGACTGGTGTCGTGTCTTCACAGATCAAGTCTTCAGGATTTACATACCGTAAGTATTGCCCTTGGAGGTTAGCAGGTCCGGCACATCTGATCTGGTTTTCAAATGGGTAAGACCCGTTCATCCTCTGCTTAAAGGGAGCCATCCTACAGTCACACTGCCAGGGGTTGTCATAAATGCGTACATTTGAAATGGAAGCCAGTATGTCATATGCACTGGGGGGTAATGTCTCTAACTTGTTTTGGTAAAGCCACAAGGTCTGCAGATTACCAAGTCCCACAAATATGTCAGCTGAGAGACCAGTTAACTGGTTAACGAAAAGATACAACTTTTGGAGGTTACCAAGTCCCACAAATATGTCAGCTTGCAGACTAGTTAACTGGTTATAGTAAAGAGACAAGGTCTGCAGATTATCAAGTCCCACAAATATGTCAGCTGAGAGACTAGTTAACTGGTTATTGTTAAGATACAACTGCTGGAGGCTACCAAGTCCCACAAATATGCCAGAAGGCAAACTAGTTAACTGGTTATTGTTAAGTCGCAACCACTGGAGGTTACCAAGTCCCACAAATATGTCAGCTGGCAGACTAGTTATTTTGTTATCATGAAGCCACAAGTTTTGTAGGCTACCAAGTCCCACAAATATATCAACTGTTAGATTGGTCAGCTGATTATCGTTAAGATACAACTGCCATACGTAACCAAGTCCCACAAATATGTCAGCTGGCAGACTAGTTATTTTGTTATCATAAAGCCGCAAGTCTTGCAGGCTACCAAGTCCCACAAATATATTAGCTGTTAGATTGGTCAGATGATTATCGTTAAGATACAACCGCCATACGTAACCAAGTCCCACAAATATGTCAACTGGCAGACAAGTTATTTTGTTATCATTAAGATACAACCGCTGGAGGTTACCAAGTCCCACAAATATGTCAGCTGGCAGACTAGTTAATTGGTTGCTGAAGAGAAGCAAGTCCCGTAGGTTTCCAAGTCCAGCAAATGTGTCAGCTGAGAGATTGGTTAACTGGTTATTGTAAAGATGCAAGTACCGCAGATTACCAAGTCCCTCAAACATGGCGGCTGTTAGATTGGTTAAATGATTATTACCAAGGTACAGGTGAGATAGGCTGGTTAAGTTGTGGAATGTTTTGTTATGGATCATGGAAATCTGATTGTAACGAAGTTCTAATTCTCTCAAGCTCCTGTACCTTGAGAAATCAGACTGACTTAAGGTCGTGATGGCGTTGTCCTCCAAGTAAAGCCCAGTGATGGTTGTAGGCAGGTCCTGAGGAACACTGGTGAGGCCTCTGCTTCTGCAGAAACACCATGAATCACAGCTGCTGCTGCAGGCTGCTGTCGGGCCAGCTTCCTTCAGGATGATCAGCAGAAGAACCAGCATCCTCCTTGCTTTGATGGACATTCTTATGTTGCCTGTAAAAAGGAAATTAGATCTGTGTTGGCAGGGTTCAACAAGTCTTGAATAAACTGACAATCCCAGTAGAGTCAAATGCCATTGGGCATCTTCACTGGTCCAAACCAGATTTTCACAGGTCTGAAATTCCAAAACTCAAGAAGAAAAAAAAAAGATTTTTGAACTATTTTCAGAGTAATTGTAATACTTAACTGTAAAAATAAGAGTTCCACGACGTCATACCTTCGCCAAATGATGTTAACCTTTCTGACGAATTACCCGGTATACCTTTTTCTCATTGATTTTGCAAATAAGAGCCTCATTTGCATGAATCATATATGTTGATCATATTCTCCACCCAATGACAGTCTTATCTTAAAGAATGCTATTCTGACATTTCCTCATAAATTATGCAAACGAGGTCCAGGTTTGCATAAATTATGTTAAATGATGGTCAACTTCACTTAACTTCCAAATTAAATTCCCGGCAGTCACAGTGAAATTAGAGCAATTTCCCATTATTATGCAAATTATGTCTTCATTTACATAATCAATATCTGCTGACGTTCCTCTCATTCATAATGGACCTTTCCCATCAAGCACTGTAAGCCCCACCCCCTATTCTATTACCCAACTTTGGGATCGCACTAGCTTTCGACAATGAAGAACTCTTGCAGCGGGCCAAAGAAAAGGGTTACATGTATGCTATCTTTGTTGAAGGATACATCCACAGAGTAGAATTGTTCAAGGAGGGGGCAGAGGTAGTTTCAGTGAAAGGAAAGTGTTTTCGCTGAATGCTGAAGCAGGAAGTGTGAGAGTTGAGAGTTGAGATTTCAACTAACCTTGGCAGAGATCACTATTATAAGAATGATCTGGCACCAAAGCCTTGCAGTAGCCCAAGACAAGAATATGGCATCTCCTGGAATTGGATAATAAAACAAAGGTGTGTAAGGCAGTCTGCTGTTCAAAGATCATAAAATATATCATTCTTGGTTAATATACATGTACATGCATAAGATATCCAAGGAAATCTCAGTAAGAAGGTCGAAAATTTAGGGACAAATTCAGAAATATTAAGGATTGTAGTATATCCTGTAACTTTATTTACTCAAAAAATTGTGACAAGACAATACATGGTGTATCAACGTTTAGTATGGCTCAGCTGGAAGAGGAAGAATCTTTTAGATTTAGCAATGAACATGTGGAGTGCTTCTGTGAGTTGTGTGTTTATGTCAAAGTTGTGAGCAGGAGACCCCTGAAGCAGGAGAGATGTCGTTGGGTGTTGTTGTGCAAGGTGTTCAATGGTGGAGACAAGGGTGTTGTGTGGTTCAGAGTAGAAACTGTATCCTGTAACTGAATCCTGTAACTAATAATCAATGTACATGTATTTTTGTACAAAACTCCAAAAGTACTGATCAGCAGATGATATGACTTTTGTCAAACATTTCCCTTGGCTTATAGAACAGCAGTGATGGAATGATAGTTCAGCACCAGGGACAGAATAAAGTGTATAAAACATATGTTATTGTTTTAATTGTTTCCTCTTTAGGCCACACCAAGTAATATTTATGGATGACGTCCTCTGGAGACCCTAAATCTAATGTGAGAGCGCGGGAAAAAAACAAGAAGGGCCGAAAAAACAAGATGCCTAGATTTGAAATATTATAAGGGACGACAAATGTTAGGACACAAATTGAATGAGAGAACACAGTGTAACAACCAACAAGTCTTTTATTTGCCATGAAAATAGCAATAAATTAGTGGAACAGCAGTTGTCGTCCTGTTCTGTTTCTTTCCTTTCAAGTTTCATCCCATCTTCCCTTTATCTTGCGATTTGCAGCACTTTCGTGACTCTTTGGTCATAGTTACAGGAAGCGGAATTTCTTGTTTTTTTTTCTGGGAACAGGCCAAAATCAATGTGCGCGCGGACGTCATCCATAAATATTACTTGGTGTGGCCTTATGTTGGCACAAGTGTATTGGAGACTTTGCAGGATGGTCAAATTGGACCCCAAAGTCCCATCCTTTTTTCGAACCTGAATCATGTTCAATCATGTTCAGTCTGATGTCATTCATGCATGCAGAATGAGTGTCTGTTTGGAGTCACCAGCCATCATAGCAGTAGTAGGAGTAGACTGGTTTATTCATACATTCATATAATTTATACATATGCAGGAAAGTCTTGGCAGCCCTACAACTGAATTGTAGACTTCTTACACTACAGAATGTTATAAGTTCAGACTCTTGACTTAAAATACAATATACATAATACAATTAATCAATGGTACAGTTAAAATTGTTTGTTTGTTTGTTTGTTTTTATTTATTTTACCAGGGGGTACATATCGCCCGAGGGCGTTTAAAATGTGATCGCCCAGTATAAAATCTGGTATGTTAACACTCAAGATCATTTAACATCTTGGTCATGAGATAGGTCGGGCTCTTGGTAAATCTTACAGTCCTAGGTTTGAAAGTCATTTTTATGTTTCCGATCTATTCTAAATGCCTACTAAAATCAACTCTGAGTCATTGAGGGCTTAATTTTTTTTTATTATCAACAACTGATATCTTCAGACTTGTATTGAGGGATTTTTTTGATTCGGCAGCAATTTTGAATTATGCGTCTTTGACTGTGAAAAATTGGATTTTTCAACCTTATTTCAGCTGTAGAAATAGTTTGAATTGGAAATGAACTATCCATAAGACAGAAAGTTAAAATTAAGATCATTTTCCAATATACCCACGAACTGTGTGTTATTCAAGAAAACTTCTTAAACTTCATGTAAGATTTTTGTGCCAAAACTATAAATACAAATAATTGAAATTTTCTCGTCTAGATTGTCATTTTCAATAACTTTCAACATATTAGTGTCACTATTTTGCTTTTCCGGCGACTCAGCGCAGCGCGAGAATATTTTTAGGAGGCTCCTAAAAAGAATGTTAACAACAAACATGGCTGCGATCTGCACTGGTGCCTAGGAGTTGGCAGTTTTCCAACACGTTTTTGCAGCGCAACGACGTTGATCTTTAACTCCCCAAATGTCATTATGAACCCAGGTAGGCTTAGTTATAGCGCAAGAAAATGTGTTATGTTTAAAATAGTGAAAATCTTACATAATATCGCTTTAAGACGAAGTTACATAAAACAGTAGGATTTGAGGTATATACAATTGATAATTCTACTTCATTTTCAATTGGCAAAACACATAAAAGACTTGCAGTCATCCCCTGGGGCCAGACGTGGGGTGCCGATAACCAGATATCCTTCCTTACAGTGGAATTGCCTCAAGCAACCCACCATCGTGTTGAAATATCCTTCCTGCATGTACATGTAGTTTCCATAACTTTGACTTTTATCCTTGTGTGAGTGCCTTAAGTATGAGTGGAAATCCTGAACAGTTCCCTAGATCATTAACGTCAGTAAAAAAGGGGTAGTAGGGCTTAAATGGCAGAACCTAGCTGACTGACTGTCAATCAAGTGCCTTCTGACATTGTCCCTGTTTCTGTGTCGCCATTTTGTTATGACGCATGAACTAAACATTTGTTCGGACAATCTTTCCAACGATTTAACTTCTCATTGACAAAAACTACATTAGGTATCATGTAGGGGACACATAGAAGACCTTGATTGACTCACCTCAGTATGGAAAGAAGTTGTCTTCAGTCTGCAAACTCCTTAAAGTCTCAAGGAGACCGTGTTAAGTGTGTCTTTCAACCCTGCGCTGAGGTGGTTGGACTACCTGAGGTTAATTACAGACGTTGAGTTCAGTCGTCACTGCCCTATTGTCTATACATGCCCACAGGTGATACCTGTGGTAGTTAGCTGTGCCAGCCGTGTGAACATAATGAGTTGTTCGTGATACTCTCTAAACTGCTATCAGGGCTCAACATACTTTTTCTACACTGCTATTCAGCTACATATACAATGTAATACATAACACCCGCCCTGATTTTGTTCATGCTGCAAAATTGCAAGTAGTCTATATTTTTTCTAATTACAATCTGAAAAAATCATTGTTTCCTGCAAAAATGTTTCAGGTGTAATTTCGAGCCCTGGGCTTTGACGTCAGAAACCAAACAGTCTGACATTCGGGGAATAACCTTGCTTTTCTGAGACAATTTTAGAATTTAGTGTCGTCATCTTGGACAGAATTATTTCTACAGTCGCAAAATCCTAAGGATGTACAAATGTATGTCTATGGATGTATTAGGACTACAGTCATGGATTTGTTAGTATTAGTATCTTTGTTATATTTTCTGTCTTTTACCTTTTATTACCTGAATGAAATTTAGTGGCCAGCAGTGACTTTTACATGAATAAACAAATTGAAAACTTTCTGCAACCTAGCTACATTGTATGTTTCACTGCTCACTAAGCCACTGCTCAACAAAACATTAAACAATGACATTTTATATAGATTGTGCCATGCACATTGTATCACGGATTTTGGGCAGTCGCTGTATGTTCTGCCAACATGTACAGTGTTCTAGCTAGAGGGAGGCGCAACGTAACAATTGGACGTCTGGGGGCATGCTTCCCCTTGAAAATTTTGAAATCTAATGCTCTTGCATTTGGAGTGGCAAATTCTACTGTTAGACTAAGCTTAATTTAATGACATCTCTTTCTGTATCTTTACATGCTGATTTTTGTCCGTCAAAGATTACAGATTGGGCAAAATTTCTGTCCATCACGAGCGGCAAAACCCCGTCAAATGATGGAAAGACAGACACTGGCTAGAACACTGTACATGTAGTTGTTGACAGTGATCCCCCCTCTCTCCCCAGACCCCAGCACCTGAGTGGCATAGAGTTGGTACGTGACCTGTGCGGGGGAAGGCTGGAGGGAGGAAAAGTCTCGTCTACAGAGATCGGCTTCACTCCGGGACAGATCCAGGGAGGAAACTTCCTCGCAGACACACATACGGCAGGGTAAGGCACACTCACTTAGTTTTTCAAAATGATCTATGCATGTCTGTGTGCCTCTATCTATCTATTCATTTAATTTGTTGGTATTGGTTTTCATGGGGAAGTTAGGGGAATGCACATTCAGCACTAAGGACAGAGTTGGCACTTTCTGGTACTGTAGTTCTGCTGTTTTGTGTATAATCTCAGTGTGAGTGTTTTATAGCTTAATAGCCTTTAGCACACAGAACTGTTACAGCTGTACAGAAGTAGCTGTTTGGCTACCACTTCTCTATTGGTTACCGGGTTGGGCAGCAAGGAGAAGGTTAGAAATGTAAAATATTACAAAACATCTGTTTCCAAAGGAGTATCTGTCGACTGAATTAGTGTCCATCCCTTACCTGATATTTTGGCTATAATCTCAGTAGGGGAATGTTTTAAAGATGTAAAATATTTCTAAACATCTGTTTCCCCAGGAGTATCTGCCTGCTGATGCAGGTATCTGTCCCTTGTCTGCTGTTCTCCCCCGGTCCTGCCCAGCTCACGCTCAAGGGAGGAACCAACGCAGAGTTCGCCCCTCAGATCGACTACACCACCATGGTAATCAGACCACACAGTTAGTTCTTGAATCAACCCCAATGCTCACATTTTACACGTATGTTTACCTTTGCAAAAGGAAAACATATATAATTGTTTTTGCTCTGTTTTTCTTCTTCTTCTTCTTCTTCTTCTTCTTCTTCTTCTCCAAACACATAAAGTCAATGACCTGGACCAGACGGCTGCCACTTTGGCAACTGGTGCTGTAGCAGACACCCTGTGGTGTTGGATAACATTATGTACAATGTAGCAAGTTAGAGGGGCTAGTCATCATATACTAGTTTATGAGTTTGCTTCTCAGATTGACTACACCACCATGGTAACACTAGCACTATGTTTAAGTAAACAAAAAAAAAGCCCATTCCAAATGCCAGCATCTAAGAAAATTAAAAACTAGATTACTGAAATACACTAGCCACCTTTTGATGATGATGATGTTTGTCCATGTTATGTTAAATGTCAGCTTATTCTAAAGCCATAATCTGTTCATAAACAACCTAAAAGAAAGGAACTGACTTACTGTTACGTTTGTCCCTCAGGTGTTTGAACCGATAGCTGAGAAGATGGGAGTCAAATACACCTGTGACATCAAGAGAAGGTAAGACTCAAGAAAAACACAAAGTCTGGACAGGTATCCAAACCTATTTTAGCTGCCGAGTGTCTTGTGGAGAGGATAAAAGAGACTCGGCAGCTAAGATAGAGTCATATTCAAGTCTGCCCTCTCACCCTCTGCTTTTGCTTGCTATATTTTTACCTCAAAATGTCTGAGAACCAAGGAAGTAAATTGGTGTGGGCTAAAAGTGTTTTTTTTTCCTGTTTTCAGAGGGTACTACCCGAAGGGTGGTGGAGAAGTCCGGATCACCACCTCTCCTGTAGCAGTGGTTTCTCCCATCACCCTCATGGACAGGGGTCAAATCACAAAGGTCACGGGAAGGTCATGGGTGGCAGGGTCACTGCCTGTCAAGGTCAGTGGAAGAAGTTATCAGAGTATTAGCATAATTAGTGTTTCTTCACTGTTATCTATAAAAGCACATTAGTTTCTTAGAATCAATAGATATTAGGAAGAGTTCAACTTGATCAAATTGCCGTTCATTGTATCTGCTACAATTGTCATGCCATGAAGTTTTTCTTCTTCTTCTATATATATTCTTCATATGTATGATACTGCAGTCTTAAACTATGCAGAGGTTTTTTCCTTTTTTTCTGATGTTATTGGAGTTAGTTTTCATGATTGAGCAAAAGGAATGCGTGTTCAGCACCAAGGACAGACATGACACTGATAACTGTAGTTAAAAAAATACAGTAAAGCATTGGTAGTTTATATTTTTAATTTCTATTTGATATGTACATGTCAAGTGAACTAATGGGAATGCATGTTCAGCACCAAGGACAGACATGACAATGCTTACTGTAGTTCTATAGTACACTGTAAAAGGAAAGCACAATTGCTATCAAACATTAACCATTGCAATTTCTATTTGATACGTACAAGTGAAGTAATGGGAATACATGTTCAGCACCAAGGACAGACATGGCACTTACTGGTAATGCTTTAATATATGGGAAAGGAACAGAACAGTTGCTAAACTTGTCATGCAATAAAGTTCCTGATCTTCTTCTACATATTCTGCATACCTGCAGCTTGCCCATCTGGCTGGTAAAGCAGCTACAGCTCTGATAAAGAGGGAGTTTCCTGATGTTCCAGTTGACATTGAGGCTGTTCAGGAGCCTAGACATGCTGCCTTTGGGAACGGCAATGGCATTGTGTAAGTCACTGGGTATTACTATTTTCCTATCTACGTTTCCTTATCTTCTGGTGTTGTTTAGGTGCATTTAATTTCTTCTAAACGACTTCTAAAACAAGTAAAACACGTTGTGAAGATGCACGATATATCAATACACACCATTCTGTTGTCACAAATGATGCTGCATAAGTATAAGCTGTAAAGTGTAGTTCCACCTTGTATGTAAATTGTAGCAAAGCAGTACTTCAAACTTTTTTGAAATACCTTTACAAAGGTCTTTTCATTTTTACTACTTTACTATGAAGGAAAAATACTGTATTTACATTATTTTCTTTCTGTTAAGAGTTTTTCTAGATCTTGTTCAAATAGATATAGTCAAACCAAAGGATTTAACTTATTTAATGTGATATAGGATCATGAGAGAAACCAACACAGGTTTAGTACTGGGAAGACTAGTAGAAGGACTACGTGTAGAAGTTATGTACAAGAAATTACAATATTCACATAAACAACTAAACGAACAACGTGTTTGCTCTGCTAGGATCATGGCAGAAACCAGCACCGGCTGCAGACTGGGAGGTTCAGCACTGGGTAAGAGAGGAGTTCAGGCAGAAGATGTGGGAAGAAAGGCGGCACAGATGTTAGTGAAGAACATGAAACATGGAGGATGTGTGGATGAGTATCTACAGGACCAGGTGAGGTTTTCCTATTCAATTAAATCTTACACTAATGTGTTAATGCATGTATTTGTGTATACTGGGTGTAAGAGAGGAGTTCAGGCAGAAGATGTGGGAAGAAAGGCAGCACAGATGTTAGTGAGGAACATGAAACATTGAGGGTGTGTGGATGAGTATCTACAGGACCAGGTGGGACATTTCTCATTAAAATATCTTTGAAGGACACTTATGGTGTTAGGTGTTAACCGGATACTTTGTAAAAGAGTAGTCCAGGCAGAAGATGTGGGGAGGAAAGCAGCACAGATGTTAGTGAAGAACATGAAACATGGAGGGTGTGTGGATGAGTATCTACAGGACCAGGTGGGGTTTTCCTATTCAATTAAATCTTACACTAATGTGTTAGTGCTTGTATAGGGGGACACTTTTGTTGTCTAATGTGTTAGATTAGTGCATGTACATTGTATACACTGGCCACGGGGAAGAGTCCAGGCAATTGAAGTAGGGGGTAGACAATTTTTCCCTCCAACGTGTAATGCCACACCAATAAGTTGAAATTATAGCAAGCAGACATCATAAAAGCAGAGGGCAGGGAGGAAAACCTGAATATGACTGTATTCACTCCATAAAACTGAGTGCAAGGAGGCATAAACAATGTTTTCATTATGTTTTTCCAGTAAAGCGTATTTGAAAGAAATCCGAAAAGCAATAGATTAAATTGGCGTCGCCTACAATGTAAGTACTCCTGTAAGCCAAACTGACAGTATACTATATTATTGTATAGGGTAGCTGTCTTGTTTTCATTAAATTTGTCCATTATTCTCTTGTAGTTAATCCTGTTCATGGCCCTGGCTAAAGGCAAGTCCTCGGTGAGAAGTGGCCCGATCACTCTACACACAAAAACTGCCGTATTCATCGCTGAGACCCTCACAAAGGTATGTGTAGACCAGCACGTCGGCAGAACGTACTGCACCTGCACAAAACCCATAATGTATTGTGCATAGCACTTTGGCAGAGCGTCTCATATAAGGTGGTATTAGAGCATATAAGGTTGACAGCCTGTCTGTAGTTTTCAGATGTTGTATAGGAAAAGATATTGTCTGCAACAGGCAAAATTTTGATGCAACGTTGTCCAAACATCCAACAAAAAACTTGAAAAATCAGGGTTTTGCGCAGGCGCTGTACGTTCTGCTGACGTGCTTGTGTAGACCATGTAGATACTGCCTGGAATATTTTGTATTTGATATATTATTCTTTGTACTTGTTGTTGAATTTTCAGTGCTATTCCCAACTTAAAGTGGTCAGCATATCAAACTCTAACCCTCCACACATAACACTGCATTCCCTGTCCTTGGTGCTGACTGCCTTTCCTGTACATTATTGTACAGTAGTATATGTTAGAGATTCTAAATTTTCAGTGCTATTCCCAACATAACGTGGTCAGCATATCAAACTCTAACTCTCCATACATAACACTACATGCCCTGTCCTTGGTGCTGACTGCCTTCCCTGTACATTATTATACAGTAGTCTATGTTAGAGATTCTAAATTTTCAGTGCTATTCCCAACATAACGTGGTCAGCATATCAAACTCTAACTCTCCATACATAACACTACATGCCCTGTCCTTGGTGCTGACTGCCTTCCCTGTACATTATTATACATTAGTATATGTTAGAGGTTCTAAATTTTCGTGCTATTCCCAACTTTAGTCTACATTTTTGTACAGTCAAAACTGCCCAAGAAAACCACTCAGGGGACAGGATTCTTAATGCTTGTGTCAATGAGAAAAAGTATCTAAGTGACCACCAAAAAGTTGTCACCTTGGCCTGGTGATCCTTATGTCATTTGTACAGGTTTGACTATAACACCTTTTTGTTTCTGTAAAATACTTGATTTTAAAGTCATGTAGATTTAGGATGTTTCCTAGTTTCTTTCCCAATTCAAAATGTTGAATGTTTCCATGTTGTGACTTCTGCAGGCAAAGTTTACGGTGACTCCAGAGGGAGACCCGGAGACCGGCACCAACATCATCCAGTGTGAGGGCATCGGGCTGGAAAACAGACATGTCTGAAACATCTCTTCTAGGTGAAAGTGAAAGTGAAAGTGATTTTGAACCAGTTTAGCTCACTGAAGAGCTACTCTTTCACTGGTCGTGACAGAGAAGACAGACGCTACGTACAGTATTTACAGGTTCATTGTACCGGGGAAATACCCCTAGCTCTTTTCGATAAGCACAATGGACAGTAGACCACGGCTTAACGTCCCGTCCTTAGGACTGCGACCCTCTCCAGTAGCGTGCATGTCGTGTGAGCGACAACAGCCGGGATTCGAACTCCCAACCTCTTAGTCCAGAGGCAGGGTCGCTAACCACGGGACTACGCACGCTACTACATCTGATCATAACTACTGCAAAGACTACAGTGAGCTGAGACAACATTGCATCCTCCATCCACAAAAAGAAACACTTAGAAGCAAAAGAACCTTCACAATGATGAAGGCTAAACAGAGAAAAAAGCTTAGACTGTAGGCATTGAGTAGTGAAGGCGACTATACAAATGTACACGTTAAGTGTTACCCCATTGAAAGTGCCACTTTGACCTTTGGTCAAAATACATGTATATTAGCTCCAAAAGGAAGCCTGTACCAGCACAGTCAAATCAATAAAAAGGAAAAGAATGAGACTTGAGAATGATGCTTGTTAATTCTTTTGGTCTGCATTTTTAGGCCTGCAACATTGAGTGTGAATTCATGCACCGGTACATCATTTTGAAGAAAGAAGAATCATGTTAAGTTAAAATATAGATTAAACATCACATAGTTTTGGACACCTAACTTACTGCTGGGCTGAATATGCAATAAACATTATTGTCATTGTTTCTTTCTTTCTTTCTTTCTTTGGCTTCTCCATTGAAACTTTATCATGACTTTTTTTTTGTACAATAAACAAAAACCAACTGTTATGTCCTGAATATAAAAGATGAACTGTAATGTCCTCATGAACATAAAAGATGAACTGTAATGTCCTGAACATAAAGAAATCAACTGTTGTGTCGTGACGATTATTTCTATAAACCTTAATTGGCGATTCCAAGTGCACGTAAATTCCCATAGGGAGTCACGCATCCTGCACTGTACATTTATTCCAATAGGCGGCGCTCATGCACGGCTGAAAAAAAACGCAACATGGTAAACTGCAGTGCGAGACGATTCGCTTCCTGTAGTGTATTTCCAACATGGCGGTGACAATGGAAGGTCCGCTGTCCAAATGGACGAACGTCATGAAGGGTTGGCAGTACCGCTGGTTCGTTTTGGACGACAGCACTGGACTGCTCTCGTACTACACGGTAAGGCGAAACACAGGAAAACAGGATAAGTGTTGACTTGTATCCAGAACCGTGCTTTATCCAGAGCCATGCTCAGGCACGGTTCTGGATAGTGCACGCGTATCCAGAACCGTTCTTTGGGCAAAATACATTCTTGGATACGCATAGACTATTCAGAACCGTGCCTGACCCTACCCTAACCCATTCGGACATAATTTTGATCTAGATAGGCATTGTTCTGGATATGATAACAAGTCCTAGCGTTGAGGCAGTCTTTGTTTATATCGGGGGGCGTGGAATAGTTTTAGTGTCGGCCAGATAATTTTCTCAGCGTGAAAAGTTGTTGAAATTGATTCAAAAATGAGTGATAAACAACAACAAGAACTTGAATGCTTTTACAAGAGGAGTTAATTAACTATATATGACTACAGAATGTCCACATGACAACTACTTTGTCGTAGACTCGTATGATTGCCAATTTCTTCTGTTTTGCCCAATAGTTCTCTAGTTTGTGGCCATCATAATTTTATGGTGTCACTTCAGTCGAGTTCCAAGTATCAGATATATTAACGTTATAGCCCTTTCGTACTAGATACAATTCTTCTGCCTTATGTGTCATAAGACATAGCTCCAAACCCGTTCATATATCGTTAAGAATTAGGGACGAAGTCAGCTGAAATATTATGTAATCCATATTTGGTATAAGGACAAAGGTCAAATTATGCAGTCCAGTTATGCTGTTTGCAATTAACTAATAATGATAATGATAATATTTTAACGACAATTTCTCTTGAAATCATTTCCAGTCCAAAGACAAGATGATGCGAGGAGCCAGGAGGGGCTGTGTTCGGCTCAAGGTGGGTTTGTTTGTTTGTTTGTTTGTTTGTAGGGCATAAGTGATGAAGGCACAAGGACAGGAGTTGGAAGCATTCTCAGATTGGTAGAGCTACTATCTTAACGTTGTAGTTAAACTTCTTGTGGGAACTTCCATCGAAGATGAACTTTTTGTCATCACTGATTCAGGGGGCCAGCATCGGTACGGAGGACAAAACCAACGCACACGACCCCGGCCACAAATTTGCGGTAGGACAACAAAACGAAAGAAAACCTACCGAGGTGGCTGGAAGTTTGGGTTTCTTTAGCCTTGAAACACGCTGAAGTTACTATCAATTCTTTATTGTTTAGGCAGCAGGGAGAAGGTTAACCTTTACCTTTAGCACATATTGAAGTACTAGTAGTTTGGTTAGCAATTCTCTATTAGTTATTGGGTTAAAGAGAAGGGAGAGCGTTTCTTTAAGTCTAAGTTACTTAGCCATAAGGGTTAACTGAGGTTTTATACGTGGTATAGTGCAAAGTGGTGATTTTTTAAATGAAATATAAAAGTATTTTTAAAGAAAAAACTAACTTTTCCTACCTCTTCTTCGTGGCGTGGGATTCTTTGTTACCTCCTTAATTTCTCCCCGTACATTCTTTAAGGTTGACAACATGTCTTATTTCCTGTAGGGTGCAGTGATAGGAATCGATGATGAAGATGATAGCACTTTCACTATCAGCTGTGATGGCAAGACCTTTCACTTTCAGGGTAAGTTGTTGAAAAACTATTGTACATATGACCCTGGCCCTTGACTCTATTTTTGCCAGATTCTGTTGTCCAAACCCCCTTAGTAAGTTTCTGCCTGGCCTTCCTAAGTACTGCTGCATTCCTGCCACACGTATATCATTTGAGTTTGTTCATCTTCTGTCTACTAATTTATAATGATCAATTGTAAAGGTTTTGTTCTTTTATTTTATTTTATTTGCTGTATTGTATTCTAAAGGACTCCAGGAAGATTAGTGTTATCCAAATAAAACAAACAAACAAACAAACAAACAGAAAGTTGTTGTCTTCATTCTGCAGCTCGAGATGCGGACGAGAGGGAACACTGGATCTCAGCGCTGGAGGACACTATCACCCGACACTCTCAGTCTCCTAGTGTAGGTCTTGTAGAAATCACTGTATTCACGGTGACTAAACAGGCCGTACACTGTAATGTCCTTCTTGACAAACTCCATTCAGATTTCCTCGGTCTACCACGACCTCTGTTGCCTGGCAACTGTAATTTGGTTTTGCCTAAAATATAGCCTGTGTGGGTGTGTACAGAAAAGGATTTCGAGGCTCAAGTGTTCCACTACATGTATGTGTTTGAACTTTGATGTTTCTGTTTCTTCCTCCAGTTCTCGACCAGTGTGACCTCTCACCCCATCACGACCACGGCTGACTTCGACACCAAACTGATGGAGGCCGACGCCTACCTGCAGATTCTCATCAAGCAGACCAAGGTGAGCTGCATCTGTATCTAACCTCCAACCTCTAACCCCCAACCTCTGACCCGACATACAGATTCTCATCAAACAGACCAAGGTGGGCTGCATTTAAGGTCTTGGAACGGAGTTTCTTTTACAATTTTTGTATCCGACGGACACCTTCATCAGTGAACAACAGTTTCCAGCCGGCTTCCGATAATAGTTTGGGTATTGCCTGCTGCCTCTTTAATTGCCTTTTGATTACATAATTATTATTCTTTACCTTTTTTAGGCTTTGGAGGCCAGGACTGACGCCTGTGAGGATGAGGAGGAAAAGAAGGTAAAACTTGATTTTACAATTTCACTGCTCAAACTTGGCTTCATGAAACTTTCTCTAGGAGACTGTCAAATATTATGTGATCTACTGTAAAAAAAAAAAAATTTCTGTCTCCAAAGTGTCATTTTTAATCAAGTCTTCTTTTTTCTTTTCTCAGAGACTACAAAGCTTGGTAGATGTCTCAAACGTGAGTACAGTATGCCCACACAAGTTGTGATTGTTTATGTGATTTTTGTTATATTTGGAGTCAATACAGACACAACATGCACATCCGCAGAACGTACTGTGCCTGCATGAAACCCGTAATGTATTGTTTTTAGCACTTTGGCAGAACGTCTCGTTTAAGGTCGTATTCACATATTTAAGGATGAGATCCCATATATAGTGGCATTGGAAAAGATCAACGGGCAAAACATCCAATTAAAATTGGGCAAAATAAGGTTGAGGATTCCGTGACTAATTTTTCCTGTTGGAACAAAGTTTTAATTAAACTTGCTCTGTACAATGTTAATTACCAACACAGATAAACAAATGCTAACAATTTAACCTTCACAATGCTAACTTTGCTAAGGTAGCCTTTCGGCACAGAATTTTTATTTGTAACAGGGTTAGGCAGCAGGGAGAAGGTTAATCTAACATAATTTCTGTTTTCAGGCCATGTTGGAGTCTATAAAACACAGCATCGTCCTGATGCAGGTGGCAAAGGTGGGAAAACTTACAGTCTCGTCTTGTGTGTCTATTATTTTCCAACTTGTAACCTATCCTGTTCATGTCAATCTCCACGCAGATCATACGGTGGCAAGGCAGTATCCATTGGCCAGAGGAGTGTCCATCAGCCACCTAGATCTGCTGACAGTCGAAAAGTTCAAAGGCTATTAACCCAGCTGTTGCCTAATCAAAATGTGCTTGCCAAGTAGTTCATTGCCCTGACCACCAGGCAAGGCTCTTGCCCTCCTTGTGGGCCATCTGGTTGACCGTTACAGGAAGTCTCTGTACGGGTCACTGCACCAACTGTTATTTTGGACAGTTTGAACAATGGAGGAAAAGGTTCACCGTGTGTTTCGTGATGTCTGGGTTTTTGAACCACAAGAACCCCAGTTACCGGTATTCATTTCTATGCCAATGGATACTGCCTTGCCACCGTATGATCTGCTTGGAGATTAGTTAATGTGTACCAGAGGTTCAAGGCCTCACCAATGAGTCCTTAAATTTTTGTCCACGCAATATGAGCAGTCGCTTGTTTTGTTTACATCATGTGCATGCAAACAAATTATTTGAAGGCATATGCAAATTATTAGTAGGCAAATCGCCCAACTGTCACTCGCTTTTTACCTTACACTCGCTAGCCGTGATATCATGGCGATCGCTGAATTTCTGAATACAAATATCTAGAGAGATATCCTAGCTACATACTCTACCTTGGACTATGCTGGCTTGGTAGTTATTGAACTGCTATTCAGAGTTATTTTTGTGTGGTTTCCAACTTTTTCTAGCAATGTTACACTGCCTGAGCAGTGAAAAATCCACCCTTGTGAGTTTTTTTCTGGTTCTGCTGAAATGGTGTCAGTGCTGGTGTTGATGATTTTTAATGGTTCTGGTTTCGCTGAACCTGTTTTTTTTATCCCCCCCACAGTACGCCTGTGTGGAACACATGGTACGGTCCACTCCATGGCCTTGCATGCCATATATGGTATCTGTGTGTGTAGGATCGGTGGTCGTGATTTTGTTGTGTTGTGTGATTTTTTTTTTTTTACACACAGACCAGAAACTTTACAAAGCTTTATCTGGCTGCCATCCTGGTTAGTTTCTCACCCAGTTAGATTCATATAAATGGTACCCTGAATTGAGATTCGAGATGAGCTATGTTTGATTGGGCCACATTGATTTAATTTTATGGATGACATCCGTTTGCGCATTGATTTTTGCCTGTTGTCCAAAAAAAAAAAATCACCGCCTCCAGGGCTCTAGCCTGGGTGCCATCTTCCGTAGTCCATGGTAGCTAGTGACAATAGGGAGCCGGCGGTAACTACGGAGGATGGCACCCAGGCTACCGAGGCTCCACGGAACTCCAGAACTCAGTACAGTGCCGACTCATAAATGCCGCATTTGAAGGCCAGCATGTGCCGGCTTGTCGCAAAAGTCGCTATGTACTGCCGCCAATTTACAATACCAGCTTTGTATTCCTGTGGTTTAGCAGTATTTTTTTTGGCTGGAATTATTTTATTCACCCACGCGCACTAGTTTGAGGGTCTTCAGAGGATGTCATCCATAAAATTAAGTCAGTGTGGCCTTATGTTGAACGTACTTATAAGATTACTTCATTATAAGATCAATGAAGACCTAATAACTCAAAATGAGAAATCAATGAAGCTCTAAAAATTCAAAATAAGAAATTGTCTAAGATGAGCTTGGATTTCATACAGATGAAGATATGTACAATTTGAAGCAAAGTGATGGCATGAAACAATCATGATCTATTCAAAGTTGAAATCATAATGTACAAAACAAGGAATTTGCATGGTACAAATGAGGAGGGACTGTGAATGTGAATGTGAGATGTAAAACTAACCAGAATGGCCTCCAGGCAGCCACACGCCACCTACACCACACACACTCTCCTGGTACTGCAAGTCTGGATCACAGACGAAATTGCTGAAATTTAACTTGTCAAACTTTTATCTTTTTTGAAAATTGAGTTTCCATGACTAAAAGGAAAGTTCTGTTGTTTGTGGCCTGAAGAAAAGTTGTGCTGAAATAAAATTTTGTATACAAAAACGTGTTGTTTTTTTCTCAGAAGATATTTTGGTATTTTTGTCTTTGAAAGGGGTTTAAGATCATGCTGTCAAAGAACACTTCACATTTGAGTTAAACATTACTTCTTTATTTTTTTACACACCTTGTTCTGATCTGTTTCAGTATTGTGTTTGGACTTTTCTGTGCCTACCTCTAGTGACGCTGCTTTTTGCAGATAGCCGTAGTTTGTTGGTATCATGTTTGAAATTTTGCTCCTTTGCAAAAGCAAACAAGCCACTGTCAAACCTCCAACTGATCCATTTTTTCCCTCCTTGACATAACAGGACTCGGGAAGGCTGACAACGATGAACGGAGTGCCTGGTACAGAGGATGTCATTAACACTGGGGGTAAGATACAGTCAGACATCTTGTACTTGCACAATGTAACTGTAAGTTGTATCCAGGACCGTGCTTTATTCAGAGCCATGCTCATCATAGTCCACACATACGGGCTACAGAGATAAGCGCCCCCCCCTATGCACCATCTAGTATGGGAAGGAACTTAAACTAGAAGTCTCAGCTAATCTCTGTTCTGTCTTGTTATTTCCAGACCAGTTGAGTAACTCAGGCTCAGACAGTACAGCAAGTCTGGAGCAGGCTACAGAGGCCATGGAGGAGGGAGGGGGGCAGATGGCAGGTAGGGATGGTTCACTTACTGCCATGGAGGAGGGAGGGGGGCAGATGGCAGGTAGGGATGGTTCACTTACTGCCAGGGAGGAGGGAGGGGGGCAGATGGCAGGTAGGGATGGTTTAGGTACAACAGGCGTATCCCAAACCGTGCTTATCTAGTTCTATGCCTGAATGTTTTAGGGTTAGGATCAGGCACGGTTCTGGATATCTCCGCGTTTCCAAGAACGTAGAATTTTCCCAGGCACGGTTCTGGATAAGTGTAGACAATCCAGAACCGTGCCTGAGTATAGTTCTGGATAGAGCAAGGCTCTGGGTACAACAAGGCTTGTTAGCCTTATCACATTTCTCGTATTTCTCCAACTTACTGGCCCTCTAGATGCATGAATGTTGCTATGCTATGGTTCCATGCAAAACTGTTCTTTTTGCTATTTTTCCTATGAAAGTTTCCTTGGTAATCCCACAAGCTCTGCATGTACAAAGGACTGCTATGTCCCTGTTATAAGTTGGGCAACCCAGTCTGCATGACAGTCAAAGCAAATGATAGAAACCGTCCACGATCGGCCCAAATTCAAACTTTAAGCCTGAGCCTCTTAGGCAAAGTTTTCTCCTCACTTCCACAGAGAATGTTTCAAAATTTCATACTCATGTGTCTGTGATTCTCTCTCTATCTCTCTCTCCACTCTGTGCCGTCCTCTGTGGTGCCTGTACCAGACTATGGGCAGGGTTTGGACGGCCTGGTGGAGGCTGGTACCCAGACTAACGGGAATAATGCACCTCCCTGTAAGTTAGGCTGCACCAGATCACTGTTCCTTGGTTCTCATTTTCATGATCAGCCTTTCACAAATTCTTTGATTTGCAAATTATATACATGTATGATGTACATAGCCTGCAGCTGTTGTTTTATATCAAGTGCCAGCTATATTGTCTTGCTAGATAAAAAATAAGCCAATGCCTAAACCTTTGCTTGCAGAGTATTGTAAGATATCTAAGCCGGTTATTTTGTGTCTCCAGTGCTGCCGGTTGACACGAGCACCCAGACCAGCAGCCACCCGACCACGCCCATCAACGCTCCTGCCGTGACGCTGGCGCTGCAGGTCCCCGTCCTGCCGCAGACGTCCTACTCCAGCAGCGAGGACGAGGATTTCTTCGACGCAGACGAGTTTTACCAGGCTTCCCCGGAAAAGTCTCCCAGGTAGGTTGGCCTCTTTACACTATTCCTAGCCCAGGGCCCGGCTAAGCAGTTTGTGGGAAGAAAAAGTATGAACAAACAAAAACATTAAAAAAAAACATGAGCATCATTTGTATATATTGTTGATATGAGTTGAGTCAAGTTTTACCAGGCTTCCCCAGAAAAGTAGGATGGCTTCCTTAAAAGCAGTGTTCTAACTAACCTAGGTCCCCTTCTTAAATAAGGCTGTAACAGAGGAAAAATTTCAGATGCGTTTTACCAGGCTTCTCTGGAAAAGTCTCCCAGGTAGGTTGGCTCTCTTAGCTGTGTTCTAGCTAGTGTCGGTCTAAAGGGGTGTACAAATAACATGTACTGTAGTTCTGTCCCTAGTTTACAAATAGTACAGTCTACCATGAATAAACAATAACTGAGGCTAGAACACAGTCCTGGCCATATGTTAAATATAATTTGTAGTTAAACTGTGTAAAATAGTCGATGTAGATCAATTCGAATGGGGTATAACTTCCAGTGTGCCATCTAAACAGATGGACTCCTGTTTGGCAATGGTATCATCCACTATAGATAAGCAGTAGCCTGTCTGACAACAATGCCAACACATTGCCTGAAGCTACAACATATTCCTAGCCATTTGTAAAAACTGTAAAATAGCTAAAAGTATCAAGCTTTCAGTGTACCATGCACTATAGATAGTTATAATTAGTATCCTGTTTTGGCACCATCTACTGTAAACAAACAATAATTGGTTTGACAACAATGCATACTCATGGCCTGATGAGGGTTCAACACACTCCTAGCCATGTACTAAACATCCACTACAACTGTGTAAAATGGTTGCTGTTACAGTGATAAACTGAGTATAGCATCCCTCTTCTTGTATGTGAGCAGTGGTATAACCCATTGCACACAAACAACAACCTAGCTTTAGGGAAGAGCACCAAAGTAGTACAATGTGTAGGTACTAAGTCAAAGAATAGACTTATCAAACTTTGTAGTCAATACAAAAATACAACTAAATATAGTACACATTTAGATACATTATTTACAATATAAAGCTTTCAGTATGCCAGTTTGCCTCTGTTAGAAAATGGTCCCATCCACTATTATAAACAAACAATAACTGGTCTGACAACAATGCCGACAAGTCGCCCGAGGCTAGAACACACGGCTTGCCATGTGTCACATGGGGACTTACTGGAACAACTTTAGCCTGCGTCACTGCACAAGGGTCCCTTGGGGGTTACCGCAACTCTCTAACTATTGTCTAAACCCCCATATTCGTACCCTTCTAAAGTTTTGCTCTACAAGATAGACATGAAGTAAGCTATGAATTAGGTTGGAACAGGAAAATGTAGGTCCAGTTTGAAACGAAGAGTTAGTTTTTGCTTTGAGGAGAAGAGTTCTTGTTGCCACATTTGTAGCCACCAGTGTGACGTGGT
Organism: Branchiostoma floridae x Branchiostoma japonicum; assembly: GCA_013266295.2. Lineage (NCBI taxonomy): Eukaryota > Metazoa > Chordata > Leptocardii > Amphioxiformes > Branchiostomatidae > Branchiostoma > Branchiostoma floridae x Branchiostoma japonicum. The sequence goes on along the minus strand of CM023836.1, from coordinate 1,916,671 downwards.
TGAGGGTGTGACGTTATTAGTAACAGGTGTTGAACAAGATGTCTACATGTACCGGCTTCGTTGTCTTTCTCACAGCCGCTTGCCGAAAAGCTTCCAAGACTCCTCGAGTCAGAATGACCCGGTGAAGAAGCTGGACCAAGACTTCCAGGAGGAGGATAAGGAGAACATTCCGGAGGTGTCGGTGACGGGGGCTACACCTGGTGGAGAAAACCCAGGTGAGAATGTTAGCTTGTATGACTTGTAGATATTACGCTATCGGTATTGCAGTTAATGGTTATGTAAATGGTTATGTAAACCTTTTGGACTTTCGCAAAATTTGTCTTCACTTATTTGCATATCAATCAATAGTTAAATGTGCTTATAAACCTGCAATTCTCCTGCAGTCTCTTAGTGTCACTGACGAAAGGTAGTGGATGCTACCTGAAACGTCTGACCGTTTCCAAAATCATATCCAGTTGCTTGAGTAACTGTTTTTGGCGTATCTTATTACCTGGATGTCTAACCTTCACCAATGTTATGTAAACTTTATTGCACAACAATTGTACAGTCAAGGTACAACGTATGGCAACCAAAAGATAAGTTAGCATGTTCACAGACTGACAGACATGTTGAAACTTTATCCTGTCCTATTTGTTTTGATGTGTCAGCTGTGAAACTAACTCTTTCAAATCCCCAGGGATTTACCCAGCATTATGTAAACTTTATTTCACAACAATTGTACCAGGTACAAAGTATTGCATCGATCTACTATGTTACAACAATGAGACTTGCCTAAGTTACGAAAGACTATGATTGTATGAAATGAAAATGTTATAATTACCAAACAAAACTAGACAATAGTACAGGAAATAGTACTGAGAATTTACCAATCGGTGCCACAGCTGTTAGGCTGCCATTTTGGTTCATGTAAAACTTGTACATGCACATAACTTCAGTACTGTAATTCACTTTGTGTTCACGGTAGCAAATTTTACGGTCTGAAGAAAATGGACATGTTCAGGGAACTTTATGGTGGTGGTGGCAAGTGCAGGGAAGGGGCAAAACACAAATGATTTGATAACGGTAATGATACGTTCACGGTACAGAAGTGACAGTGAAAACAGTGAACATAACTGTTACAGTACAGTGAAAAAATCAGGAATTACTGTACCTTTTCTTCCTGTTTATAGCATACAAACGTAAAACATTTTGTTGTAAGAAGATATGACTGTTCTTTGATTTGTCAATTTGAAAAAAAAACTTCTTGTGTTCTATATAAACATGGATTTAATTTGATATCACTATACTCACAGCTCAAAACTACAGTTAACTTAACCCCCTGACATACATGTGTGTGTTACATACTAGTAAAAGATATACTGTATTGTATAGAAAAGAATGGGGAAGTAAATAATCTTGTTCTGCATTACTAAGTTAGTATGACAGTATACATTGTACTATCATTGTTTTCACGTATATAGATGTGTGCAAATGAGATCCTTGACCTACATGTATCAATCAATTCGTGAAAAGGAACACACACAATGAACACAAAGAACAGTACCTGAGTAATTGACATGCCGTTTAAATTATATGCTCGAATCCACACAATAACTCAAGTATCGTTTTAACACTGGCAAAATTCACAGGATTCAAAACCAGAATCTTTAGATTCTAGTGACTACCACTTCATAACTATAATCCTTAAATTATCAACATCCCGTCAAATTCCGTCTCAGCGCTGTCATTGTCCCAAAGCTACGAATCATATAATCCTTAAATTAGACGTCCCTAAATGAAGCTAGCTACTCATTTTTACATGTTGAGATCAAGGAAAAAGGTGCCTTTTCCAAGGGTATAACACTGGGGCCTGACTTGAATTCAAACCCAGAACCTTTGGATTCTCTAATCTTAATCAACACTTACCCTAACCACAAGACCACCTTGCCATGTATACTGACTGCTTGCTTGTTTCCATGCAGATGTGATGATGCGTGGAGGGTATTGTATTGTTACGGACTCCAGTGGTGGGGAGGAGGAGGCGACAGAAAACATGGAGAACCACCAGTCTATCATCACCCACCTTCTGTCCCAGGTCAAACTGGGTATGGACCTCACCAAGGTGGGTTATATTAGTCATCCTTCTTAGGAGCATTAAAAATGCCTCTTGGACTAGAAGTACTCTGAGGCACAGATTCTGTACTCTAATAACTGTGTTTCACGGTCACTTTGTACAATGAGCTTAACATTGCCATTATCAAATCATTTGTCTTTTTGCTTCCTACCAGTGTGAAGATTACGTTCCATGAACATGTCCATTTTCCTCAGTCCTTGAAAATAGAGTGAATGACAGTATTTTCTTTTACATTCAATCAGAAATAAAGTGCTGAGTGTCAATTTATAATGCAAGGATTTGTTGAATGGAAAAGAAATCTCCACAGTAAAGTCTGAACTGTAGTTTTTTTTTTGTTCTCCATAGGTTGTGCTTCCCACTTTCATCCTGGAGAAACGTTCGTTGTTGGAAATGTATGCCGACTTCTTCGCACACCCAGACCTGTTTTCTAGGTAAGGTATTATGTCTGTCAACATTCAGCAGGGAAAAACATCGAAGCAAAAAGTATGGTTATTATTTCCCTGGAAGGCAGAAAGGGATTCTATAGTGTAATGAGAAGATTTTCTTTTTAAGAGAAATTGGTACCAAGAAAAATATGGCTTCAGTATTGACGGCAGAATGACAGAACAAGGAACCAGTACAAACCTGAAAAATAATTGCTGACCTTTCTATGATTCTTTCTGGTCTGTCCCATATGCTAGTAGATTTAGGAAGTTTTTAGAAATACATAGAAATTAAACTTGACTGTCACCTTGAAAAAAATAGTAAATTTCCAGTTGCTTGATTTATTATGTGGTAAATAAATGTTCTATCTGGATGTCTAACCTTCAACATTCCACCCCCATGGTTGAAATGGTCTGCTCTGTAGTATTCCAGATTTCGAGGATCCCAAGGACCGTATGATCCAGGTGATCCGGTGGTACCTGTCCGCCTTCCACGCCGGGAGGAAAGGCTCCGTGGCCAAGAAACCGTACAACCCCATCTTAGGGGAGACCTTAAGATGTTTCTGGGACCTGGGGACCGACAACTTAGACGGGGAACAGGTAATAGAACCATTCTTTAAGACACTTCTGATTTATCAGTGTTTACCTTACTTATCAGTGTTTACTCATATTCAAAGACAATTCAAACTCTACTACTGGAGTTCAGGCATAAATATAGTCCCTAAGCTAATAGATAAATCCTGGTATATCTGAAGCTTTACTTATATGTTTTGATGGTTTTTTGTTGCAGGAACTGGTGACAGATGGTCCTATCCCATGGGCTACCAGGGACAATGTGACGTTTATAGCTGAACAAGTTTCACATCATCCTCCTAGTAGGTTTATCTCTCAATCTTTAATTCATTCATTCATTCACACACTAACAAACACTGTCATATACTCATTCATGCACACATTCATTCACTGTTACACATGCATACACAGAGACACACACACACACAAATACCAGTACACAGGCAAACACACCTGTCCTTGGTGCTGAATGCCATCCACACACAGGCAAACATGTCTATCCTTGGTGCTGAACGCCATCCACACACACACTCACACATACACACACATATTTGATCACACACCCACACTAAATGCTCACAAGCTCAAACTTCCCAACAACTAAGTGTTGAATTGTTCTAAGCCCTTGTATTGGCAACAAAATGGTATAAGTAGGTGTACTTTCTGTCAAAATACCAGCGTTGATTGCTTAACATTTTACTAGGAATTAAGATTAGATTTTGTATTTTGTTGTTTTACTAAAATGTTTTGTTTTTCGCTTGCAGTTTCTGCTTTCTATGCGGAGCACTACAACAAGAACATCTCCTTCAATGCGCACATCTGGACCAAGTCCAAGTTCCTGGGTCTGTCTATAGGAGTGCACAACATTGGGCAAGGTAAGGGTGGGTTAGGGCAGCACCACATACATGTCGGCCATTTTACTGCCAAGGAGTGTAACATATAAACTGTTAACTTCAAGATTTTTAGGACAAAAGACATTTCGGTGTTAACACATGATATTCCTTGTAACTATGGGTAATATTACAGAAACAAATAACATGATGTAGATGCTCCTTGAATCTCTATTATCATACTTTTTGAATGTAGGTACTGTCTTTTCTTTTATCTACTTAAAAAAATTGCTTCCTTTTCTTACAGGGTGTGTTTGGGTCCGCAAGTATGATGAAGAGTACATTGTCACATTTCCAAATGGCTATGGAAGGTAAGGAAACTTCAAAGTAAACTCTGAAACCTCTATCCCTCTATCCCTATCCCTCTATCGCTATCTCCACACATAACACTACATTCCCTGTCCTTGGTGCTGACTGCCTTCCCTTTGCAGTATTATAAAGTAGTCTATGTTAGAGTCTAAATTTTCAGTGCTGTTACCAACATAAAGTGGTCTGTATATGCAGCTCTAACCCTCCACACATAACTCTACATACCCTGTCCTTGGTGCTGACTGCCTTCCCTGTACATTATTATACAGTATCTTAGAGATTCAAAATTTTCAGTGCTATTCCCTACTTAAACTAGTCAGCCTATGCAGCTCTAACCCTCCATACATAACGCTACATTCCCTGTCCTTGGTGCTGACTGCCTTCCCTTTACATTTTTATAGAGTACTACTGTAGTATATGTCAGAGATTCTAAATTTTCAGTGCTCATTGTAAACAAGCATCGGAATTCAGCCTTGTATGTCTCGGCTGCCAGTCATGCTGTTGTTGATATGAATGAATTATGAATAAACCAATAAACGATTTTTCCCCCAGGTCTATCCTGACGATCCCCTGGATGGAGCTTGGGGGAAAGGTGACCATCACCTGTGCCAAGACTGGCCACAGCTGTAACATAGACTTCCTCACCAAACCTTTCTACGGAGGCTCCAAACACAAGATCAAGGCAGAAGTCATGTCAGTACGCTCACTCACTCACTCACTCTTACTATCTGGTTTAACGTCTGTTGTTCCCTGTCAATGGTTAGATGTGCTTGCACCTTGATGCTAAGGCTTGATGGCAGTCTGCCATTTGCCTCTATCCTGTGGGTTCACCCTGTGTAAGTTGAAAATCCTCCCTTATGCTGTCAATCCATCTCTTCCTTGGTGGGCATCTCTTTATATACATATCAGAGGTGGGAATACTTTTATACACCCAAAATGATTGGAGCTGTGCAGCTGATTTTTTTTAATGTGAGTACAATGGTGCACCTAGAGTTTTCTGTAGACTGGTATGATTGTATACTAGTATATTCTTGTAAGTATCAGACAAATAATAAAACCTTTGTTGTAAAACTTGTTTTATATTTCTAAGTTTAAACGATAGAATTTCAAACTCAAGCTCTGAAGAAAGGCAGTAAGGCTTGTTGTTAGGTTTTTCTGATGTTGTACTTTTCTCCACCAGGGGTCCAAGTGAGAAGAAGCCATTCTGTGTGATAGAAGGGGAGTGGAACGGAGTCATGTACGCAAAATGGTCAACTGGACAGGTAAATACTCTTGTCTTACTCTTGTATACTTCAAATATCCGGTGTTCAAGAAGTCACATTAATGGAGAAGACTGTTAACAATTCTTTACCTCAGTGTTTCCTAAAAAGTACATGTACATATTAACTTTTAAGAAATTTGAAGATGTACTGAGCTAACATAGCATCAGTGATCCCCAAGGTATGCACACGTCAGATCAGATGCCCAGGTGTTTAAGACATTAATGGAGAATTGTTAAGAATTTTCTACCTCTAACATGAAACAAGTTTGAACTGTAATTTCAAATACAAGAATTGGACAACTGTATTCAACTCCATTCCTTGTGATTCCTTGACAAAGACTGAGGAAGTTTTACAGTAAAAATTTTGGTGTTGGTACTTACAGTTCAAACTTGTTTCATAATGACTTCTCCCAACACAAATGAACTTTCAAGTTAATCAATTCTCTACTTCTGTTCTTCAGGAAGAAGTTTTTGTGGACACGAAGAAGATGAAAATCATGAGGAAAAAGGTGCAGAAACTGGAGGACCAGGGCGAGTATGAGTCCAGGAAGTACGTCATCTTGTTTGTTTGTTTGTTTGTTTGTTTGTTTAGCATAACCAGTATACCACCTTTAGGCATAACACACCAGTTTTGTACAGTAAGTACAAGCTGTGTAAGACCAGACAGTAAGGTTTGAACCACTCACACTGGAAAGAATCCCCCTACTCTTTTCTTAAAGTGTGGTGGGATCTTTAACGTGCTCCAGGTGTGGCTCTCCTCAAACATTTCACCTGAGTCAAGTGAAGAAATAGGTGTAAAGTGCCCTTCCCAAGGACACAACGGTGGGGCCTGCCAGGGATTCGAACCCAGAACCTTCATGTTCTGAGTAAACAACCCTAAACACAAGACCACGTTGCCATCTATTCCATAGTTCCATCTAAGACAGTGATCCTGTCAAGAAATATGTTATTTTTGTTCTTTTGCTTTTTAGACTGTGGAAAAGAGTGACAGATGCCCTCAGTAGTAGGGACATTGACAACGCCACGGAGGCAAAACAGTTCCTGGAAGAAAGGCAGAGAAGAGAGGCCAGGGAGAGGAAAGAAGCTGGGGTCAAGTGGGAGACCAAGGTATGGTACTCTGAACTTTAAACCTTGAACTTATGATCCCCTGAACCTTGAACTTATGACTTAGTATGTCAATGAAGGATACACATCCAGGAAATTAGATTATTCAAGAAAACAGTAACTGTTTACTCAAGCAATTGAGCAACTTCTCAAAATCTATCCAGTTGCTTGTAGTGAGTAACTGTATAACTTAGTTTGCTTTGGTATGAATGAGGCCTTGACTTCAAACTTTAGATGGTAATATTATCCTTCATGTATGAGTTCATAAAAGCCCATACGACATCTCTAATGAAACTACTGTTTTGTCACACTTACAGACAATACACACGGTCATACAACCATAAATGTGCACAAACAACACTTACAATGCACCTTAAAGAAATTTGAAGGTGTATTGAGCTTAGGTAGTCTTTTCTGGAAGAAGAAATGCCAACTGAAAATTCTTCTTCTTTTTGCAGCTTTTCCACGAGGACGGCGAACAGTGGATCTACGACAACCCCTTGCAGAAGCGACTGGAACTGCAGGACAAGCTGCAATAGTGGTGTAAAAACAAGAAAGACAATCATCAACCATTTAGTACTGAAGGAAGAAAGATATGATGCCAAGCAGCACGTTGGCAGAACGTACTGCGCCTGTACAAAATGTGGAACGTAATGTGTATAGCACTTCAGCGAAACATCTCTTGTAAGGTTGTATTCATGTATTTAAAGATGACATCCCGTCTATAGTTTTCAAATGTTGTGTCAGAAAAGACATCGTCTGAAACGGGCAAATTCTGATGCAACGTTGACAAAACATCCGACGAAAACCTTGAAAAATCCGGGTTTTGTGCAATCACAATACGTTCTGCCAATGTGTTAGCATCAACCATTTAGTACTGAAGGAAGAAAGATGTGATTTCCAGCCTCTTTCCTGCAATCCTGTGATAGCAGATTTTTGAGGTTGAAATTTAAAGCAGTTTATTTCCACGAAAGGCTCTGAAGAACTTCCAACTACGAGCAAGCGATCAAAAAGTTGTTACAGAAGCATTTTTGCTTTTGATACTGTCGTTGTTCTAACTTGAATCTTGCTTGTCTTCTGGAGGTGCGAGAAAGAATGAGAATTCTGAGCTTGTACAAAGCAAAATTTATAATATTATATTTGTGACACACTGTTTAGAATCTGTAACAGTTATAATTAGATTGTGTAATGTGATTGGTCCATTTCCGCCACATTCTGGTAATTTGGAGATGGTGATATAAGATTGTGTAATGTGATTGGTCCATTTCCGCCACATTCTGGTAATTTGGAGATGGTGATATGTGATTGGTCCATTTCCACCACATTCTGGTAATTTGGAGATGGTGATATGTGATTGGTCCATTTCCACCACATTCTGGTAATTTGGAGATGGTGTTACGTGATTGGTCCTTTCTGAGCCAGTAATGAAATATAATGGTGCCATCTGATTGGTCAATTTTGAAACCATGCTCTGCATGCGATTGGCTAATTCATAACTTTGAGACGTAGGTGAATGAATGATTGGCCAGTTTCTGACCAATAAGAGACCACAACAGTTTCCCACTCCCTTTAACATTCCAATTTCGATTATTGCAATACCAGGAAAACCAGAGTTGAGATTGAAAATTGAATTGTTGTTGTGAGGCCTATTATACATTGTACTTGCATAATTTTTTCTCCCTTCTAGACTTTAAGAAATCTATGGGAATACTAGACAGTTTATACATGATTGTGTCATCAGAATTCTATCAAAGCTGGTAATACTGTATGAGAAAATGTTTTCCATGAAAAAAAAAACAGTCTTCAATTGTGAAGTAGATCACATATTGACCAAATGTTGTCAGCAAAAACACTCAACCGCCTATCATCATTTGATTGGCAGGTCAACTACCTGGTAACCAATCAGAATCACTCACACAAACTCACCATCCAATCACAATCACTCACACAAACTCACTATCCAGTTTATTGTCTGTTGTTCCCTGTCTTGCGAGGTTTAAAAGCGCTTGCATATAGAATTAAGAGCACAAAATATTGTAAAGTAATGAATCAGATTATGATTTTCATGAATGTGTCCCTACTTTAGCTTTCCACATCAAGTATTTAGTACATGTATGTCTGAATTCTTGTCACCAGCAGATATAGTAAGCACAGATGGTAACAGTGTCAGTATTCTATGAAATTAATGCTTCCATTGGTGCAATTCATGAATAGAACCATATATCTATTTTTAAGCTTCCACTGGAATAATTTATGATTAACTGAACCAAACTACATAGATTTAATTATGTGTGTTGATATTAGACAAAAATATTGGTGCCAGACATCTTCTTTAACTTTGTATGTAGACAGCTCTGAACAGACAAGCAATTTGTCCATATATCTCTGAACAAAGTTAACCTTCAGCCTGCTAAGGGAGCCATTTGGCACCAAATCTGTATTGGTTATGGGGTTAGGCAGCAGGGGAAGGTTAAAGCACAGATTGTTATACCTCATGGCCATTTCAAAACTTCCACTGGTGCAATTGACGTTTAACTGAACAGAATTTGGTGGAAATGAGATGCGTTGAGTCAAATTAAGTGTCATGGACAGAAAGAATTGATGTTGTACATCTACACATATACAGCTCTGAACGAAAAGTGTTATGTACATTGTACATGTAATAGTCTGCCATTCTATAAATGTAGCCATTGCTGACTTATTATAACATATTATGTTACTGGACTTTGAAGGAAATGTTGAAATAAGTAAAATGAATGACATTGTGTATTTGTAGTCAAACAAATTGTATTGCTGTATTGAATGATTAGGTACTTTTCATGAATACAATCCATTAGGCTTATTCTGTAAAATTGTTGTCGGAGTGTTTTTGTTATTTAGTTAGTTAGTCAACAAGCCGCATCACACATCTTTTAATACTTAATGCATGCAATCTCGATTTGAACCTATGGATAACTTCTCCTGAAGGCACCTTTGCTGTTAGACGAATAGAGAAAAGATCACAATTCAAAATGCAATTGGCTAATCTGACACGGTCTTAATTTAGCGCCGCCCAGTGGCGGGGTAAGGTACTGCACCTGACCGTGCCATGACAACAATACTGAAGCTTCGCACAGCGATGTGTAAAGGTACTTTTGGTGTTATTGAGTCTACATTTAAACACCCTACAGGTGTTTGTAATGGTTCGTTTTGCGCGTCCCTCCAATGATGCGCCAGTACTGACAATAGCAGTGGTGGTGACACAAAACATTAAGAAAATTATGCTGCAAGCTAGAACGCGCGCGAAACGAGGCTAGCTAAACATCTACTTGGAGAGCACCCTGCTTCCTTCATGTGAGGTTTGTATAAATCTTTTTTTCTTCAGCAGTTGGACATGATTATTGTAACTGGTCGTTCCTTTACTGCAGTACCTTCACTGGGCGGCGCTAAATTGAGACCGTGTCACGGTCAAGTGCAGCCCGATTGTGATTGTGGGAGAAGAGGCAAACGGTTGCAGTACCTGACCCCGTCACTGGGCGGCGCTAAATTAAGACCACTAAATCTACAATGCTAATGAAGATGTCCAGGTATGTCGGTGTGTATCTTGTTGTTCCGTTTGTGTGGATGGATTGGAAGTTCGGCGTTGCTGCGGACGTTTTAATTTGGCTTGAATTTGTTTATCTACTTCTACTATCTACATGCGCATGTTTAAAGAAGGTTTGTAATCGTCAACTTTCGAGGATTAACATATGAACGGTTTTTTCTATGTCGGATACTTGCAAAAATGGTCTCGTTTCATAAACATATGATGAGGCGGGGCAGGGGCATGGTGCTCATTCCGAAGTCTGCTGTTGTTCAACTGTTGTTGTTATTATTGTCCAAGTAAATGATCATATCGAAAGATAAATTATGGTTCCACCATCCCCCTGTTTCTGCAGTGCTGGTTGCCGAGCTTGTCCAGGCGAACCCATGGCCAGAGCTGACATCTTCCTCCTGCTGGGGGGACTGGTACAGAAGTTCAAGGGAACTGCAACTAGGAAAACATCAAAATACCGCTATTCTTTCTGTCGACTTTGTGACTATATTTGTAATTGATTATGAGTATAATGTGTCATTCTCATAGTTAACCTGTTTAGCAAGCTCAGCCTTAATTACGATCACCTGTGTTACAGATGTAAATCAACATAATTTACCCAAATGGCCTTTTCGGTGTCTGACCCACAAGTGAAAGACCCTTTCTGTGGAAGTGGTATAACGTTAAAGACACGGGCTTGATATTAATAGTAAAGAGTCAGTATGATTTATGTCCATGTGTCTAAATTAGACAACTATATGGACTGTTTGGCTTACCTTTTATTTAAGAAAGGGCCAAACTATAGACATAAAGGATTTTGATGTTTCAAAGTAAAGAATGTCTCACATACACCTTCAAACAACAAATTTACAGTCAACAAATTATCTGTTTCAATGTATTCCGTCTCTTTTACTTGTATTTCTTGTATTATTGTCGAAACCCTGCTATGTAACCATGATTTGCATGCAGCAAACATGTGAGCATCACTGTATGTACAGATCTAGAGAGCAGCGTTCAGTTTATAATATTCTCCCTTTTCGCCATTTTATTGTTCCCTTTTTATAGATATTTGAGGCAGTATTTAGAATACGTCTGGTAGATGTATTACCCTTTGCCGTTGCTTCTCTTCTTTCCCGTGTGTTATACATGAAAATAAAGAATACTTGTACATGATTTGTGTGTCTTCTCTTGCTTGTGCCAAGGAAGTCAACAATTAATATATGCAGGTTAATTACACTCACCTGTGTCTTCAGGTGTATATGAACATAATTTATCCAACTTGTAAAATTCCCACAAATGAAAGATATCTCCTGTGGAGGTAGTGTAAGAATTTGCTGGGGTGTAGGTGGGGCTGGGGCACAAAAGGCGGAAACAATATTAAACCATTGTATTGAGGGGAGGGCTAGAAGGTTCAGGGAAATGGGTGGGTAAATGAACTTATAATGAAGAAATTTGTTGTTTTTTGGTATAATTCTGACATAATCTGACATAATGTGACATCGTGTTACGTGGCGTCATGCGGCTCAGTCTGGTGCGGCCAGACCGGCCTTAAGGGCACCGCGAGGGGCCCTAGTTTTTTGAGACACTAGCTTCCCAGACAGAGAAGTAGTGATCTCCTAAGCCATAGGACAGCTCAGCTCAGCCGTCCAAGGCTCGTATATGACAACCCACTTGAATTGCCATCTTCCCCCAAATGGGAGGCTGTTGTTCCAACATGACCACAAGTTGTCATACCAAGGAGTCCGGAGTAGCTCACTGTACCTTTTGTTCGTGGTCCGATCTACTTGGGTAAATTATGATAATATACCAGTAAGCCTTAATGACCTCAGCTATGCCAACCAGTCGGTTTCAGGTGAGGAAACTTCAGGTGAACTAATTAGTGTTTCACCTTATTTGTTGTTTTTATACTCCACGCGTTCAAGTGTCCATTCTTCGCCTACATGGAATAAAACCAACCTGTTTCTCTAATTCCAAGTACTTAAAGATCCATCAATTTGTATAACCGCCCTTCCCCGTAAAATACCAACTTCACAGGCACGCGACAGTTCTATCATTATTGTACAACGCTCTCACGCTCACGCTCACAGTATATATGTCTAACCCGGGAAGCACTTGTACCTACAAGTATAAGATTCTGCCTTCATGTGATAATCCATCAGTGAGCAAAGGCTACGTAGTATACCATCTTCCTTCCCAACCTCAGCTTGGTTTTCATTCATATGGTAATGTCTTAGACAGCGAAAAGTCCACATCAGCAAAGGCTCTGACCAGTTCAGCAAGCGATCAGATGATGTCAAAAACACATTTTTACGAATAACTCAAAAATGAAACGATTTCGGACAAAGGCATATGCAGGAATAGGCCGTAAGGAATATACTATGAAAACAAGGAGGCCGAAAAATGTAAAAAGTTTCATTTTTCTAAAATTGAAAAAGCGGATATTCATCCTCTATCACACCCCCGTTTTCGAGCCCCCGTTCCGAAAGGGCGCGTATCTCGCTAAGGAAGCCTCGCTCATTCCCAGATATAGCCATTTCGCGAGTTGGGAAACGCGATGGGCTCTTATGGGGGTTTTACTTCAAGTCTTTCCCGTCCTTGTTCTTGACCTTGGAGCGTTCTCTGACTACCTAACTACCAGGTATGGACCAAAGGAGAACCGTTTTAGGCCTACATTTTCTTATTCTGCCATAAATATTCTCAGAAGGGCTGAGATAAGCCGTTAAACCTGAGGCTTTTTTTTATCAAAATTGCCCGTTCTCCGTTATTACTTAACCGGGATATACATGTAAGCAATTGCATTGTATTATTTGACATTAGGAAGCTTGTTTTTTTTGCTCCTTACAATGGTTCTGTACTTGTTTTTATTATACTAAGCTTTCATGGGTCTAGCAAAAGTGCTTACATGTATGTAAGTTACTTGAAAAACAGCAGAGTTTGATCTCAATGTATAATCGTAACAAATGACTATAAAGGGTGATAACTGATAAGCAAGCTTTCCTGTGATATATATATAATACAATGCAATAGTCTCATTAACAGTGGAGATATGATTGGCTGAAATCAAGTTTCCCAACTTTTTGTAATAGGCTAATATTAAAGTGTTACTATCTACTAGTATTTCTTCATCTCAAGCAGCTAGGAGAATATTTCTTACAGTTTCAGCTTTAAGTCCCTGTACTTTTTGTTGAGTCAATAAAGAATCAGTCCCCAGCAAAAAGTGAAAAAAAGTAAAAGTGATCTCGAACCAGTTCTCACTGAAGAATAGCTCACTGAAGAGCTATTCTTCCACTGGTCTTGACAGAGAAGACAGACACTATGTACAGTATTTTACAGGTTCATTGTACCGGGGAAATTCCCCAGCAATCTGTAGTTTGCACTGGTAAGGCATATAACTTAATGTACTTGTGCCATTAAGCATAACAACACTTCTTCTTTCTTCTTTCTGTTAAGGCGACCGCCTTCATCGTTGTGAAGATTCTGTCGCCTGTAGGTGAGGTTGCATGCCGGGATGAGTCATTATGTGTAACACAAACAAACAAACAAACAAACAAACAAACAACACACTCGGCCAGAGGAAAAGGTCTGATCATCACTTTATTCTCCACAGTTTCATAAATAGAATAAATCTACTTCTGAAGCAGCATCGTGTTTTACCGTATGTACAACTTTACACAGTAACTTAAGTTTAACACTCGTACATTATCTTCTCTCACTATTCCACAAATCACACGTTTTATTGCCAGAAAACGGCAAATATGGAGACAATTTACATCCGTTGTTCCACCATGTGACATGTACATTGTACATTATATCAAAGAAAGCGAAACAACTGGAAAAAAAAAATGGTCAAAATAAATTATTTGGAACAAACGGCGGCCATGTTGGATTTGGCGCATTGCCTGATGGGATGGCACCTGGATTTGTAACCATGTTGCCATGGCAACAAGTAAGTACAATAGTTGGCAACGAAAATGGCTGATACCAGCCCCAAACGAAAAGGACACATTTCTTCAAGCTGGTCTCCCTGAAAATCTAAAATCTAAATTTTTCTTCTGCGCAAAACAAGCCAAAATGCATGAATACACCCTTTTTTCCCCAATGTATGGCTTCAAATTGCCCAAGATATTTTGGAAAAGTTCAAAACAAATGCGCAGCATCAACAGATACAATGAAAAAGGGCTAGCTGTTCACCTGTCGAAATCAGCCAGAAAAAGAATGGCCAGTACAGCCATAGTACAAGGAACTCCTGTTTTGTTTCATACAATCTCACAGAAAAATTTTGCAAACAGAATATGGCCCCAATTCTGATTGTAACAATTCCTTAACTTAAAACAGACAAGCAACAACTCGGCCCCGCAAGAAAAACAAGTAAAAACAAAAGAAATCACCAGAAAGCCTGCCTGCTTTAGGCCTAACATGCACAGGGACCACTATGTTCTGACACCCTTACATGTATATAGGGTTGGGTTGTCCAAACATATGGTAGCTGTGTTGAAACATATATAGGATGTCAGAACATAGGAGTGTACAATATATATAGTATTAGCTTGACGTTGCAATGCCTCAAGACCTGTAGTGAAAGAAAAAAACAACAACAAAAAAAACAAGAAAAGAGACGTTGCCTGCTTGACCTGTCTGTGTACAATATAGTGCTATTTAGTGATGCCATATCTCATAATATATATAATGCTTCATCCACACACGTTGTAGGTAGAGACACATTAAACACATATGAGTACAGTATTGCACAGGTACTATTCCCTTATTTGGAGTTTGCACGTGACATCACAGCGGCCATCTTGTTTGGTTAAACCAGGAAGCGCCAGGCCTGTACATTTGTATGCTTACATGATGTCATGATCATGTGACAAATTCAAATTCAAACTGGTAACGTCCTGGTTTAATTATCCAACATGGCCGACTGTGCTTTGTCATGTATTATAGTCACTATAGCTCTTGTAGTTGAGCACCTCGGCAGAACGTACCGCACCTGCGCGAAACCCGGAACGTAATATGCAAAGAACGTATCGTATAAGGTCGTGTTCATGTATACAAGGATGACATTCCGTCTATAGTTTTCAAACGTTGTGGCGGAAAAGATATTGCCTGCAATGGACAAAATTCTGATGCAACGTTGACCAAACCTCCAACAGAAACAGTGTGATAAATTCTAGAAGACAACAACTTCTGTACATGCCTGATAATGCATTACAACTGAGTTACCATGCTAGACAATGATGAAAGGTGTCTAGTTATTGTTAATTAATGATTGACTTTGCCAGTAATTATTGATAAAACAACAAAAATAAGTCACCAGCCAGGCTGATCATCCAGAGTCCTGCGTATGCACATTACATTCAGGGTTTTGCGCAGGCGCAGTACGTTCTGCCGACGTGCTTTGTCGTTGTACGATCTAGTAGGTTATTTGCTGCTGTTGGTGGCTACGTAGGTATGCATAGAAGTCTGTACCTCTTCCACTACCAGGGTAATTACAGTGTCAAATGTTATGTACAGGAACATTCAACATATTGCATTATATACCTGACTATTTCTGTGTATTTAGACCACACAACTGTTATTCCATGGATGATCTCATCTGTGGGTGCAACACACAGGACTAGCTTGTTTTGTAATTTTAAGAATTATTAGACAAGGTAAGTTATGCGGGCAAATTTTTCCAAAAGTACATGACATTTATGGCATCTTCCTTCATTTTGGAAGTATTTTGAAGATGTCTCAACAAATTCTGGAAACAGGACTTGTAACAACTTTTGCAGTGTGCGAGTGTGTTGAAAATCATGGCCCAAGTTTTTCAGCACACACAAAAAGACGCTACTAAAATCAATACATGATGAAGTCAGCCATGGAATAAAGACAGTGTGGTCTTAGAGACGGACAACGCACCATACAGGACAGCACAACATCTCACTGGCATAAAAAGGGAAATTAAATGAATGAAAGAGAAGGTAAAACCAAATAAGGTATGACTAACATTGGTCAACAGATGTTTCAGGAGAAACAGGACGTTACCATGACGACAGGACAGGAAAATTCGGACAGGAAAATTGCTTCGAAGTTCATGACTACATCAGTTTGTACATTTTTATAGACCAGTCCTATTTTTCTTCTGGAGTTGTCCCTCCCTCTTCCGAATTTGAAACAACTGCAGACGTTTTTCACTTTTCAACCCAACTTTTCGCCTTCGATGCTCCCCTTTATTTCTTCTCCCTTTCAGGACTTCCTATATAATCTCCAAGCAGATGTGTGGTGCTGCTTGCTTTGCGTGTGTTTTTGTTGCATTTTATATCTTTCTCAGTCCTCCTGGAGGCTACTGGAAACACATCAGCCACACCCTACATCTGCTTGGAGATAATATTCCTACATGGGGATTCTTGAGTTCCTCCAGTCGTTAACTTAAGACGTCTTGCGGTGCGTCTTCAGGCTGAGAAGACGTCTTCTGATCACTGGAAGTCCGTATGGGCGGCGTCCAGGGCCTCAATGTACTTCGGGTCGAGTATCCGCGGCATCAGGATGTGTCTGCAGTGGAGTGAGAGCAAAGGTTAGAGGTCAACACTCAGACAGGGAGGTGAAAGTTTAGAGGTTACAGATAGCTGGAACATGGTATTGAACATAGACAATACATGTACCACCGTAGTGGCAAGGTATTACACGTTACGAACATAGGGCATTCCAAAACCTGCCAAAACTATGAGATAGCAATCTTTCTAACTCACTGTGTTTTCAAAATAAATGTTTTGTACAGTGCCATGGCATTAGGTGTTCACTGCTTCAAATAAAATCTACACCAGAGGTTCATTTTACCCTTGGGAGTTAGCAAAAAAAAGGATTTAAAACATATCGACTGTTAGAACACTATATTCACTGGGTTTTGCAAGACACTATAGCCCTACAACACAAGTGACTGCAAGGTTGATTGCACAATAAGTTTGAAGTTTCCTGTTTACCTGATGGGCATGAGGCTGAGGATGACCAGGGGAAAGACCATTTCTAGGTAGATGAGGGGTGCGAAGCCCAGCCCGCACAGCAGGCCCAGCTGCAGCACCTGGCAGAACGACCACAAATGGATCTTCCCCAGCGGAACCCGCCGGATGTAGTGGTTAGGGGGGTACGCCGACTGCAAGAGATGGAAAAGAAATTAATCATAATGTAGTCTTTTCCTTATTGCCTGTCTCCAATATATTTACTGCAAGTGTCTCCCATGTGTTGGTGTTCATATCCAGGACTTCGTTCGTTCGTTCGTTCGTTCGTTCATTCATTCCCCCAACCCACAGTTAGGGGTCCTTCCAAGTGTGAGTGGTTCAAACCTTACAGTCTGGTCTTTTGTAGCTTGTACTTACTGTACAAAACTGCTATGTTATGCCTAAAGGCAGTTTACCGATTATGCAAAACGACAAACAAACAAACCTGTTCCGTGACCAGTAGCATGAGTCTCTCGAAAAGCTGGTTCCCGGTTAGCGAGGAGACGGCCATAAACAGGAAGAGTCCATTCAGCACGGCCTGGGGGATGTAGTTCAGCGGAGACGGAAGCAGGAGCAGCGACAGACCGATCAGCACGTGCGACAAGATGGCGGCAACCCGCGTTTCTCGTACTCTCACGATACTGAAACGCACAAAGAAAGGAACGAAATTTGTATGTCGCATTTCATGATGATTCTTTTCTCAATGTACCATAGCTAACATAGTAGTTGACTAGTTATCATTGATAGCTGATTAACTAGTTAACTAACTCACATGGGATAGAGAAGTCCCTTGTCCACCCATACTTCCTTATACAGTAATTGACAGTCAGTCACTGATGAAAGGTAGTTGATGCTACCTGAAACGTCTGACCATTTTTAGAATACTGTATAAATTATCCAGTTGCTTGAGTAACTGTTACCTCAGTCAGTAGTTGACATAGTAGTTAACTGGTTGATAAGTTATCCTGTTAACGAGTTAATTAACTTACATGGGATAGAGATGTCCCTGGTCCACTCGTACTTCGACGTCGGCCAGAGCGCGCACGTGTAGCGGAGAGTGTGGCAGGGCGCCGTGGACCCAGGGAAGCCCGAACAGAGACAGAACCGTGTTGATGGCCGCCACCACCAGCAGGTCCAGGTGGTACGCCGAGCCCTTCTTCAGTCTGGAAAAGGAGTTTGAGGAATTACTCAAAACTGTAATAGACAGATACGTTGAGTATCTAGCAAAGATGTACGTATTAACCTAGGCCTTCATTCTGCTACTAAGTTAGGCAGCAGGGAGAAGGTTAGACAATGTGTTAATGACGAGCAGTCCAGATGGTATGCAGAACCTTTATTCAGTCTGGAAAAGGAATTTGAGGAATTACTCAAAACTGCAACAGATTTGTTGAGTAGTCAAAGATGTATGTATTGTCCTTCAGTCTGCTAAGGTAGCCATTTGGCACCAGCCTTGTATTGGTTACTAAGTTAGGCAGCAGGCCTGTCCTTGGAACTGCAATTCATTTTATAGGCACACACATACGCATTTGTTTGGCAGCAAAAAAGTACATTTTTGAGAGGAACTTCTCTGTCCTTGGTGCTGAACTGCTATCCAATAGCCATGTCCATAAAGAAGAGGAAACTTATTCATTTGTTCATTCATTCATTCATTCATTCATGCACTCATTCATTCATCCACTCATTCACTCATACATTCCTTCCTTCCTTACTTGTGAGCAGGGTTGTTGACGATTGCTGCGCTGATGTTCTGGTCCATGAAGAAGAGGAGCGACAGACAGAAGCCGAGCCCCAGGGACACCACGATGGCGGTCGGGTGGAGACTGCCCAGTTCAACCATCTGGAACATCGCCCGCTCTTTAACCTGGAACCTCTCCACTGGAAAAACACATGGTGTAACAACATCAAAAAATATGACAAATCTAGAAAGGTGCAAATGCATAATGTTTACCTTCACCTGGTACATTGACATTATTTGTTTGGAGAAGAAGAAGAGAAAGAAGAAGAAAAAGAGAAGAAACAGGGCAAAAACAATATGTTTTCCTTCTGTGAAGGTAAACATAAATATGCCTTTGAGAAGAAGCCTCATATATGTCAAACTGTCATGCCCAACCTCTCACATCTTTCTGTAGATGCATGCGTTGTTTAAAGCTATCTAGTGATGATACCCCTAATGTAGATGGTAGAACCCAGTTCCACTCTATAATACATGTAGTTCTGAGAAGAAAACAAATTTTTGAACACCTCAATCCTTGGTTGATAACTCAGGTATTTAATTAAAGGCATTACTATTTTTTTGTTCTTTTCTGGATAGGTATTGCAATTAATAAAAAAATGTCATTTTTCTGCATGGTTATAATAATTGTTTGTAGTAAATTTTAACTTACGTTGTACGGCCCTGAAGGCGTAGGACCCCATGAAGCCGTTAAACACAACAGCGATGGGCAGAGCGTAGTCAGCCAGCAACTCACGCTTGCCCTCCGTCAGATATGGGCTGGGGGGAGAAAACAGAGTATGAACACTTGCAGACATGGATGGACACACAAACAAACACACACACAAGCACAAGGCGTGTCACAAGACACACAAGTCAGCCAGCAACTCACGCTTTCCCTCTGTCAAGTACGGGCTGGGGGGAGGAAAACAGAGTATAAACACATGCAGACATGGATGGACACACAAACAAACACACACACAAGCACAAGGCGTGTCACAAGACACACAAGTCATCCAGCAACCCACGCTTTCCCTCAGTCAAATATGGGCTGGGGAATGGAAAACAGAGTATAAACATGTGCATACATGGATGGAGACACAAACAAACACACACACAAGCACACACATACACAAATACACACAGCAACTCACACTTCCCCTCTGTAAGTTATGGGTTGGGGGGAGAAAAACACAGTGTGAGAATGTATAGAGCAAAAACACAAGCATATATACAGTACATTTCACACATAGACATGGTAATACACAGACAACAGTATACACAGAGACAGTCTCAAACACACACACACATAGCTCACAAAAACATGCATAAATACACACACTGAGCAATAAAGACACAGTGTCACACACACACAAACAAACACACACACACACACACACACACACACACACACAATGTAAAAGTTATAGACTCAACAATGGTTTCAATTCTGGCTACTCTGTTTTCCTAACTCCAATTACCTCTTAGTGCAGTTGTACAGGGTGATTCCGACCCACAGCGTGCCCAGCAGCAGGATCATGTGCAGCAGGGGTCGCTCCGGCTGGCAGTTATCAGTCATCACACTGCTGGCCAAGGTCGCATTGCTGTTCTCTGCCAGACTGGTGCTATTCAGCGCTGTCAGGTTCACGTAGCGACAGGTCGCCGTGTCGAAGTGCTCATAGAAATCTGCCGGAGGAAACAAACACCAAGTATGTTGAAACATTTAGGTCATAAGCCAACCTTAAAAGTCTGCTGTAATATATCAGCACATCGGCAGAACGTACTGCACCTGCGCGAAACCCGTAACGTATTGTGCATAGTACTTTGGCAGAAAGTCTCATATATGGTTGTATTAGAGCATATAAGGTTGACAGCCTGTCTGTAGTTTTTAGATGTTGTATAGGAAATGATACCGTCTAGGAAAAGATACCTTCTCGGATTCGCCTCTTCGTATTTTACTGATTTGCAGAAAAAAAAATTCAGGTTCTAAATCAAGTCAAAAATGCTCATATTTTGGCCCCAAAAGGTGAAGAAAGTCCTTTTCTTCCTAGTTGTTACAGTTTTCCATCTATCAATGCAGTGGTTTGATTAAAAATTAAAAATTCATTGTTTAGATTTTAACCCAGCCTTCTATGTTGACTACATGGCTCCTATCATAGCCTCTGGGGCTATAAAAGGATGCCCAGGCCTGTTTTTTATTTTTTATTTTTTTTGCCCTGTCGCTTCATATTTTTTCTGAAAAAATCCAAGAAGCAACAAATAAAATTGGTGTGGCCTTATCATATTTTAAAACTTCCAGCTCTGTTAACTGCTACACCTACCAAATGTAAGGCTCCTGATGGAGTCCACCACATATGCCACCACAATGAACAGGGCAAAGATCTCCTCTGTCGACCTGAAAAAATGTGTATTTGTAGAGTCAGAGTTCCAACAACATCAGGCAATCAGAGATAGCAGACTTCACCCCTTTACCCATTCTGCTTTACAACCCTTCTAGTCTTGCAGTGCTAAAAAGTATGTATAGCTCTGCATTGTTTATAAATTCAGGGAATAACAGAAACACAGACAGACAGACAGAAAGGCCCAAAACAATATACTTCATTCACTTCATTGTGGTGACGTAAAAAGAGGTCATAACCAAATCTTAAAGTAAGTTAAACTTTTTCAAGAAAATATTCCATTTAAGAGTGATAAAAGCTTTTGTCCCTCTTAAATGGGATATTAAATGGGTTAATTTTCTTTAATTAAGATTCGATGTGTGTTTGGCAGAGCACAGTTTGCCAGTATGAACATGTATTCTGACATGCCCAGAGGACAAGCTAGGAGACTCAGCTGACCTTGTCGTGTACTTCATAACCCGACTGAGACCAAAGATGGAGTAGATGATGAGGAAACCGCTGCTGAACAGACCCACCAGCCCGAACATCGGCAGGAAATCCACCTCCAGGCTGTGCGAGAACTCGTAAATAACTGCAGCGGAGGAGAGATTTGTATTAAGTCTTTTGCTGCAAAGATGTTGCCTTGCTCTAAAGGGAGGACTCAAATAACTAGAGGGGAGGAAAGATCTGTAGTCTTAACTATAACGTTACTGCAAAGATGATGCTATGCACAAAAAGGAAGAGTGACTTGTTTACTAAGGGTCACATACATTGTGCAATTGTTGTATGACTACAAACTTCATTTCCTTGTGGTGACACAGTGAAAAAAGTTGATAATCAAATCTTTTAAAAAGGTTAACTTTTCAAGCAAATACAGATCCCATTTAAGAGCAACACAAGATGCTATGTAAGTGTATGTTTGTAACAGCTGCAGTTGACACTCCTTTGTCACACGCCTCCTCAGCTCAAACAATGGCTTCATAAAACTTGTAATTCATTCTGATTTATTCTCAGCAACTTCTGGAAGCATTACGTCAACCTGGTATTTAAACAGTCCACACTTTAAATTTCCATCACCATTGTATTTTAACTTTACTGTACATACCTGTATTACATTCAATAAAGAATGAATTGAATTGAATTGAGGGCATTCTTGGGATAGTCGTACATGTGTTATACAAAGTTCAGTTGTCTTGTTACAGAAAAGCTTGCTTCTGTCACAGCCTGCTTGAAACTTCTACAGCATTAAAATAGTATGACGATCTACCGTGAAAATGAAAGTCTTTCACCACAAAAATTGGTTCAGTACTCAATCCTTTCAGTGAAGTTAATCCTTTCAAAATGACGATAAGAAATAGAAACAAAAACTTTCTTACTTTTCGTGTACAGCGCCAGCGGTGCAGTTGTCTGTAGGATGACCAGCGGTTGTCCTCCAAACAAGGCGAACATCATTCCACCCAGGGTCTGGGACACGAACACTTTCTTCACGTCTGGAGAGAAAGACAAATAATTTGATTAGCCATCCTAGGCCACACCAACTTAATCTCCTATGACGTTTATCTGTCAGGTGACTTTTATCTGTCACATAAAAAAACATTGTCTTTAAAGATATCTGTGATGCACCACCCAAGGTATGTACACTTTTATTTAGATAACGTTATGCAGGAGTACACACATGAGGTATCTGCATTAAAATATCTGTAAACACAGTCACTACTGTGTTAATCTCAATGTGGCTGAGATATAAGTCACTTGAAGGTTAGCAGAAGTTAATTTGTCTGTTATTGTATGTTGTTTGTTTCAGATAACCAGTAAACCACCTTTAGGTGTAACACACCAGTTTTGCACACTAAGTACAAACTATGTAAAACCAGACTGTAACTTAAGGTTTGAACCACTCATACCAGGAAGGACCCCTACTCTTTTTGATAAGTGCAATGGAGCCACATCAGAAACTATAGACAGAGACATCCCCTGGTTCTTACCGAGATCGCCGTGAGTGTTCCTCTCGTTGAGCGTGCCGAACGCGATGGACGGCAGCACGCAGGCGAAGTACAGGAACACAGTCGCCGACAGCAGCTTGTGGAGGGAGCGACGACCTCTTAACCCTGGAGAGGACGGATGAGAAACTCAATAAAATAATTTTAATGGCCTATATTAAAAAAAAAGTCAGGGGGTATTTGCCCACTGTACCTACACACCAAATTTCAGGTCATTTGGCCAAAAAATGATACAGTTTAATCTATTTGACTAAATAGCTGGAGGAGAAAGTTAACAAACACGACAAAAAAACAGTATTTGAATGAAAGCTCATCTGTGTTGGTAGAATCTATAGTTGTAAATCATGGTGAGTGTTTCCTTTGTGTTAGAACAAAGCTAAAAAAAACTACAAAAAAAACCCAAAAAACAATATATTTCTCTCCCATTCCTGTGGGCTATGGTATGGATAAAATATAGTGAAGGAAGGAATGAATGCAATGTATTATCATTGTGTGTCATACATGTTTAATTTCATCTCTGCTGGACCTACCGTCAGTAAAGTCACTAATATAGTGAGGTGCTCTTCTCTTTAAGTCGTTCCACACACCAGCTCCCGGTCGGAACTTCTGATCCTGGAGAAGGAAGAAAAGTGTGTGGGTTCAAACAATAGATTTTTTGATAATCACCAAACAATGCATCCCTAGATAACTTGTCATCTTCCATCTTACTGTCTTTTAACTTTTCCATTCATTCTTTTAAGAACAGATTTAATTTTAGGAGCATTTAACAACAAATTCAGCAAACAGTGGTGCCACAGAGAACTGGATAGTTAGAATTTCATGACACAAACTTTAAAAGCAGTTTAGAAGCATTTTACCACAAATTCACTGAATAGCTAGACTTAATGCGACACAGACTACACTCATAAGTACCTCTGGGCTCTCGAATGCATGACATAAACTACCCTAATATATAATAAGTACGGTACTTATATGTACCTCTGGTCCCTAGAAAACATGACACAAAGTACCCTCATAGTACCTCTAGCCTCTCGAAAACGTGACACAAACTTCCCTAATCCGTACCTCTGGTCTCTCAAAAGCAGCTGCTGACTTGATGGCCTCCATCTTGATCCTCCTCCTGTCGGTTTTGTCTCCCCCGCGGAGTTCCTCCTCCGTTCTCTTCAGCGTGGCCATGAACTCCTCCTCGTCCTGACAGTCCAGCAGCTCCTGCCGGACTTCCGGGTACATGAACAGGGACGAGAACGTACGGGCCGTCTCCAGGGCGTTACGCATCGTTTTCTGGGGAAAACAAAGATTTGTTTTAGGTTGAAAGTTCATCTGTGTTGGTAGAAGTGTTGGTAGTACTAGCAGCATCAACTTGCTGGAACAACAATCCTTAAAAAGTTTTGAACTGTAACATATAGTACTGTATAGTAATGTACAGGGAAGGCAGTCAGCACCAAGGACAGGGAATGTAGTGTTATGTGTGGAGGGTTAGAGCTGCATATACTGACCACTTTAAGTAGGGAATAGCACTGAAAATTTAGACTCTCTAACATATACTACTGTATAATAATGTACAGGGAAGGCAGTCAGCACCAAGGACAGGGAATGTAGTGTTATGTGTGGAGCGTTAGAGATTCATATTCTGACTACTTTAAGTAGGAAATAGCACTGAAAATTTAAACCCTCTAACATATAGTACTGTATACTAGTAATAATTTATAGGGAAGGCAGTCAGCACCAAGGACAGGGAATGTAGTGTTATGTGTGGAGGGTTAGAGATTCATATACAATGTACTGACTACTTTGTTGGGGTTAACCATTTACCTCTTTCCTTGGCGCTATAACCAGGATGATGAACTGCACCTCCTGGCTGGTCTCCCCCAGGTTCCGGGGGTACTGCAGTCTCGCGATCGCAACGTGTCGCTTCTTAATCTCCGCCACCGACGCACTGGGAGGAATGAATATTAGTTATCATATTGTTTTTGTTTTTGTTGTTTATTGCTTACTTTATTTTGCACATAAAAAAACGGACTACAGAGAGTAAATATCAAATACACAAATAAAACAGAGTATAGAAACTAAGTAACCTATACAAAATAAATGTGCTGGAGGCAGAAAAAAGCCGTAAGGAATATTTAAGAAATAACAGACAATACATTGAATGCAGTGAGAAGGAACTTGCAGAACATGGCCACAGTACACAAGCTAAAGTGGAAAGCGATATCAATCTAGTTTTAGCTAACTGAAGAGCTACTCTTCCACTGGTCGTGACAAAGAAGACAGACGCTATGTACAGTATTTACAGCTTCATTGTACCGGGGAAATTCCACTAGCTCTTTTTGACAAGTACAATGAACAGTGGGCCATGGGCTTAACGTCCCATCCTAAGGACTGTGACCATTTACAGTAGCATACATGTTAGGTGAGTGACAACAGAGCTGCTGCTTGGTCCAGAGGTAGGGTCGCTGACCACTGGACTACACTGACTACTTCAGGTGGCCACTACAGAAACAACCCTCAATGCTTTGGTCAACAAGAAAAACAATCTGACAGACCACCAAAATACTTACAAAGCACAGATCCAGGACTGGTCATAGTCGATCCCTCCGTACTCGGTTTCACTGGTTCCCTGGATGGTTTTAGTAAAATGCCGAACTGGAAAAAAGACAACAAAATATTTGTTTCACTAGAGAGGTAACATTTGCAAAGCAAGTACATAATGTTTCTCATGGTCTAGTCTAACAACAAACTACTGCTCTATTTATTCTTACTCAAACACATTCATATATATGGTGAGCAGACCCTCTAGCTCTGGCTTGCAACAAAATGTAATCCAACACCACAGGGTGTCTGCTACAGCACCAGTTACCATGGTGACAGACGTCTGGTCCAGGTCACTGACCTTATTTGTTTGGAGAAGAAGAGGAAGAAGAAGAAAAACAATATGTTTTCCTTCTATGAGTGTAAACATAACAAAGTCTGAACTGACCTGAGTCATGTGTGAATAGTGCTGACTTGGCAGAGTTCATGGTGCATTTCGTCTCATCCTTTAAGATTCTCTCCAGCATGGTGTCTAAGATGTCTTGAAGACTTGTCTCCACCATGTCTAGCATCAGCTGGGCCATCCCAAGGAAACTTGCCACATCTTTCTTAGCCTGGACCTCATGACGGAAGTCTTTCTTAGGAATTCTCTAAGGAAGGAACAAAGATATTGTAAGTGCATGACAAGCCAGTTGGTAGACATACCAAGGAGTAAGTACAAAATAATGTATCTTATGTTGTTCAGAAAATGGAAAAGAACAAAATAGTTATCAGTACAGCCTTCTATACTTGGCCTTTGTGATGAAAATCCTTAAGAAATTTCTAAGAAAAGAAAAAAACACGTCTTCAGTGCCAAGCCAGGCCCAAACACATCTTATGGCAGTTCAGAGAAGGTAAAAGACCAACACATTCTTGTCTACTTGTTCTTTGTGATGAAAATTCTGCTTAAGAATTTTCTAAGAAAAGAAAAACGTCTTCAGTGATATCTTATGGCAGTTCAGAAAAGGTAAAAGGCAACACATCCTTCTCTACTTGGTCTTCAGTGTCTCCTTGTCAGGAGCTACCTAGCGGCCGCAAGCCAAACTGCACCATTCGTGGCTTACATACAGATGAATTGTAAACATTACAGCTCAATATCAGAGTCGGTCAGGTAGAAAATAACATCTTCACATCGTGTATATTAAAGTGATGGGGAAACGTGGCTCCAATACAAATGTGCGCTGCTAGAATTGAGATGACATGTCGAAGGGTAGAATCATGTCGGGGGAGCTTCATTGATCTACACGGATCGGTGGAAGGGTGAGTAAAATTGTGATATTTGGATATTGGACAAGCGGATGATAGAAAAACAACTGCATATAAATTTGTGAAATCGAGAGGGACCCTCAACCAGTAAATCTGAACTGGAAGGATGTAGAGAGACTGGCCGCTGACCGAACTTGCTGGACCGCTCTGACTGCCACATGTGTCCGAAGACACAGGAGCCTCTATGTCTAAGTAAGTAAGTCTAAGATAAAATTGTCAAGAAAACAAACACACAGCTGACCGAAGAAAAATCCAACGACATTCACCCACCAATCCCTAATATATGCTCACAATTTTTGCTTGTCTTTTTGCTTGTTATTTCCTGTTGCTTTCTCGCAAGGGCAATTTAGAAAGGCAAGTCACAATCAATTTGCCACACACAAATCATCAAAAGAAGCCCAAGACAAAAAAATCATACGGGTGTGTCTGAAATTTTCCCTGTCTTTTACAACCCAAAACGAAAACTCAGGCGGCATCAAGTGGCGGTCACACAGCTCCTAAATCATTTACCGAACGTGGATTCACAAAGGTCGCAATCAATGTCAGGTCCAGGACTACCCATCATAACAAAGGCGGACTGATTGATGGATTGGTTGATTTGTTTAAGCCCACTGAACGTTCCAAACGCTAATTTCGTGTTTGTTATGCCGTTAGAAGCCTACGCATTGCGTCATTTGTGCAAGCGGCCCCTTTGGTCCAACGTCACCATACATAACGCATAGGCACTTAAAACGCTAACGCTACAGTGGTTACGTTTGTGCAGATGAACAAAAGGCGAGCCGCTCGCAATTAACGGGAGATCAAAAATGCCAGGAGGTGGCTTATTTCCGGCTTTGGTTTAACGAGAGGATCTTTGGAAAGTTTAGTCAGGATTCAGCAGCGATTTGAAGAATTGACCGTGACGTTTGCGGACGCAGTAGAACGGGGTGGGACGTCCGTAGAGCAACTTTTGCAGTCAAATAGCAACATTTGACACTGCAGGAAAAATTGGATTCACCAATGGTAGTAAATGCCAGTAAAGTCGGGAAATGTTTACTGTGTAAACAGTAGCGGACTTGACGTTTACAAAGTAAACGTTACCCGACTTTACTGGCATTTACTACCATTGGTGAATTCAACTTTTCGTGCAGTGTGAGGAAAAAGGATGCCAGGTTACGAAAATAGAGCTACATAGCTACCAAATTAGATGGTTGGGTTGTTTTTTTGAGACACTTATTTTGAAATTTGGCTCAGCCTTCCTTGCGTACTAACTTAAAATACGTGGCGAGCTTTCGCAAAGATTTGTATTTTTTGTATATAGTGAATATGGTCTACCACTGGGAATTGTAGAATGCAACTTGTAATCATTTATACGATAGGGGCTTCCTTAGCCAACGTGTTATATAGCTTTGATTTGAACTGAACTGAACATCGAAGATTAAATATTACCAACTGACTTATACCGCACTGAAATATGTCTTCAGATAGAGAGATAATTGGGAAGTGGTATTATGTCGATGTGTGTGCGCGTCTATCTGGAAAGTTAATATCTACGCGCAGGAGTAAAATTGGTTTTGCAAAAACCGATGTTCACCAGTCAAACCGCCTCTGCCCTTTCCAATCCTAAGAGATTTTTTGGTCCAACCTCTCAGTCTTATAATCCTGAGAATTTAACGGCCTTCCCTCCGGCCAACTTCACGACGCGAAGAAATCAAATCTGCACGCGTTTCCGCATTACCCGGACTTACGGAACCCTTCCCCAGTCATCTACATGGAAATACCGGGCACGACCTGGCGTGAT
Organism: Branchiostoma floridae x Branchiostoma japonicum; assembly: GCA_013266295.2. Lineage (NCBI taxonomy): Eukaryota > Metazoa > Chordata > Leptocardii > Amphioxiformes > Branchiostomatidae > Branchiostoma > Branchiostoma floridae x Branchiostoma japonicum. Next base: position 1,887,763 of record CM023836.1, on the reverse strand, counting down.
AACCGAGGGATTCTTCCCGAGTCTCCACCGGCAAAGACCGGCTTAACGAGAAGAAAATTAACAAGCGGGCGAAATCCTCTTAGTGAGTTAGAGAGCAGGATCCAATCTTGTACGTCACACCTCACGGGCGCTCCGTCAAGCATACAAAACCCGGGGACCTTGAAATTACTTCATTATAATGGATTCTAGAAACGCAAACTCTTGTTGACAACCACATTGCCCCCACGGCTGTGACATGACAGCTATGGGACTGGTGAGGTGAGGTGTGGTGTGAGGTTTCAGTTTCATTTGGAACGTTCGAACACCTTATCGTGAGTTCGAACGAACGAAAGAACAACCGTTCGAAAGAACGCCATATCGAAATATAGAAACGCGTTCCCATGGAAACGTTCTATTTACACCATTCGAACGAAATCATACCATCAGGAATCATTCTACTTTCTACCTACATCATTTGAGTGAACAGTGAGTATATACAGTCAAGTATTCCCATTGAAACTTTCGACCTATACCAGTCAAAGGAATATGAATCAGGCGTACACTGACGTATTTCAACACCACGGAATGTTGTTGTACCAAATTCAGCACCAAGGACAGGTACAACAGTGTAAAGTTGTCTGTCTGCGTTACCGAACATGCGGGAATCTTCTCGATCACTGCGCGATTTTAGGAATCGGCTAATGCTGACAGATCACTGAGGCACGTTAAATGTACTAAAAAAAGCCCTCACTTCTATGGCAACTGTGAAATGCGGAGACCTTCTGGAGATCAACAAATTCGGCCGAAGGCTGTCGGCTGTATGACGCCATCTTACAGAATAACTGTCGGCAGTCGCATTGGATTCAAGTTCGGCACAGAGGAAGGTAAAAAGAGTTCTTACCTCATGAGAAGCGTACATCAACGTGATGTCCTGGTTTGAGAAGTCGGACATATCTGTAGGAAAAGAAATAGAGTGAATTCATCCGGAAGTCATTGGTTCGTCGTCTGCCATATTGGTGTTGCTTGACCCTACGATATCTTCCAACGTCCGATGATACCGTTACGATAGCCATGCGAAGACGAAGTTTGGGCATTTTTTAGGTTTCATCTTTCCCTTACAAAACAAGGGAATTGCGTACGCTCAACCTGCTCCGAAAAAGGTTTTGTTACTTTCTTGACCAGCTGGCAATTTCGTAAATTGTGGGGGATATCTTTCCGCTACAAAAAACTGAATGCGTACGCCCAAACTACAACTAGGACCAATTTTATGAACTTCCATTGAAACATTAGGAGCTTTACAACGTATTTGGTTTATTCCACATTGCTACAGAATTAAGGACGATGTCATACATCAGCTACTATTGTGGGAACCCACACATGGGAAAAGACGTTAAGGCCGTCTAACAAGAAATCACATTAACCAATTGATGCACGACACCAAGCTGGACAGAAGAAACCTAATGGTAGAAAAGAAAGATAGGAAGAGATGGAGGACAGTCATTGGAGCCGAGGGAATCTCGACTTAGTGAGTGAGTGAGTGAGTGAGTGAGAGAGAGAGAGCGAGAGAGAGAGAGAGACAGACAGAGAGAGAGAGAGAGAGAGACAGAGAGACAGAGACAGAGAGAGAGAAAGAGAGAGAGAGAAAGAGAGAGAGAGGAGAGAGAGAGAGAGAGAGAGAGAGAGAGAGAGAGAGAACTTACTTGATCTGCAGTCGGTGTCAAACCCTCCATCGTCGAAGTCTATAGTGACAGACCCGCTAACGGAATCGGGAGTCTGGGGGACCGACATGTTGGACTTGGACCGGCGGTACCGCTTTTTCTTCACCACCTGCAAAACACGGCAACGGACCACGTTAAAAACACCAGACATATACAGAATACATGGTAAAGAATGTGTTAAACAACACCAAACATATACAGAATACACTGGAAAGAAAATCAACCGTTTTTTTAAGACAAAGCTTTTGGATTTCCAAATGACATGGACTCCTACCGCTAGCTCTAGATCTACTGAGCTGATAGTTGACGTCATCACTGGATTCAATGAATTGAGAGAAAGAGAGAAAAGTGCAGAGAGACAGGGAAAGAGCGAGTTAGAGAGAGGGAGAGAAAGTTACATACAGAGACAAATAGAGAAAAGAGAGAGACAGAGAGTGTTAGACGGAGAATTAAAAAAGAGACGGACAGAGACAGAGAACGGAGGGAAAGAAAATCAAAGAAAGAGACGGACAGAGAGACAAATAGAGAGAAATAGACAGTGAAAGAGAGAGAATCAAAGAGAGACGGAAAGGAAGACAAGGAGAGAGGGAGAAAGCGGGAGAGAGGGAGAGAGAGAGAGAATAAAGAGTAGGGAACGAGAAAATGGATGACTGGTAACGCCATGAAAAAGAACAGTTCTGGAACACCTTGACAAGCCTGGCCTCAAAGGGGAAGGAGTCACGACCGTAGCGATTCGCCCACTGAACCGGAAAATTCCTGTGACTGTTCAATATGTTACCAATTACAATTAGAACTGGAGGCGTGAAGTTCAAAATTACTAATCAAGTAACTGCAAGCTGTTTCTTATGAAAAGGGCGTTTACAGGAGTGTGGCTCTGGCATAAGGTTATATCCGGCATACTGGATGGTTAAATCTAAAAGTTGCCAAGTATTTCTCGACTTTTATATATTTCATTAGCTTTATACAATCATGACAGAAACACATGATTAGCTATAGTTATGACCTTGAAGTTCGTAACACACCAGCTTCTGTATCTGTATAGCCGGTATAACCACCTTTCGGCATAACACACCAGCTTCTGTATCTGTATAGCCAGTATAACCGCCCTTCGGCGTAACACACCAGCTTCTGTATCTGTATAGCCGGTATAACCGCCATTCGGCGTAACACACCAGCTTCACGGGCACTCGGCGCAGTAGCAGCTAGCTACATTACACTGAACGACCTGTTACACCTAACCTTTGCACATCTCACTATAAGCGTTGTTTAAAGCTGCCACATGCAAACACATTATAACGGTCCTTAGGCCACTCAACAACAGAATAATGATGATGAAGATGATAAACATGTTAAGCAAAAAATAAACATCCGACTCAAGCGTTGTCACATAAAACTGTTTGTAGAGTAAGTATGGTAGACTGTTAGTCGTCTACCTTGTGCACATACGGTTATTACATGCATGGTTGAATAGTACAGATCACTGTATCTCTTTTATGCCTAGAAAACCAACTTATATAAATTACACTCAAATATCAGAAGAAACCTGTTACTCAAATTTGAAAACTATCAGACGTTTTAAGTAGCATCTACTATTTTTCGTCAGTGACCTGGCAGTTTTTAAAATCTATCCAGTTGCTTGAGTAACAGTTTTCTTGTGTATCTCATTACCTGGATGTCTAACCTCCATCGATGTACATTCAAATATTACATTCTCTGGTAATGAGATAAACTTCTCGTCAAATTTCTCGAAATTTCTGATATATAGGGGAAGAATTGAACGCATCTAACAAGAGCAAAACAATTGTTAACCTGAGATACAGCTGCGGGAGGGAAGTTACCCTCATCTTCGCCAGTTGGTCGCACAAAAATCATCCTATAATTTCCTTGCTGCGGGTCTGATTCCAATGTCATCTTTGTCGGCTTTTTTTCTTCTTCTTCAGTCTAAAACGTTATTCTCTCTCGATACCCTCGAATAGCACTGGCATGTTGTCGTTTTCGAACACCTCTTTTCCCTCGACACAATCTTGAAGAATATGTTAAGACATCCATGGTATTGTTCTCATGTACTTCAAGACGTTTTCCGTCCAATCGCGTCCGCCGCTTTAACCGTGGCCTTTTCCGAAGAATACTTGTCCAAGGCGCCTGTTGTGTTTTACCCTGGCAGCCTTTTAACAGGAGTTGTTTTGTGATAATAGAGCGGCCGTTGCCAACCAACCTTTTTATCTTGTTCTAGAACGCCATTATGACGCTGATTATTATGGCATGGAACGAGTTACGGCTCCAATTTGCCAATCTAGAACAAACTTTGGCGTAATTAAAATCAGCTATATACGATTAGAGACGTTATACATATTATGGAGGCCATTACAACTTCTGTATCCAGAACCGTGCTTTATCCAGAACCATGCTCAGGCATATGGTTCTGGATAGTCCGCTTGTGTCCAGAACCATGCCTGGGGCAATTCTACGTTCTTGGATACGCGGTGACTATCCAGAACCGTGCCTGATCCTAACCCTAACCCATTCAGATCAGGCATAGAACTAGATAGGCACGGTTCTGGATATAATACCAACCTTGTGTTCTTGGCTCAGTCAACTTCAAGAGTTTTTATGTATCCAACTGGTGTCCACTAAGTCTTCTATCGGTGACCTGAATTAGTCCAAAGTGACGATTGAATTTGACTCTAGCGGCTTGTTCTGTTACTAACATCTTTACTTAAAACACACGAGAGGTACTCAGTGGGGCACTATCGTGGCGCTCTGAAACAGTGTTCTGACTCATAGGGATATGTCTAAAATGTTCGAATATAGAGAGACCTGTCGGCTAATTATAATCAGATATGCCCACGTGCGCGCATTGCAGGCATTCGCTGTCAACCTGGTACATGTACTAGGTCAGAGGCCATTGACCTGGCAAGAGGTCAAAATGACCTCAAGTAACGTTTTAGTCACTCTGTGTCCTTTGTTTTAGCAAATTGTGGAATAGAACTGCTGTAGTGCCTCTCTGCTTTGGTCGTTCTGTCTGATTTCTTTTCATTACTTTTTATTCATTAAACAAATTGTATTGATGCTTGTAGTTCTCAGCTAGTTTGTTAGGGCCCCGTTAAAACTTTCAACTGGGGGACAAAAGCAGCGCTCCTAGCGGCGGACATGCGTATTACACCACTGTTGTGGAGTTTTGTTTTTCTTTTTGACCCAATATTCTTGTGTGTATCTCAAAACTTGAAGTACAAGCGTAGGTAAGTTTGTAGGATAGGGCCCTTTTTAACCTTTTCCACCTCTCCATTCAGACTGTGACACGCTTAACAGGTGAGAGTGGGCTCTCACATGCCGACCCCCGTATCATGTGTCCTCGCTGTCAGTGCCGAGGTAAATTTAGTTTGTATCTGTCATCACGGGGAAGTCTGCGCCTCCCAGGCCCATTTAACGGCTACAAATTACGGTAATAGGAAAAGCACTCTCCTGCTCTTAGCCTCTGGTCTAAAACAAATTAGTAACGAAATAGCGGCCGGGGGGAAACTCAACTACAAGAGCGCTTCAGGCAGATTTGTGGATTTCAAAGGACCTCTCTGATATAGCTCTAAGGTATGCGTTTACTTGACATGCAAAATATCGTAGAGTACATGGAGGAAAGTGTAGGAAAATATGTTATTTAATTATGAATAGAATATTGAACACCCATAGCAGAGTCATAAAGTACCACTGCAGTAACACTTCTCTTAGAACTGTGTATGGATTGTTATATGTTTAGTCTGTTAGCATGTATGTATAAAACAGTCAACTACAAAGAAAAAATGCAGTCTGTCAAACATTATATTCAAGTAAAAGGTCCCAGAATCGGAGACCAGTTGGTAAAAAAAAAAAGAGGCAGACCCAAAACCACTTGGAGAAGAACTGTGACTGATGATCTGGCGTCCATGGGATTATCCTGGCGATCAATGAAGAAGGTGGCCGAGGACAGACCCAGATGGAAGGAAAAAGTCATGGCCTTCTGTCTTGCAAGGGATGAAGAGGATAAGTAAGTAATTAAAATTAAGTAATTAAAATGTCCCACCTTTTTCCTGTGCACGTGATCGTCGCTCCCATACCCCAGGTACGAGATGGTGGAAGCGAGGCTGATGGCCCCTGGAGACGCCGGCCGGAGGAGGTTGACGCCTAGCAACGCGTCCGAGTCCGAATCCGAGCTGGGTGGGTTGGGCGATACTACAACAAAAAAGGAGGGACGGGGTCATTTTTTTAAAATGCCACATGTAAAAATCAGTGCAATTCAGCTTGTTGTACATGTACCTAATGTGCGAGGCTGATTTTCTTAATAAAACTGTAAACTGCATAGAAGTGATATTGTTGTGTATAGAACAGTTTACAGTTGTTGGAGATATTATGTAGCTTATAGATATTTAGAAAAATTGTAGACTAGTGACGGGCGATACTACAACACAAAAAGGGGGGGCGGGGGCATTTCTTTAAAATGAATGAATGAAGACTTTTATTGTACAAACATACCCACTGGGTTAGGTACAGTTCAATATTTTACAGATACATGTGTAAATTCTCAAGCTAACACTAGTACTAAAGTCTAGTAAGTCAATTCGGCTTCTCCTAGCTTCTCTTTGATGGTGGAAACGTAATGTGCAAACAACGCAATTACAGAAGTATATTGTCGCGTATAGAATAGTCCATACCTGTAGGAGCTCTCTTGTAGACGATAGATATAAAATGAAGATTGGTGAAGCTAGATTAACAACAACTGTTGCAATATTTGACATGCATTGTATCCATGTTATTGTTGTAAAACAGCGTTCTATTTTTAGTTCGTGACCTCTGTATCCGTATTGGTGACCCCGTATATACACGTATCTGTCCTGTGTCGTTACACAGCAACTTTACAGACACATGGCGACAGCGGGTCATATTACAGATCGAACAACCTGTCACACCGAACATTTGCATATCTGTGGCTTAGAATGGACGTGTAGACTGTACTGATTGAATGTAATTAGCTGATAGTCTTATACATTGCTTTAAATCGTCAGTCGTCTTATTGTCTTACATTGTACCTGTTACAATTGTTGTGCATTAAATATGACTATCTAACTTAAAGCTATCCAGTAGATGGGCCATATCTATGGTGGAGGTAGTTCTTTAACAATGAATGCAATTCTAAAATAACCTAAAACTATTAATAAGGCATAGGTGTATCAATAATAAAAACGGATCGGTCAATCAATAAATAAACAGTGTATTTCAGCGCTCCGTACTGACACACACTCGCAGATGAAAACATGTTTTTGTGTGTTAACATGAGGTAAAGATTAGCTAAAACCTCAAGGATGGGCAACAATTATCGATTATCTGAGTATACTTACTAGTCTTAACAGTACTAAACATCCTCTGATAGTAGTTAACCGACCCACTTGACACAAATAAAGAATAAACCACTTTAACTACACATAGGGTGTTAGATTGTGATCTACAAGACTAAGTTTTTATAAATGGTAAAGGAGGAGGGGCAGTTTTTTTCAGAATTTGCTAACGCAGAAGTGGGCGTAAACTCGGTCTTTACGTCACTGACCATATCAGTGTACCTATCAGGATGCTACCTAATTGTTAGGAATATATCTTAGAGTTTCTGAAAGTTTTACGTACCTCTCCGAAGTAGAAAAGTTCAGTTCAAACGGCCACCAAGTTGTGCTTTTTAAAAACCAAACTAACACGAGTTACGTAAGAAAACGCCTCCAGTCCACGGCTCGGGTTGACCTTACTACAGTGTCCAAAAGTCGCTTGACTGGTACATGTGACACGCGGTCGTTCTATTTGATTTCTGTAGACCTTTGAGCTTGTAGACGTCCGTTGCTGACAAAACCCTTCTCAACTAATGACAAATATATTATCCATTGTTATGTAGGCAGAGAGAGAGACCATTAAATTCTAATGCATTCCAACTCATTAATCAGTTTTTAAATAGTTTTTCCCCCCTAGATTTAAGACAATTTTTCAAAGGCGGTTAAACCGGTCATCACGTTGGTGATGCAATCTGTTCAAAGTCTGACCACTGATTATGTAGATGTATGTCATACTTATGGGGGCGTGGTGACCTATGGGGGCGTGATTGACCAGGATTTAAACCGTGTTTTATTAGTGGTTGCTCGCCAACTTTTTGTCACGTGCTTTAATTAAGAATACAGTAACAGGGCGTAGGCTTATATATTAGCAGTAGAAAGCTACAGGCATCTGAACGAGCAAAATACAAATTTAGGACAGGCCTTTTGAAAGTCTTTAAAAAAACAAAACAACAATGAATCAATCTGCCTGTCGATCAACAACAAAAAATATAAAATGCTCGGTTGGAATTTATCTGACTGCAATCTATCTCAACATAACTCCACTTGACCGAGCACTTGTCCAGAATGTGTACCACATCATCGGCGATATGAAATTTTATAGCCTAGGACTAGGTGCGTACTACTTGACACATAAAAATGGGTACGACATTAGTGGCATTGTTGTTAAAACAACAGTCACCAAGCAGAGGCATAGCGTCTACTTGTGTCTGTAACGTTATGCCTTTCTCTAGCATTCTGTAGCATTCTTTCTATAGTATCCAAACCATGCCTGGGGCAAATGTACGTTCTTGGATACGCGGAGACTATCCAGAACCATGCCTGATCCTAACTTTAACCCATTATGGCATAGAACTAGATATGCACGGTTCTGGATACGATAGTCGTCCTTTAGGATAGGACGTAAAGCAGGAGTCCCCGTGTTTAAGGACAGTCACACCTTGACAAGTTAAAGAACCCACCACACTTATCGAATAGCGCAGTGGCTCAAACCTTATAGTCTTGTCTCAGGGTTGACATCTTGAAGAGGTGACAGTCACCTGTTACGTCAATCCTGTGTATGTGGTAAATTTTAATAAATGAAACGTAGACGTACCAAGGTTCCCGTTTATGACAGGCGACGGCGGCGTTTCGTCGATCTGAGGGATCGGTCTGACTAGCGGCGATGTCGGGGCAACGTCGGTAAAGTTCGGCGGCGAGTTTGCGTCCTCTTCTTCCAAGGCCGAGGCTTCGAGTGCTCCGAGTTCGAGCTGTTCAGGGCGGGGGGTGTTGTCCTCGCCGTTCGACATTCTCAATGAGGCTCCCGCCAAGGCGTCTTCTCAATCACCAAAACGTCTTCTAGGATTACTCCCCAGTATCTTCAGTTTCTCCGGACGTTCACCTGTAATAAAGGTGAGGTAAAAAACAAGTATTATTCGCGCGCGAAGGTAAACAATGCGGGAATGTTTGCAAACAAACCAGACAAATGAACCGCTTTTGTCTCAGAGGATCAAGTGTGACCCGATCCGGTCAAGCTACACCGAATCAGGCAAGAAAATCACGCCTTCTGTCTTTAGCAGGAATCACAACAACAGCGATATCGCGACCTTCTTTTTACGAGGCATTTAAGCCTGGGAAGATTATAGCCTACGCAAAGGCGTGAGGTGTGGAACAGTAGTGCAGTAGCGCGCATGTCGGGTGAGTGACAACACCCGGGATTCAAACTCCCAACCTCTTGGTCCAGAGGCAGGGACACTAACCACTGGATACGAAATCTGGAGACATACCGCTCCTTCCATGTATTCTGTCCATACACTTCTCACATCAATATTTATCATATATAAGATAAGGTCCGACCGCTCGCAAATGGAAACCGTTCTCAGAATTCCAATGTTCATTCATGCAATGACTATGTCAACGCGAAGGTTCCTTTGGTTATGCTGAGGTCACATTTCCAAACCGGGGCCCGGTCGGGCTGTTTCGATTAACGAAAAATCAAGAGTTTATATCAAGAATATACGCAAATAGCTCCCATTATTAATTTTTTCGACTTTTTGTGTGCTTTGTTGTCTTTTATATCATACTTTCCGTTCAATAATCCTAGTGTAGTCCTATTTAAGATGATTGTCTGTTATAATTTTAACAAATAGTGTTTTTAGTTGTATAAGTTGTATAATCCTTGTTGAATGTTGCTACAGGCCTAGTTCGGTCAAAAAAGCAAAGAAAATAAAGTCACAAAGTCATAAGACTGCCCGGCCGGGCCCCGGTTTAGAAATGTGACCTCAGCATTAACTAACTGCCTGATGTAGAAATTGCTATGCAATACGGACTAACTCAATCAGTCAGCGAATCGAACCCGAACGTTAGACGGAAATCCCTGGAGGCCGATTCTGTACCAAGATCAAAGTCATAGCGGATACGCAATTAGCCATGTCAATGGGAAATGTAGGGGAATACACGTGTGACGTCACAGAGACGTACCCCTGAACACAAGTGCGTCATAGGCGGCGGGGGACGGGTCCAAATCCGGGGGAGGGAGGGGGAGGTTTCAATCAAAAGAAAATAATTTTATGGATGCGTCGACATCCAGGAAGAACATTACGTCATACACAATACACCAAGCAACTGGATAAATTCTCTGAAGAGTCAGACGTTTCAGATAGCATCCACTATCTTTCATCAGTGACTGAGACTCATTTATATACATGTACCAGTTACACTTGTTGTTTTCAGACTCATTCTCAGTCACTGATGGAAGATTTTATCACAGAATTTATCCAGACGCTTGATTTATTTTGTAATTACAATTTTATGGGTTACATCGTCTTTGTGGCTATCTTTCTTATGCAATGGCACGAAAAAAAGGGCTCGTTTCGTGATCAACTTTATGACGTGTGTGTTTTTCATTGCAGGCTACGCAAGCCTGATTTTATACCTCACCTCACCTATCCCTTGACCTCGTTGGTGGTCGTTGGGGCACCATGACTTTGTTCACTATCTCCCTCCATTTGACTCTGTCTTCCGCCGCTCTCATGGCTTCAGATAGGCTTAATCCTGTCCACGATTTTATACATGTATACTAAAATTAAATTTCTTGTGAGATGATACTAAAAGAAATACTTTCGGAATTTATTTTAAGACAAATATATTTTTCAAGCAGGGAAAACATTAATGAACGCGCGGATGGTATCCATAAAATCAAACTTGTGTGGCGTCACAGTCAAGTCGGGCACTGCCGTTATCATGGCTATAGCGTAATGTTACAGACCCCATGTGACCAACATATCAGTGGCTAGTCACAGACTGACAAACAACAGAAATTACGCCAAGACGGCTTGACGCAAACTTTAAGACGACATGACGCCACCTTAAGATGTACCTTGCATGTCTTCGCCTTTACGTACGTGAGGAGGAATTCGGTTACGCTACGCATCATTCGATTTTCTCTACCTTTATAAATTAAGGTCACAAGGTCTTAGCCTCTACCAGTCTTCAGAGGTCGTTGGAGAGATTAGAAATTAGCCAAATAGACAGATAACATGTCAGGGGAGTTGGTCTGCTAAAGGAGTACAGTTTGTCGTTATGACTGTACTCCTTTAGCGGACCAACTCCTTGGCATTTATCTGTCTATTTGGCCAATTTCTACTCTTTCCAGCCGCTTCTGAAGCATGGTACATGATCGAGGCTATCTATTTGGCCAATTTCTACTCTGTCCAGCCGCTTCTGAAGCCTGGTAGAGGCTATCTATTTGGCCAATTTCTACTCGTTCCAACCGCTTCTGAAGCCTGGTAGAGGCTATCTACTTGGCCAATTTATACTCTTTCCAGCCCCCTCTGAAGCCTGGTAGAGACTAACATTGCCTGTCGCCAAAGTACGTCAAGTCCCGGTGCGAAAGCGTTGACACACGGAAAGTGATCAAAACAAGGTTAAACCGCTTTAAAATGGAAACCACAAACAAAGGGAACCGATTTATATTGATCAGACAATGGCCACGTCAGTATTGGATTACAAGTAAATATTTACTTTTCTTTAGAAGATAAACAAAACACGCTGAGAGGTGTAAAAATAGCTGGTTCCTTTCTAGATCAAGGTGAACGATTAAACCAGATCCCAATCTTAATGACCCGGTCACACATTCAGAACCTTCCCCCGAACACCAAACACTAAGGTTGGCTGGAGTTCGAGAGCAGTCTGACCAGATTTAGGCCACGCCTACCTTTCGATACAAATTGAATCAAATTTGAGTCAAAGTTGACTGCCAACCACGCCCCGACCACTTCGGACCTACTCCCGAACACAGTCAACCACCAGCCAACCATGGCCGAAACTCCCGTCCACACCCGAATGTTTTAAACATTTTGAAACATTCGGCTGACAAAGTATTAAATCTTTCATGACATCTTGAGTGTTTTCTTTCACATATCTATCTTACAAATATCCACGGCACCACGCTTTTAACCGAACTTGTATTATGAAAGTATTAATCTTTTATTATAACATTCTCACGCAAGTCGGCCTCTCGCTGAGACAATTTTTGCTCCAAAATAACTTCTCAGGGCTCGAGATCCCACCTGTATGTGCAGGTAAATTTGAAGCTGTGCATGTATTCTATTGTCTACCTGCACCTAACCTGCACCAGTCCATATACTGGGTATATGCAGGTTAGTGCAGGTAAAATTGGAGCTGTGCAGGTATTTCTGATGTCTACCTGTACCTAACCTGTACTGGTCCATGTACTGGGTTTAAATATGTTACCACCTATGAAGTATAAAAGAATTAATGACAATGGTTTCTGAACAGTGTTTAGTATGATCCATGGTTCCTAAATTCTGAGTGGTGAAGGTAAAATTTGTCTGGTGCAGGTAATTTTCAGTTACCTGCACCGGTGCAAGCATGCCACTGCTTGGAGAGTACCAAGTACCTATCACGCTGTGGCCCAAATTGCACTCCGACTGATACAAATCAAATCAACACGTTCATATAAGTGGTTTGCTGAGCACTTCTATCCCGCTAAGTCCCGCGATATCCATTTATCCCCCTCCCCTGCCGGTATCAAATTACCACTCACGTTTCCCGGGTAATTTGAGACTCGGATGTGCGTCCATTAAAACCAGGACGACGCTCATCACTGAAGTATTACCTCACTGAGCGCTGCAGGGGGTATTCTAACTTCATCGCAAATTTCTGCTCAACGACTGATTGCAAATAATGCGGTATTAAAGCTGCATTATGTAACAAACATTAGGACGATACAAAAAATCAATTTTCTTGTCATTTCTTTACAAAGACATTTGGAGTTTGAGATGTCTCCCTTTTTTGTCACGATGTCTCAATATCTGTTCACGTATCAGCAAAACAACAACAGATCTAAACAGACACCGTCTACAGCATAATTACACTTTCGAAAATTCACACCATCTTGCCGACAAACAGACTCCGTCAGCAGTAAGACACTTGAAATCTGAGATTTTACCGTGTACAAAAAAATGTAGCTCTGGTTTAAATAACAAGGTCATGGTCATAACAATGATGGAAATCTATTAAAGAGAGGTCAACATTCACGACAACTTACAGACAATCAAACTTTGTCAACAGTAAGACATTTGACATCTGAGCTGTCCCCCCTCCATGTCACGATGCCCCTGCATCTGGCGCGGTTGAGTCACCAAAGGATTTTCCCGCGGTTTTACTGAGAGCTTTCTTCACAGGCGGGCAAGCGGTAAAGTCCAGGTAAAGTCTGTGGCTACAGGAAGCGCGTTAGAGCAATGAGAGACCTGCTTAAACTTAAATGGCGTCGCCATGGCAACAGCCAAACGACCTCTGCGTTGCCGTGGCAACGGGACAGGTGCTGCAGACATTTTTGGTGCGAAGGCAGGTGTTTTTGGCGCGAAGGGAGCTGGTTCTGAGATCCTGAGGTCGCTACAATCTCCAAGCAGATGTAGGACGTTTGATTGTCTATGCGTCATTAACTTCGTTTAATTTGTATGTCATTCAATACTAGTCACTTAAGCGCTGTCGCTATTTCCTTGGTCGCACATAACACACCGCAAAAAAAAGCACAAAAGAGAACTCAAAACACTCAAGTGCAAGGGTGTAAGGCAGTTGTGCCTGCCTGTAATTGTCCTATCAGTACTCCAATAACAAGGTGGGCGTACAGGTTAAAAATGGCAGTCCATTTTGAATATGAAGAAAAACAGCAGACGCTTTTGTTTTCCTTGTTCATTTAGTTTGCTTGGCCCTTTACAATCATACCCCACATACGTTAAACACGGTTTTCATTAAGATACTAAACACTGTCTGGGATAGAATATTGGGATTGTCTTATACATAACCAGGGACTTTCCCACCTTGCTTACGTTTCGATGTCTATCAGACACCTTCCTCACAGCTTCTGACTGGAGTACTGCTTCTGTCCGCTATTATTAGAATTACTGGTTATGTATTTAAAAAATCACAATATTCTATGTTATACCAACCTAATGAAATTATTTTCGGACTGTCTGGGGGTAAGTCTAAACCACACTAATATTGGCCACGAAGACAAGCCAAGGCAGACTTGAGAAAAATGTTCCAATAACGTGCACCTTCAAGCCCTGTAGGCTCCGTAAACTTTAATTAAAGTCTGCTGAAATCTCCTGCTCAAGGCCTGACTGCAAATGACATGGTTCCGATACGACTGTAGACAGATAATGTAAAACCTCACAGTATACGTAAGCAACAGTTAGTGTACGCTACGTGATGACTGCCTCAAATCGGTTGGTCTCATTTGACTTTGCAACCAGTGAAGATTAAACGTATATGTCAGGGTAGAGACTCCGATCTGGTAGAATCGGCGATCCTACCGGCAGAGATCCTGATTGGAGTCTGTAAATTTTAAGATATTCGCTTCAAAGACAGTCAGAACTTTTCAACCTTGACTCAGGTCACTTAAGATCAATGAATTGACTTGAAATTTAGAATTTGTAAATGGGAAACCACCCTAATAATCAACAGCATCCTGATCGGAGTCTCTGTCGATTCTACCAGATCGGAGTCTATACCCTGACATATATTTCTCTATCACGTCCTGATATTAGAAGGGAGACAAGCATTTCCTTTCCACAATGCTACAGGGGACATCTAGATACATATTGGATTCTTCTTTGAAATGCTCAGTTCTTTCGGAGCAATGAATTTTTGAAACAGCTATATAGAAGATTGACCTATTAATTATTTATGATGACATTTATGAGCGCCTTTAATACTTTACTACTGAAAGAATTATTTAAGCCAGTTTTATCTTGAAGATAACAGATGTGCATACATGTACGTGATAAAGCACATATAAAGGCTCCAACTACCACCATGAAAGGAACATACTTTTAAATGAATCACGACTCGGCCATAACATAAGGTATCCACCACCTCGTAATGATGCGTCTAAAACACGCCATGACCATTACAGACAAACCCACACACTCAGTAAGGCAATAACATTACAAACGTACCTGGGACTGGCCAGAAGTGCTTCCATATAAATCACAACTGTACAGCAATCGCAGGCCAGAGCTCTAACTGCCAGACGCCTTAGCACTACGGGTTAGGCTTCTGGATAGCCCACGCGTATCCAGAACGGTGCCTGGGGCAAATCTACGTTCTTGGATAAGAGGAGACTATCCAGAACCGTGTCGTATCCCTAACACATTCAGGCAACAAAACTAGATAGGCAATGTTCTGTGTACAATAGAGACTATCCAGAACCGTGTCCGATCCTAAGCCCTAACCCATTCAGGCATAGAGCTAGATAGCCACGGTTCTGGATACATGCCTGATCCTAACCTAACCTAACCTAACCTAACCTAATCTAACCCATTCAGGCACAGAACTAGCTATAGATAGGCACGGTTCTGGATACGGTAGGGACTTAACGTGAATCACGACCGTGTCATCACATAAGGTATCAACCAGACCGTAATAGTCCCACTGAAACACAGCACGCCTATTAAGAGAAATCCTCCGCTCCACAAACCTATAACATTACGTACGTACCTGACGCTGTGCGCGGTAGAACAGACGTTCGAATCGTGATCCGGGCATTCGTTGTTAGCAAGGGAACGATCAGTAACAACCGGGGGGTGGTGTGGTGTGGAACGTAGAATTCGGCAAACAAGGGAATAATTTAGCCTCCACCAGGCCTTCCTACGGGGGTACGGATCGTAGGATTCGGTAAAAAGGGAAATAGTTGGCCAGGAGAGTCAGTCCGCGGTGGGCAAATGAACTCTACTGTGGCTAAACACCCCTAGTCAATTATTCTCCCTATTGGCTAAATTTTACTTTTTTTGAACCCGCGTTGTTTGTCTGGTTGAGACTAGGAATAATTGGCCAGGAGAGTCAGTCCGCGGGAGGGTTTATTTCTCCCTTCCTAACTGCGCGGGCAAATGAACTCTACGGTGGCTAAACTCCCCTGGCCAATTATTCTTCCTATTTGGCTAAATTTTACTGTTTGTGAACCCGCGTTGTTAGTCTGGTGGAGACTAAGAAAATGCTACAACTGATTCCACGTCTAGAGGGTTGCTAAATCTTACACATTTCTGTAACTTAGTATTTCGCGTTGTTGATTTTTTGGGTACATTTTCCCCCTGAAAACGCCCCTTTTCCCATTTTTCAACCCTCCCTCCCGATCGTTTCTGGATCGTCCCTTAAGTGTTTGAACACGCGGAAGATGCATATCTAAGGAGACTTCAGGTGGAATAGCTTTAACGCCGACATTACATAACATCATAGACAGAGGCTGGCATAGGGGTATCCGGTACGACCTAGCCTACAGTTAACGCATTGGGACCCCAATACCCAACTACCCTAAAGAGGACTCCAACACATGTAGCAATATCAACATAGATAATATGAAACGTCCATATATATCATATCAAAAAGAGCACTAGAATACTCTTTTCAGCTAAACGTGTACCAACATACCACCAGATAATTCATATATATTAAATGCACCAAAACAGTATATCTTACTTCGACAATAAAAGTCAAAATGCGTACGTGTATTATAGT
Source organism: Branchiostoma floridae x Branchiostoma japonicum (assembly GCA_013266295.2). Lineage (NCBI taxonomy): Eukaryota > Metazoa > Chordata > Leptocardii > Amphioxiformes > Branchiostomatidae > Branchiostoma > Branchiostoma floridae x Branchiostoma japonicum. Next base: position 1,871,205 of record CM023836.1, on the reverse strand, counting down.
CATTACATCTCCTAAATGCAATTACGTTAGAGTATGGTACGGTTAAGATATCGATTAAGGCAGCGCTGTATGTTACGTAAGGTTCGCAAAGCTAGGTTGTAAAACGAGCGATCTTTACAGTACATACAACCATACCTGTCTATAGTGATGACTCAATAGACTGGAAGAACCCACCACACTTATCGAAAAAAGCAGGGGTCCTTCCCGGTGTGAGTGGTTTTAACCTTACAATACAATGGCCGCACCTGGGGTCGTATTGAGGTCAGCGCCGAATGGCAGCCGCTCCAGACCCTAGCGATTCAGCCCCACCGACTGTAAGCTCCTCACAATTCAACCTTTGGCTGCAACATGGAGGTAAAATAACCTCCTTGGCTGCAAGGAGAGAGTAGCCGGCCAACCCAGTAACAAGAAAATGGTACAGTAGACAGGTGGTCACTACAGACAGGACTCTTAATGCTAAAGTTGATGTAAAAATAACCTAATTAGCCACCAAAGCCCCAAAAATAACCACACAAAAAGTGGCCACAAGGGCCAGGTGGTCCTTACGCAAAGGCGGTCACTAGTACAAGTTTGACTGTACTTGTTCAGTGTACGTGAAAGTTCCCCCCTCTTATCTACAAACACAAGAAACAGTACACACCGACTTACTGCCCGAGGATTGCGGTTCCTTCCAGCAAGCGCGCGGCGTTCAAGAGGATAAAAACAAAACCCTGGCTTCCAACTCCCGACCTTTAGGAAAATAAGGCGAGCCGCTAGCTACTGAACCATTCACAGAGCGTCGCCAGGTTCACCTAACAGCCTACTTTGGCTTTCAAGACTGGCGTCTTGAAGAAAAAAAGGTCAAGATGCTTGCGCGGAAGACGCATGGTCTTAAGATTAGCATCTGGCACTTTCTTTGAGCAGCCTTACGTCTGGATAGACACCTTACGAGATACGATCTATCCTGTGCCGTGATTGGTGAAGACAGAGCCCGACATAGGCTTCTGTTCTCGCGTCCTATTGGTCGATTGAAAATGACGTCAATGAAGACGTCCGGAAGAACATTTGGCTAAATATAATCGATAGATGTTTCTTAACTACCGGTTATTTCCGACGATAAGGTGGAAGTCTAGCTAATCCAGATGATATCAGTGTGTGTACTGTGCTCTGATTAATATGGACAAAAGAACTCTAATGTTGGCTTAACTCCCCTGGTAAATTATTTTCCCTATTTGGCTAGATTGTACTATTTTCCAGCCAGCGTAGTTTGTCTATAGCCTCTACCACCAGGCTTCAGAGGCGGCTGGAAGGAGTAGAAATTGGTCAAATAGACAGATAACATGCCAGGGGAGTTGGTCTGCTGAATGAGTCCAGTTTGCCGCTCTGATGCCTGCCAACTCCCCTAGCGTGTTATCTGTCTATTTGGCCAATTTCTACTCTTTCCAGCCACCTCTGAAGCCTGGTAGAGGCTAGTTATTAGTCTGGTGGAAACTGAGAATAGCGCAGATCCCCGGATGTCTTAGTTTTCCGCACAAGTGTCTGAGGTGGGGACGGATCAGACTGTTGATATCATGTCTGGAGCCGGAAATAATCGATAAAGGTAAAACTCACAAGTCTAGTCTGGGGACCGTTCATTTTATAACACAACAGAGGGCAGGGTTAGTAAGATATGAGGACTGGAAGCTGATACGAATTTATTCTCACTAAATAATAAAACTTGCACTAACATTGTCAACCCCTACTATCCATTTTCTTTTACATTTCAGACTACATTTTTTACATTTCATTCATATCAAACAAAGCCGATACAAGCTGGTAAAACGTACGAGCGAACCCTCAAAGTAAAGACAACCACATGACAAGATGACATCATACATCATTGCATTAACATTGTCAACCCCCACTATCCATTTTCTTTTACATTTCAGACTGTAGCCCATATATCAAATAAAGCCGAAACAAGCTGGTAAAATATACGGGCGAAGCATCAAAGTTAAGACAGCAACATTTGTTTCATTTCAACATTTTATCACAAGACATTGTGACGGCACACTCTAAGTTTATTCAACTTATTTTAATGCCGCCACCAACGCAAAGGACAAACGCATGTATAGACAATACTCATTTTCACCTGAATTAAGTGAGGAAATTCATGTAAAGCTAGTGCCTTTCCCAAGGGCACAAGGTCGGTAGCATGGCAGGATTCGAACTCGGGACCTCTTGGTTTCGAGCCGAACGCTCTGTCGTTACGCCACGCGACAGCAACATTGAAAGATGACATCACAGTTCGTCTCATCCATTTACCGTCCGACCCCTGACCGACCCCCGGATATCTGTGCTCTGATGTGAAGATACCTGATGTTGTTATGGTGACTAATCCAATATAAAAGTCAGTTCCAGCTCGGGAACAAGATAGATAAATATTGGATGGAAGGTTTACATGATAAGCATTGACAACTGAACCTGGTCTATGGGCTGGCGGGTAAGTCATGGCATTTCGGTGGAAGCAAAGATAGTTTCTATGGTCGATACAAGACGGGCTTTCTTTTTAAGAAAAAAGGTCAAAGAATTAAGTGGTTTATGGTCAATATACATGTATGTTGATAGTGATACTAAATTAAGAAAATATCAATTTTAATTTGATGCGGCTTTGGATGGAAGCACTAAAAATTTCAAAGGTCGATACAAAACGGACTTTCTTTTTAAAGAAAAAAGGTCAAAGATATAACTGGTTTATATACACGTAAGTGAGCAAAATAACCTTTACACAACATTGTATGATGTTTCCAAATTAAGAAAATTACCACCGATGCCATTTGGATGGAAGGTCTCAAATGTAATTTCTAGGGTGGATACAAAACGGAATTTCTTTTTAAAGAGATAGGGTCAAAGATATAAGGGCCTAAGTCAATATATATGTAGATGAGCAAATCTTGGGACAACTTTGTATTAGGACACCAAATTAAGAAAATATCAATAACGTTATCCATTTTATGCCATTTAGAATGGAAACGCTAAAATGTAATTTTTAAGGTCGATACAAAGGACTGAAGGAAAAGGTCATGGACTCTTAAGTGGTTTTAAGATGAGACACGTCACCTTTTCATACATTTTGCGTCTTGTACAAAACTTAAGACTTTTGCCTCCTCTCCCCCTCCCCCCGTCCCTATGATTCTCTACGGTTCTATCTATAACTGCTGTTTTTGCGTCTGTAATATCTAAAACGTATCGGTACCTAAAAAGGTAACATTTGCAAATGGTTTACCTTCACATGGTCTAGCCTAACCAACTACTGCTGTTCATATACATGGTGACCAGCCACTCCAACTCTGTCCTGCCACTTGCTACATAATGTCACCCAACACCACAGGGTATCTGCTACAGCACCAGTTACCATGGCGACAGACGTTTGGTACAGGTCATGGACCTTATGTGTTTGGAGAAGAAGAAGAAGAGGAAACAGAGCAAAAACAGTACGACGTTTTCCTTCTGCGAAGCCAAAAATAAATGCCGGTTTGTGGAGCTACATTACTATGCTACAGACGTACAAACACTTACACAGCATATGGTTGCCGGAGAGAACATATAATACCGACATCACACTCAATCTAGTATGTCGTGAAGTATCTACACTACCGTAGATCTCGCCATACTATGTACCAAGTAGTGATGCTTCCTTAAGTTAAGATATATTACCTTCCAAACCGCCCCATTTTTCCAGCGGTACTTTTGGGACTCTAAAACGAACTATACCCTCCCGGCGGCACGTCTCTACCACTACTACACATAAAACAACCACTACTATCTTCCCCAAGACACCGTTGCCGGGGGAAATATGTTACATTACCACGAGATATGTCATCTTTGCTGTCTGAAGTGCCTTTTATAAATCTTGAAACCTGGACCAAGTAATAATTCATTGTATCTAGTCCTACTTCTTTCTTTCTTTCTAAAGAATTACACCAGCACAATAATGTCTTTAACAGTACATCAACTATGTCTTAATTAAATAGTACGTTAATGCCTGAAACTGTATATCTATGTCTTAACTTGTACGTTCATGTCTTAAATAGTATCTATGTACATTAGTACTATAGTACATTCTTAAAGAACACATCTATGTCTTAAATAAAACGTCCATGTTGTAAACAGTACGTCTATGTCTTTAAAAATATAACGTCCATGTCTTAAACAGTATATCTTTGTCTTAAATAGTGCGTTAAATAGTACGCTTATGCCTTGAACAGTATATCGATGTCTTAAATGGTACGTCCATGTCTTAAACAACACCTTTATGACTCTGAAACGAACGGCCCCTAGGCACCAAAACCTCCCCATCGCAGACCCATAATTCCATAAACAGCGTGTTCACTGTGACAGCGGGACAGGATTGATGTGTTCCTGTGGAATTATGGGGCAGAAATGTCATCAGTCCAGCCTCAATTCCTCTCCGTGAGGAACCAATTACACTCCTGACTGATACTACCATAAAAACCGCCAACTGTACAGCCGTCCTGAGGTCTAACCTACTAACTCTACCCTTAATGCTTCTACTCTTCACTGGAATGAGTTCTACACATCGTTGGAATGTCTTCTACACTTGATTTTTTCCCTCGAGAAAGGTAGCAAAAAGACTATCAAAACGTTGACAGCTATATATATATATATATATATAGAAGCTGGTGTGTTACGCTGAAGGGTGGTTATACCGGCTATACAGATACAGATACAGAAGCTGGTGTGTTACGACGAAGGGAGGTTATACCGGCTACACAGATACAGATATTACAGTAGGCAGCCATAAATATTCTGGTCGTTCTTACAGCCGAGCACGCATCCTCGCGGTGATCTTTCCGGTCCGACGCCTCCGTGAAGACTTTCATGTTCCGACAGGCGCTGTGAATGAAGTTATGAATCGTCTGATCTCCGCGTGTTCAGGGGCTGAGAGATGGGGGGGGGGGCTCAAGCACACAGGAGGACTGGTACCCGCCACTTGAAGTCATCACAAATGGCCGTGCGACGCGGCTAATAATAACCTGGCCTAAGTCGATGAAGGTTAGACATCCAGGTAATGAGATACACATTGAAAATGTTACTCAAGCAACTGGATAGATTTCGAAAACTGTCAGACGTTTCAAGTAGCATCCATTACCTTTCGACAGTGACTATACTGATACAGAAGCAGGCCTCTTTCTTTAGAAGAACAAATATCTGTCAAAAGATACTGGAATTTTCTTGTGCAAAACCAAGTTATTCTTCTTGCCTGTCAAGCTTTCGAAATTCCTCAAGGTATACTTTATTCCTAAGGTGGCTATAGCGAACCTACTAAGTACCTACTTAGGACAGACCTCAAAAACTAAGGAATGGGAAATCTAAGATCCACAAAGACACCCTAAGGCTACTGTGAGGGTTAGAAGATAGAGTGGAAGGAAATGAAGAAAGACTGATCGCAGCCAGGGGGTGTTTCAACAACTACATACACTGAACTGCAGAACACAATTCTTCCTCATAAGACAATATATTTAACATCAGTTTGGAGATTAGTCCTCTACATGTTCGAACATATGAGACGTTAATTGAATCTACCTCTAGTAGACAGTCGTACGTGGTTCTAGCTGCCACAATTTCAAATTCTAGAGACATCGCCATTTAAAAACTGTCTACTTCATTGTTATGACTCCCACGCACAGTCGAACTCTCATGATCCTGTTCTAATATGAACAACACGTCTTGCTCATGATCTGCACATTCAGAAGCGCGGAATCGGCGGGTGCGAATAACTCATCCCTGCCGGGAAAATAGGAGGTACAGAACGGGTCACCTTGGCGGGAACTTCTGACGTCACTCCCTCTGAATGTACGGCTGTAAATTATGGAGCCAAGTTCAGTTAATTTTTATGAAGGCTGGAGATGTAAGATTTGAACGATGAATCTGAGACTAAATTACGAAGCTAAGTTCAGGTAATATCTTATGAAGGCCACCGTTGTGAGACTAGAATGCTGAATTTAAGAGTAAAGTTTGAATCTAAGCTCAGTTAATTAGTATAAGGCCGCTGTTGTAAGATTTAAATGATGAATCTAAGACTAAATTACGAAGCTAAGTTCAGTTAATTCCTATGAAGGCCACCGCTGTGAGACTCAAATGATAAATCTGAGGTAATTTTTCTGGTTGAGACGACATAATTACCAACCTCCGAGGCCAGGGTGGTTTCTTGAAGCATTCCGTTGTAAGATTGAGATGAAAAACGGTACCTGATTACTCGGCTGAGCGAGGTTGGACTTAGTCACTATCATTCCTTACTGACTGAACGTAATTAGTCAGCTACATAATTCTAATGCCGACCTACGTCCATGAACGTTAGGCATCCAGGTAATGAGATACACAAGAAAACAGTTACTCAAGCAGGTTTTGAAAACTGTCAGACGTAGTGGATGCTACTTCAAACGTTTGACAGTTTTTAAAATCTATCCAGTTGCTTGAGTAACATTTTTCTTGTGTATCTCATTACCTGGATGTCTAACCTTCATCGTAGTTCTTGTCTAATGCCGAACGTTTGACTGGTTTTACAACATACAACCAATCAAAAGGATGTAGTCTTAGAACGCAGATCCCATGCTTTGTTGCTTCCATAATTTTTCTTTCAGCTCAAAGAACAAAAAAAGTAATTAGAACATCCCTGAAATAACTGCTTCTAGCTGTATGGCCCGGTCACCTCCGACAGGCTTAATTTACGACAGCAAATTGGGGGCATTCTTGGGACAGTGGTGGATGCGTCGTATAAAAGACTTAAGTTTTAGAACGTAGATCTTAAGCTGAAAGCTCCAGACAAGCGATAAGATAATCCATGAAAAACATTTATAGCTGTATATCCAGATCACATTCGACATGTTTGATTTACGAAAGCAAATTGGGGGCATTTTGGGACAGTGGTGGACGTGTCTAATAAAAGTCCTTAAGTTTAAGAACGCAGATATCAAACTGAAAGCTCAAAACAAGCGACTGAAAATCCCTGAAGAAAAGTTTTAGCTTTATGGCCCGGTCACATCCGACAGGTTTAATTTATTAATTTACGAAAGCAAATTGGGTGCATTTTGGGGACAGTCTTATAAAAGGCTTGAGTTTAAGAACGCAGACCTTAAGCTGAAGGCTAAAAACATGCGATAAGATAATCCCTGAAGAAAGTTTTAGCTGTATGGCCCGGTCACATCCGACAAGTTTGATTTACGAAAACAAATTGGGTGCATTTTGGGGACAGTCTTATAAAAGGCTTTAGTTTAAGAACGCAGATATCAAGCTGAAAGCTCAAAACAAGTGATAAGAAAATCCCTGAAAAAAAGTTTGTAGCTGTATGGCCCGGTCACATTCAACATGTTTGATTTATTAATTTACGAAAGCAAATTGGGGGCATTTTGGGGACAGCCTTATAAAAGGCTTTAGTTTTAGAACATAGATCTCACGCTGAAGGCTCAAAACAAGCGATAACGGATGCCCTTTGGAATCATGTCTACTTGTAGCTCCAGGGCCTCAACAGGTTTAATTTACAACAAGAAATTGAGGGCATTCTAGGGACATTCGTCAATGTGTCGTACACATTTCAGCTGTTGTGTAACGGAAAACATTATCGTAGATTCTTGTCGGCGGTTGATTGTGTAACAGTCTCGCTGAAAATCCTACCATACAAAAAATCGTACGATGAATGAGTGTGGCCGCGATTTTAATGGGAAAAGAGATCTGCAGTTCGCTATCAGTACTGTGGGCGCGATGTTTCATTAGAACCGCATTCTGACGGAGCTTTACGCCTGTCTAAGCGCTTTGAGGGCATGAAGTTGGCAAGCTGTTAGTCTCCTTTAGCAGGCTCTAGCAGGTGAGTGTGTGTGTGTGTGTGGGTGGCATTCAGCACCAAGGACAGATATGTTTGTGGAGTACAAATAGAAGTGATATGCCATAACACACAGGCACAGGCACGTACATATACTTGTCCTTGGTGCTGAATGCCATCCACACACACACACACACACACACGCAGACATCCACACATACACACACGCACACACACACACATACTCATTACTCACACACACACACACACACACACACACACACACATACTCACACACAGTCAAACATGTCTGTCCTTGGTGCTGAATGCCATCCACAGAGAGACAGACAGACAGACAGAGAGAGAGAGAGACAGAGAGAGAGAAACACACAGGCAAACATACCTGTCCTTGGTGCTGAATGCCATCCACATACAGACGAATGGTAAGAAAGAAATCCCACTATAAAAGCCCAAAATCGCCCCCGTCATGGAGCCTGCTGAGCAGACTAGCAGGCTGTATCCACGGCACCGCTCCTCCAATATTGCCAGTGAAACCTACTGGATATTAGTAAACCGTCACGAGCCCAGGTGATCCACAGAGTTGTAACTTGTAATAGCTTTACTTTAAATATACATTGGAACTCCTAAATCCACAGTGATAAACTACAATAAAATGCTCAGCGCCGTGATTTAAAATATATAGAAGTCGTAAAATAGAGATGAAAGCTAGTAAAAGCGGCATTTGTGACCCTAGTATCGCGCCGCTAACATTTTCATGAGTCCTGGTAAAACGAAAGACGGATTCTTGTTGTATCCAGAACCATGCCTGGAGCAAATCTACGTTCTTGGATACGTGGTGACTATCCAGAACCGTGCCTGATCCTAACCCTAACCCATTCAGGCATAGAAGTGAAGTTCGAACTAGATAGGCACGGTTCTGAACACGATAGTTCTGTTACAGCACTAATCTCTGTTTTGCTGCCAAATCGACAAGACGGATGCACAGCGATTTGCGCAAGGTCGCTTAAGGTCGGGTGTAAGCTAAAAACAGTCCTTTCTAAGCCTGCCTGGCAGGTTTCCATACATCTGACGGCGAAAACGTCTTTTTCTATTGACCACTGTTCGAGCCACAGAGGCGCTAAACGGCCACCTCTCACCGTTACGGACTAACAAGTGCCTTGAGTAGTTCACACGAACACTCTCTTAAGATGTCAGGCACGGTCTGTCCTCCAGGTGCATGGCAAGGTGAGATAAGCTGCTTGCAATAAATCTGGTCACGGCTGGAAGTGCCGCCATATTGGAGAACGGCGTTCCTTCCGGAAGGTCACGCGACCTTAGAGGTCAAAAGGACAGCCTTGAATGAAAGGGATAAGGGCGTTAATTGGACGTTATTAGGTTAGAAACGGTCACGGCAAGACCAACTACCTGTAGCGTCTTAAAGAAGTGAGATTATGTCGTCTTGACTTGAGCGTGATGAAGGGGCAGTGGGTTGGATTGAGGGTGCGAGAGTTCAGATGCAAATCTCGCGTGAGTATCTAGGCGTGACTATCCACACGGCTGTGTCAGTTCAGGACCCGCAACATGTTCGATGGAGGAGACATCCTGTCTTACTCGCCTCTAAAAATACTCTCCAAGCAGAGGTTTAGGCCTCAGCTTATTTGGACATGTTTTAGGCGTTTTTATCGGGATTTCTTTTTTCTTTTGTACTGTTATATTTTCAAATAGATAGCCGTCATTTTTTCCAACTTGGTGTGTTTTGTTGCCTTTTATATCATACCTTTCGTTCCTGGAAACTACCAGGCCCGGCCCCGGGTTTGGAGTTGTGACCTTAGCATTACATCGGTAATGCGGTACGAATCTGCTGCACGTTCGGTGAAGAAAACATCCGGCTTTGCTTGCCTCTAAATAGAATAAATCCGGAAGAAACGTCGCGATGTTCATTTAAATATTCCGTGCAGCAACGCTCAGGGCAAAGGGTCTACCGCAAGGTCTCGAAGGTAATGGGGTCCAGTTCAGTTTCCCATGTTTGGTATGGAAAAGTCATTTTACATGCCTTTGAAATAGGGTTCTAAATAGCCTATCCGCTAGAAAGCTTGTATTCATCTCAAGTAATGGCGCTGGTGCAAAAACGCACAGAGCAAAGGGCTAACTGCGAGGTCACTCAGGTAATGTTGTAGGTTCGATTCTACTTTACGTTCGGCAGAACGTACTTACTCGTGTTTCATATGGCATACTTAAGCAACGTGTGAAATACTAGGTTGCCCAGTTGCACCGTGCAACCATATTTTACTTGGTGCAACCTATTTCTATTTCTACACCCAGGTAGCCCAGTGCACTACCTAAATTTTGTAGTCAAAATGTTTCTTCCATTGGGAACTGTTTATTGAGATTTTCCATGAAAGAGCTCATCACTTCAGGTAAGGGGAAACAACTCTGAGTCAGAAATGTATAAATTCACATTGCAATCTAACAAAGTTAATCATAATGTAGAAGAGTTTAAATTTGGGGCAACCTGGAATTTTGATGGGCAACCTAGCTTTCATCCTAGGTTGCCACTGGGCAACCTGGCTCAAAAAAGTATTTCGTACACTGCTTAAGGCACCTTTCCATTACACGGCAAACGTGGAGCGGCCAAAATTGGACTTGTGTGATTTAGATTTTATTACTGGAGCATTATGCACGATGTATAAGCATGATTTAAAAGACTACGAACTAACAAAATGTTTCTATTTATATTTCAGATATGTTTGTAGTGACGTCACATTTCTAGGTCTCAACCAGGTTTAACCAACCAAGATGGTGGCTATGACGTCACGTCCAAACAACCCTATTACAATTCGGCGGAGAGGGGGTGTGTACTAAATGCCAATGGCCTCTGCGACATGCTACTCAGCGCACTTGGCTTTGATGTATGACTTTGCCACGAATCGCAGACGCGGGGATAAACCAGGCATTACGTCCGTCTGACTTCGATCGTAAGTAAAACCAGAGGGAGGGAATTCGAGTCAGGACGGGCAGAAATTTTATTGAACCGTTCGGGTCTCCGTACGGCATTATACGGGGCTCTAAATACTGGGTATATGCAGGCTAGTGCAGGTAAAACTGGAGCTGTGCAAGTATTTCTGATGTCTACTGGCACCTAAACTAGTGCAGGGTATATCTAAGTACAGGGTATATCCATGTTAGTGCAGGTAAAACTGGAGCTGTGTAGGTATTTCTGATGACTACCTGCACCTAACCTGCACTGGTCCATGTACTGGGTATATGCACCTTAGTGCAGGTAAAACTGGAGCTGTGCAGGTATTTCTGATGTCTACCTGTACCTAACCTGCCCTGGTCCATGTACTGGGTTTATATATACATGTAGGTGTATGTTTATTTTTATTTGCTGCTTTGACTGTTTTTGAACAGTTTTTTTAAGATGATCCATACTTCATAAATTTTGAGTGGTGCATGCAGGTAAAACTTGTCTGGTGCAGGTAAATTTTAATGTTACCTGCACCAGTGCAGGTGTGCAGAAAAAAAAGGATTTCGAGCCCGGGCAGAGTCATAGCAAACCTGCATACGAGAGTCACGAATCTTTACTCTCCGATCGTAACGTGAACAGCGGGAGAGAATATGAGTTAGGACGGGCAGAAATTTTATTGAACTGTTCGGGTCTCCGTAAGGCATAAGAAACCAGCATGCGAGAGTCATGATTCTCATCACTCCCATCGTAACATAATCAACAGGAAGGGATGTGAATTATATATATATGGACGGGTAGTAATTTTATTGACCTATTCGGGTCTCCGTAAGGCATAGGAAACATGTCACGACTCTCGTCTCTCCAATGGTAACGTAACTATGAATGTGAGTTAGGCCTTAAGGATGGAGAGAAATTTTATTGACCTATTCGGGTCTCCGTAAGGCATAGGAAACAAGTCACGACTCTCGTCTCTCGGACCGTAACCTAACCAGGGGAGAGTTGGTATGATGTAGGAGGGACGGGGCGGTAGTGGCTTTTTAGTGAAACTTTCAGTCTTAACGGGAACAGGTAAAAAAACCTTATACAATGTACTTAATGTGTTACGACTCATGCTTTTTGGCGTGATTTGGGGTGGGCTCTTAAAAACTTGTTTATTTTTTCTTTCTTATAACCGGAGCGCTCAGCATGTTCCGCCTGGACCTGTCCTTGGTGCTGAAAAGAAGGTTATAGTTTTATCTTATAAGGTGTTTTCTGCTTTCAGTTGTTTGGGGTTTCTGGGGGCCTCTGGCTTTAAAACAGTCTGACATCAAATGCCATTCCCACCCCATTGAACGTCAAGTACAAGTTGTGTGCATTTAATTGTATTGTGGATACTGCATCGTGCAATTGTTTTGAAATAAAAAGCAACAAATGCAGGCATGTGCATATGTATTAGCCCCTACCAGGCTTCAGAAGAGATTGGAAAGAAAAGAAACTAGGAAAATAGACGGATAACATACCAGGGGAGTTGGTCCGCTAAAGAAGTACAAAGTACAGTTTGCCGCTCCCGTAGAGGCTACATGTGTATGAGGAAACTCAATTGCACTGGAAAGAAAATAAACTGACACAAACTTCTAAAAATCTATGTTACGTTTCTACAGAAAATACATCATCAAAACTTTACTTGTAAATTTTTTATCTACCGTTTTCATTATCAACGCACTCTATCAAGATCAAGATCATTCGGGTTTGATTTTAATAATCACGGAAGCTATTTCTCATCGTACTCTCATTAACGTTATCCATTATTAATTAGTTTGCAATTAGGAAAGATTTGTGGCACTTAGGATCATAACAAGGCCATTAATCTATTCTGATGGGAAAGAGATTAATAATGGATAACATTAATAAGTGCACTTAGCTTAGTGACTTTGCTACATTTTATTTTACAATTCCTGCTGCACACCACTTAAAAGTTTTTCTTTTTTTATCTCTTTACGAATTTGCTCAGTGCAAGAACAAAAGACCACCATCATGACAAAAACAAGACATCTTCTTTACCCTGAGAGAGTAGCTCAGAGGAAATTACGTCACTGGGGGATGATATGCCCTTATTTGGTGATACTGGCGGGAAACTAACCGTCTGAGAGCACCCCACAAGTGGCTACGTCACTACAAACCTCATTACGTCATGAGCGGTAACTGGGTACGTCATCAGGGAGCTGACATAATCACACTCATATGGAAAATAGCCTTCAAAGAGACAGGCCAGTACCCTTGGGTTCTGGGGAGTGCCCCAGAAGTGGCTACGTCACTAGAACTGTAGACCCCTGAGTCTCTGGGAGTGCCCCACAAGTGGCTACGTCACTAGAGCGTTAGGTTTAATTTGCTGCATACACATCAGCATAGCGAGGCAGAACGATTACAAAATAAATAGTTGCCGTCGACCTAGAAACAAAGGTAGTCCCATAGTATTTTTCAGGCCGTAGGGGCAGTGGGTTGTTAATCCACTATGTCTAGGGCACGGTATTGGAAGGCATGGCCCAACCCTCTCCTTCCACTGCCTTTTACCTCCCCAACCGAAGTCAGGTACCCATTATACTGGGTGGAGTGAGGAAAGTCGTGTAAAGTGCCTGTCCAGGAATGGAATGAATCGAATGCCAGGAATCGAACCCGTGACCACTTAGTCTCGTGTCCGCCAGCCTAACCACTATGCCATGCATACGACGCCCCTAGAAACAATTATAGTTGACCTAAAACACAAATAGTTCCTTTGTATCGCATAACTGGTAAACCGACCCACTTTTTAACAGGTCCGGCCTGACTGATCTAACCCATTCACACGGCGGTTTTTATCAATAAGTGTGATGGGTTCTTTAACCTGCCTGAGGTGTAGACAAAGGACGGGATTCGAACTCGCAACCGCCAGATCCAGCGGCAAGGTCACTTGAGGGCATCCACGGTCGCTTACCCCAAACCAAGCGCACTAATACATGACCTAGAAATACAAAATAGCTGACCTAAAAAGACAGCCCCCGCAGTTTCTACTATTGAGAAAAACAAATTATACGCTGGCTCCAGATTTTGCTAACCACCAAGCGTCAACTACACGCCATTACAAAAAGTCATCACGACTAGTTGGTACTTGACAGTGTCAGACAGACATATTTTTATAAGTAATATTTATAACAATAGCTGACCTTAAAAAACGCATCCCCCGCATTCTCTACTATTGAGAAAACAAGTTATAGGCTTGAGCATTTGAGTGTTTATGAATAAATAAATAAAAAGTTATAAGCTGGCTCCAGATTTCGCTAGCCGCCAAGCCTCAACTACACGACATTACAAAGTCACTGTGACTCACTAGTACTTGACAGTGTCAAACAGGTCACTGCTCCCATGGCCCCCAATCTTCGCTTGGCGTGATGTTATTCAACAGGCGGACTCACATTGATTTGGTGTGCGAGAGTGAATGCTTTGTGATTACCGCTGTGTACCTAGTGCATGTACCTGTACATGTAAAATTATGTAGGTACAGGTCCAGACCTGAATATCCGCTGTACTTGTCCCTGTAAAATTTTGTAGGTACAGGTCTGGACCTGGATATCTGGTGTATCTGTACTTCGTTAAGGGCAGTTATACCGGCTATACAGATACAGATACAGACTTGTACCTTAACAAATAGAACACTAATTAATAGGACTGTGCACCTAATACCTGTACATGTAAAATTATGTAGGTACAGATCCAGACCTGAATATCTGCTGTACCTGTACATGTAAAATTATGTAGGTACAGGTCTGGACCTGGATATCTGGTGTATCTGTACTTGGTTAAGGGCGGTTATACCGGCTATACAGATACAGATACAGATACAAATACAGACTTTTACCTGAACAAATAGAACACTAGTTAATAGAGCCGTGTACCTAATTAGCTAATACCTGTACCTGTAAATTCTGTAGGTACAGATCCGGACCTGGATATCTGGTGTACCTGTACTTATATCTGAACAAAATAGAACACTAGGCTGTGCACCTAATACCTGTACATGTACCTGTAAAATTATCTAGGTACAGGTCCGGACCTGAATATCTGGTGCACCTGTACCTGAACAAAATAGAACACTAGTTAATAGGGTCGTGTACCTAGTACATATAGCTGTAAAATTATGGGTACAGGTATCACTTTTCTATTGGATAGGGTTGATTCAACTTACTCCATTAAAAAAAATGGCCAGAAAATTGAGTTTGAAAACAGTGTGAGTACCAGTGTACGGTACACAGGGCGCGCACATACAGCAGCCGACAGCGAAAATCGAATGATGTACATCGTGACATGCCTACTAACTGTAACATCCGTTTGTTTACTAAAACCGCCAGGAGAGGTTAGACAAGGACAGCTAGCTCCGTAAAGGAAAGCTAAAATCTCCAAGCAGATGTTGGGAAGCTAAATCCTTATGTTTTCATAGCTGCCCTACTCTGTGTAAAACTGCTACAATCCCAACACAGTTGACACAGCTATAATATTAAACGTAACGATTTGGCTTCACAAACATCTGTTTGGAGACTAGAACAAGACCACACATTCCCGAACACACATAACACGCAGCATAAAAACCGCGACCGTCCCAGGACAGTCCATGCAGCTAGCAGACCGTCCTCTCGCTAGCTACCCCCAGGGCCTACCCTACAAACACCATTACCTACTGCGGGATCTTCCTGAGTTCTGTGTTTACTGAATACACATCTATCCTGTTTCAACACCGTACGCAAACATTTAACGTTTAACGTTTCTTAAATCAATACATAAACATGGTCTCTGCCAGACTAACAACGCTGGCTGAAAAAATAGTAGGATGTAGCCAAATAGCGAGAATAATATTTGCCAGGGGAGTTAACGTTTGGCCACTAAACGGGTTTCATTTGCCCTCGCACTTTAGGGAAATGTTAACCTTACTGTGACTCACTCTCCTGGCCAATTATTCACCCTATTTTTGCCGAATTCTACTATCCATAACCCCTTAGGGAGGCCTGGTAGAGGCTAAAAATTGAATCGAATGGGCCGCCCAGCCGTCTGAAAATTCAATAAACACAAAATAAACAAGACGCCATAGGCGACAATTCTCCGTGAAATTTTATAATTTGCAGATTGAGAGGTGGTATTGGCACTGGCATGCCTGCAGACGACGTATAAAATTGCATGCCGATTGAACAAAGGGGACCGTGGGTTTTAGCTGCGAACACGGAAAAACGGGTACCGCTCAAGTCAACGTTAACAAACAACATGATCACAACAGCAACGGTTAGCACAGTTGCACACGGAAAACACCGTCCCACATAACCGCTACGGTAAAAACAAAGACACGTACACAAAGTCAACTGCGCAACTGGCGGTCAGTCTAAAACCACGTCAACAATTTTAACACTTGCCGCTCAAGTCAACTACTTAACAAAACAACATGATCACCACAGCAACGTTAGCACAGTTGCACACGGAAACCGTGAACACATATCTTGGCGCATTCTCCGCGCTCCGACCAATTTCAGGTCGCTATATTATAAGCTATAAATAGTACAGAGTGTGAGCTCTACCGAACAACTATGATATTAACATCTTGCCAGACAATAGACCTGACCTTAGGTGCAAACCATAAGTCACAATCCCAACAGATACTCACAAACGAATATACACAACAACCACCTAATATCTGCTTAGAGAACCTCGCCTACTAGCCGTGGCGACTCTTGATTCCGGACCTATATTATAGCTCTTGCTGAGGGCTATAATATAGGCCCGGAATCAAGAGTCGCCACGGCTACTCGCCTACCACATATCTACTTAACCTACGGCCTATTCCACAGGATTATAAAAATAGGGGTGATTTTGAAATATCAAATTTACCTTGATATAAAAACCGCTACGGTGAAAACAAAGACACGTGCATCAACACGGACATAACGGCACACCACATGCCCAAATTCAGAGAAATACAACGTACACAAACATGACTTTTACGTGCGAACACATTTCACAATTCCGGCCATCCATAAACCATTACGGTCCGCATCTGGTCTGCATTAAAAACCGCCCCGCGCATCTGCATTAAGGATACTCGACCCCCCCGCTATTCAAAACAACGGGTTTTTCGCGGCCGGTCCCATGTGCCCCTAAATGTAGGGGTGCTTTTCGAATATTATCTTGACCGCGAAAATACCTACGGTAAATATTGATATACGTGCATCACCACTGGCATGCCTGCAGACGACGTATAAAATTACATGCCGATTGAACAAAGGGAACCGTGAGTTTTAGCTGCGAACACGAAAAACCGGCTGACCCGAATACTCCTGCAGGAGGTATGCCTCCTTCACGGAGTAATAAACAAAAACAATAAAACCGATGACATCAACCCGGTACAGCTCATTCGTGACTAACCTCCCAGACAAATTGCTGATTCAGCGCGCGGAGGATCTTGTCTCTATATTTCTGTTATCTGTGGTTGTCCATCCTCATGCATATTACGTCTGCTACCGTGACGCGGCCTCCTTTGAGAAAACGCTATCACATTTTCCAGCTATGTTCCGATATGCGTAACCACATGACAAGCTTGTTTAACCAACGACATCGTTATCACGCACTCTTCCCCAAATCACTAAAACCGATGACAACAGCAACATAATAACACAGAAAACGAGCTAGATATAATCGCTTCTTTCCTCTGGCTGTTACGTCTAATACTGTGACGAGAGCTCTTTAGAAAGCTATCCTATTTACCGGCTATATTCTGTCAGGCCGAGGACAGCACAAGGTTTGCAAAAGCACAGTCGCGCATTCTCCGCAAAAACCACAGCTAGGCCACAGTATAATAAATGTTTCAAAACCGACGATGTCAGAAACATAAATACACGGAAAACGAGAGGGATATAATCGCATCTTTCTTTTGCCTATTACATCCAATAGTGTGACGACTGCTCTTTAGAATTTAGCTATCTTAAATTTTCCCCTCTATATTCTGTTATGCAGAACGACATCACAAGCTTTGCAAAATCACTGTCGCGATCTCTCCGCCGGACCACAACGTAATACATCTTTCAAAACCGACGATGTCAAAAGCATAAATACACGGAAAACGAGAGTGATATAATCGCATCTTCCCTTTGCCTATTACGTCCAATAGTGTGACGACTGCTCTTTAGAATTTAGCTATCTTAGCTTCGCTGTCTGTTCTATTACGCGTAACGACATTGCAGCCTTCTGTACAAATAAATTTTTCGCAAATGATGCCTACAGAAACAGTTAACACAACGAAAACCAGAGAGATATAATCGCATCTTCCCCTGCCTGTTACGTCTGACAGTGTGAGCAGTGCTCTTTAGAATTTAGCCACCTTAATTTTCTTGTCTATATTCTGTTATGCGTAACGACATCGCAACCTTGTCTACAAGCACAGTCCCGAACTCTTCCTCTAATAACATCACAATAAATTTCTTACAAATGACCCTGACAGAAACATTCAACACACGGAAAACGAGCATGATATAATCGCATCTTTCCCTGCCTGTTACGTCTCATATTGTGAGCAGTGCTCTGTAGAATTTTGCTACCTTGATTTTCTTGTCTATATCCTGTTATGCGTAACGACATCACAGCCTTGTGCACAAGTCACAGTCGCGAACTCTTCCTCTAATAAGATCACAATAAATTTCTCACAAATGATGCCGACAGAAACAATCAACACACACGAAAAACGCGCAGATCGGATCGCCCTACCTGTCAGCAGCTTGCTTCGCTTCGAATCCGCACAATCCACGGGGCAGCCGGCAGCCTGGGGCGCACGCGCTAGTCGGATGTAAACACTAGCCTCCTCTTCAGGCGTTACGCTGAGGTCACATTTCCAAACCGGGGCCCGGCCGGGCAGTCTTATGGAACGAAAAGTATGATATAGAAGACAACAAAGCAAAAAAAAAATTTAGAAAATTAATAATGGGAATTATTTGCGTATATTCTTGATATAAATTGTTGATTTTTTTCTTAATTGAAACAGCCCGGCCGGTCCCCGCCCGGTTTGGAAATGTGACCTCAGCATTACGGGGTGGGCTTTTTATTTCCGGGAACGGAAGTATTGTTTTGGGTGGCGCTGGTTTCGGTTTGTGCTTCTGCGAAGGTAAACATAATAAGCCAAAAAGAAGCCCAAACTGCACGCGGCCTGCGAAAGAGGCTACACAAATGCGGAGTATCAGAATTCCGTAGGCGTTTCTCGCGTACCGGAATGGCTTCCCGCTACGAAAGGCGTGAAACGCGTTGCACGCGGCGGGACAGATACGGTGTAGCAGTCCTTAATACGCCACGGTACACCCTAATTAAGGCACGGACGTCATCGCGTTGTGACAGTCACGTCGTGTCGTGACGTCATAGGCGTGACGTTGGTGAAATCAGGAAGTCAAAAATATGATTCAACATCAGACCCCCTCTAAAAGTAGTAGTATCTTATACATGAATAAATAGTACTATAGCACTATATCAAATAATGTTTAGACCTTAGGACTAGCAGTAGGCCTTCACAGGCTAGACCTGGAGCCGAGGAACTAGCCTGTATACTGGCCCTGGAAAAAAATTTAGAAAATTAATAATGGGAATTATTTGCGTATATTCTTGATATAAATTGTTGATTTTTTTCTTAATTGAAACAGCCCGGCCGGTCCCCGCCCGGTTTGGAAATGTGACCTCAGCATTACGGGGTGGGCTTTTTATTTCCGGGAACGGAAGTATTGTTTTGGGTGGCGCTGGTTTCGGTTTGTGCTTCTGCGAAGGTAAACTTAGAAAATTCTGATACTCCGCATTTGTGTAGCCTCTTTCGCAGGCCGCGTGCAGGCTAGCCCTGGAGGCGCGGAACTGGGATGTGTGGGTCCTAGAAACAGTCTGGCACCCAGGCTAGCCCTGGAGCCGCGGAACTGGTATGTGTAGGTCCTGCAAACAGTCTGGCACCCAGGCTATGTATATCATATTCGTCGTTTGGTAGGTTTACGTTGATCAGAAAATGGATGGCTTTCTAGGGCAGTCGTGCATGTGTTGTACAAACTCCAGCTGTTTTGTGGCGGGAAATGCTATCTAATGTCCTTGTCACCGGTCGGTCAAATCTGTCCTAGAGGAAAGTGACCGCGTCTGAACCGTGTCTCTGGAAGAGCCATTAACCATAATAAGGTCAATGACCCCATAACTCTAAGAAGGTCAATGACCCCATATCTGGCATGCCCTACACGCATTTGGGGCGACATGATAATATTTTTGGAGTCCGTCGTTATAAGACCCTGGCGTCAGTGACAAAGTGCATAGACACGGTAGAATGTCCATATGTGTACCCAGGGACACCTGAAAAACAGGTCACTGACCTGTATCTGTACAGCCGGTATAACCGCCCTTCAGCGTAACACACCAGCTTCTGTATCTGTACAGCCGGTATAACCGCCCTTCGGCGTAACACACCAGCTTCTGTATCTGTATAGCCGGTATAACCGCCCTTCGGTGTAACACACCAGCTTCTGTATCTGTATAGCCGGTAAAACCACCCTTCGGTGTAACACACCAGCTTCACAGGCACAGCTGGCAATATTACACCGAACGACATTGCACATCGGGTTGTTTTCTATTCCTGGTCCGCCCTACTTTTTCCTGGAAGGGAAGGAAATTGAATATAAATGGAGGTATTTTTAAAACCTGACCAGACAATTAACGTGTTGTACACGTTTGCATGAACGGAAAGGTCACTTAGCCTCATGCGCATACATCTAGCAGCGTTTGCTTCTACGAGCGGCTAGAGCAGTGGTTTCTTTTCGGGGGGAGGGCCTTGTTCGGGGGGAGAGCTGTTACTCTCCAAGCAGAGGTTTAGACTTCGGCTTATTTTTTACGTTTTTTTAGGCGTTTTTATCGGGCTTTTTTTTTGTACTGGTATCATTTTTTACGTCTGACAAATGGATACTACCAGGCCAATATGATACTGTCTTTGCAGCCACCGAAAGATCTGCTTAGAGATTAGAGAGTTGTATCCGCGGAGAGAGTGAGTTGTTGGAGAGGCATACTAACTCCCTCCGCTGTATAACTCCCTCTGTCACATTAGATCCTTAGCCCGTGTGAAAAATCGCGTATCAGCGCTCCTCCCAAAAAATAAACGTCGCCGCTCCAAGAAGTCTAGGAACGAGGCTATATCACTAAACCTCTTAGCGCATTTATAAGATAATTAAATTTATCGCGTACGCACAGGACGGCTGTTTGCGCTTTAGGTCTGGATTAGAAACCTATTAAATGGCGTGGCGAACGCGATTGGATCATGATTTAGTGTAGAATGGTGCGGCATTGGTTCACACTCCAAGCAGATAGAGGGTGGGAGTTGCTTTCTAGTGGTTAGAGTTGGGCAGACAAGGCAAGAGTCAAACTAGTGAAGAAAAACCGCTGCGAGTACTACCTAAAATCGCGACCATAGCCATAGGCATTCCACAAATAAATTAAAACCACTACAGTACCAAAGAAAAGCGCTAGGGGGTCTTAATCTTACAAACTTTAGAATAAATATCATTAAGCAAAAATATCCATAGTTCGCTGCTGAGTTATGCCGTCCACACACAGTCAAACGTCATGCCTGTCCTTAGTGCTGAATGCCATCCACACACACACACACACACACACACACACACACACACACACACACACACAGAGAGAGAGAGAGAGAGAGAGAGAGAAACATGCCTGTCCTTGGTGCTGAATGCCATCCACACGCATACACATACAAACGCACACACACACACACACACACGCCTGTCCTTGGTGCTGAATGCCATCCACACACACACAGACAAACATCCGTACCCCCGTAGGAAGGCCTGGTGGAGGCTAACCTTACATCACCTTATGAGAGCAGCTATCCCCACATACAGCTCCGTAATACGTCTTCCGTTCTAACCCCTCAGCTCTGTAAGTCTGCCGTTCTCCCCCTCAGCGCTGATGTAGAAGATCTGTGTGTTTACGCCTGAAGCCTCCCCGGTATTTGTTACGCTCTCCTGTCGCCACTGGGATTACAACTGGAATATTCATATTAGCAAATACGCTGCTGGGCTGGTGGGCGTTTTTATACAGACTTCATATTAAGGCCACACTAGCTTAATTTTATGGATGACATCGTCTGGAGACCCCAAAGATAATGCAAGAGGGCGAAAAAAATGCTGCTATACCACAGGAACACAAAGTTGGTGTTGCGAATTTGGGGTAGTACATAGCGACTTTTGCGACAAGCCGACACATGCTGGCCATTATGAGTCGGCACTGTACACTGTTCTGGAGTTCCGTGGAGCCTCGGTAGCCTGGGTGCCATCCTCCGTAGTTACCGCCGGCTCCCTAGTGTCGCTAGCTACCATGGACTACGGAGGATGGCACTTAGGCCAGAGCCTCCTCGGAGGTGATTTTTTCAGAACACTCCAAAATCAATGCGCGCGCGGATGTCATCCATAAAATTAAATCAGTGTGGCCTAACGACAGCTGGCAGGGATATAGCTGTGAAGTTCCTATTCATTACAACTCCCTAAGAGAGTTAAGCAATTGTTTTTGTATATCGACATGAAAGTTGCGAATGATGAATGACATTGTTAAAAGTTATAATTACAAAACATAATTACAGCCATCAATACAAGTAAACACTGAATCATACGTACATGCGCGGAGAAAATAGAGTTACGGTAAGATATAGTTTTGGAGGGGGCTCTTTAAAATTGTAGACAAGGATCGAAAATACACAGAACACGTAAACACATTACATGCAGTTAAAAAACCCTCAAAGGGAGAAATTGTTGGAGAAAATTACGTCTAAATTAGTCTAGAGAGTCGCTTGTTTGCGCGCTCTGAAGGCGTAATCTGATACGTCTATGAAGGTTTAAAAAAAAAGATACCAGTACAAAAAAGAAAGCCCGTTAAAAACATCTAAAACACGTCAAAATAAGCCGTAGCCTAAACCTCTGCTTGCAGAGCAGATGAAGTTTAGACATTCAGGTAGAACATTCCTCATTCTCAGACACTGATGAAAGTTAGTGGATGCCATCAGAAACGTCAGAATTTCTCCAGTTGCTTGATTTACTTGCATTACAGTACGTGTAGGCGTAACCGTTAATTCATCAAATCACACACTGCTAGATTGGGTGCCGCAAAAAGTCTTGTTGATACATAGATGTCTAACTGCGATAAATTCATTATTACTTTTACGTTTTTGACTGACTCCTTTCCTGAATTTAATATCACGCTGTCATATCAACAAATGATCTAACTCCAGTTTTTAATCACTGCGTCCTAGAATTCTTCAATTGCTGAAAATTACTGTTGACAAACTCGCCTATCACCATCTGTCAGACAAGACTCCGTTATTACTGTATCAGCGTCACTTGCACTTGGGAAAGACAAGGACATTTGGAAGTCAAATACATCTTTAAGTTAGCATGAACGTTCATCTGTGTTGGTACAAGTCATTATGAAGTAAAAACTAAACTTTAACTCCAACACAAGAAGTATCTTTAGAAAGGGTCAAAATCCTCGATCCTTCTTTGCAAGACTCCCAAGAGGAGTGAAGGAGGCGGTCTACATTAGAGCTCACAGAGCATTGTAACAAAATCGATCATTCAATTCAGCTAGGAGCGTTAGTCGTCGCCCACAAAGACAGAGCAGTCCTCAGTGGACAGTAGGTCGACTTGCGGGTTTATACCGCTTCTTAGTGGACAGTACTTTGCTATGTACAGCTCCCATGTCCTCCCATAAGTCTTCATTACCGACCATTTCCCCCTCGCTGCACGGCCAAATCCTGCCCATAAACTAACGACAGGCGCGGGCGGGACGCCAACTCACTCAGCTGTGTGGGAAGCCTGGCTGATGAATGTGGGTGGGCGCCTACGCGATTATTCTGTCATTCCGTACCAAAGCTGGTGTCCTGAAGAATAAGCCCTAACTACTAGGATGATGAAGAGATTTGCAGGAAAAACCTAGTCTCTACCAGACTAACTGCGCTGGCTATAATAGGGAGATATTTGCCAGGGGAGTCTGGCCACCTTGAGGAAGGGGGAACTAACCCTCCCGCGGACCGACTTTACTGGCCAGCTATTCCCTTCTTTTGCCGAATTCTACGATCCGTACCCCCGTAGGAAGGCCTGGTGGAGGCTAGGAAAAACCAAAGCTAACAGCAATGTAACATTCTTATTGACATTCATCTGCAGAAAGACTTTTAAAGACTCTATGTAAGGTAAAGGCATTTCCATGCGGTTTCTGTAAATGAGACATTCCCGTTTCTGTTACATGTCTTGTAACTCTATCAGGCTTCGGGAAGCGGCTGTAAAGAGTAGAAGTTGGCCAAATAGACAGATAATATGCCAGGGACATGGGAGTCGGTCGGGCCGGGAGCGGCAAATTGTTCTCTTGGCGGACCAACTCCCCTGGCATGTTATCTGGTTGATGAATGTGGGTGGGCGCCTACGGATTATTCAGTCATTCCGTACCAAAGCTGGTGTCCTGAAGATCAAGAATAAGCCCTATGCTGAGTTCCATAGCAGTACAATTAAGGACTAGAGATTTGGAGGAAAAGCCCAAGCTAACAGCAATATTACATTTTCATTTCTATTTACGTTCATGTTTCGATTGTCCTTTCCACATTCAGCGTGTGGGTGTTCAGTGTGAGTTAGTACCAGATGTGACCGACAATTGCCAAGGACACACATTCCGAATATATTGGAAGGAAGAATTGTAACAATTAAATTCCTATTAAAGATCCAGCGTTATAATGCTTTAATTTGCAGTAATCTACCATGTAAAATGCTCTGAGTTCTTTTTTCCTATCATGGACAAGAATATACGAAGGAATCTGACCTCCGTTGACATAGATTTTAAGGTGAAAACATTTACCCCAAGGACACATCCTTGTTTCTGTCCCCATAGCGCACGCGCGTGGTATCAGCTGGAGTGTGGCTTTTTTTTGTCGCCGGCTCATTTGCATATCTATGATGCAATCACAGCTGTTCCATCGAAAACCGGAGGGTACATGAGGGCGTCCTAATACGCCGCTAATAGTTGGATTATGGCGTTTATACTTAATTTTCGCATTCCTTGTTCAATATAACAGACTCTGCAGACATTATAATGATAATATGGTACAAAACATTGTAGAAATCATTTACAGCAGACCAAAGAGAACCAGTCTCGATAAAAACCGTTCACTTGGTAACCCCCAACAGACCCTCAATTCTCAAGCCGGCGAAATGTACGTACATACTGATGACTCATCGTAAACAGGGCGTTTTTCGCCTCAAAAATGTCTCAGGATAATAAATACATACCTGAACCATTTTAAATACCCTACCTTAGCACAATTATAGCGTAAAAAATACGAGCCGGGCGTATACGAGTAAAATACGGCGTTACTATGGGGGAGGGGGGCGCCTAGGCTGGTGTAAACTTCACGTCTGACACACGTGTACAAGGCGTGGACTGCGCTTACGCAATTAACACAAAGCCCGTAAGCCGGGCATTTTCACAGTTCTAACAATTATATCTTCATAATCAGGTTTCGAGGAGGAAATAGTCGAAAAGAATAGAGCGTACCTGCGTATGTGTACAGCGACCGGCGAGTTTTCGGAATTCCTCTGTCTTTGCTTCCGTTTTGCCGCGCGGATTTCATCAACGCACGGTATAGCTGGGGGTCAAAGGTTACTAGGTCTGCTCGTATATAGTTCCACCTGCTGTGCGTATCAAATTACACAAACTGTAGCTACCTTGATCCAACCAAGGAGGCTGAAAAAATAACGTGGGGACTTGCTTGTACTCTCTCCCAGACCCTTTGATCACTAAAATAATTATTATACTGACCAAGTGGGGCGGGCAATTTGTAAAAGGGCACTAAAACTGTCAAAGGACTTTGGACCCTGGCATGGCAAATTACCAAGTAATTACCCCTATTCATCCCGTTTTAATTATTTCCTTTCGGTAACCAAAGGTGGTGACTACATATAGGTACCGGCATTCCTTAGTTGCGGGGAAAAGTCTGAGAAGCCTGAACAGGAATCAGTGAAAGTACCTTGATGGAATGTCAGGTGCCACTGCAGTCACCAAGGATCTTCAAACAAAACTTGTAAAGTACAAAGCAGCAACACCTGAACAATTGTTCGCGGAAAGTTTGGCAAAACCATTCAAGAAACAGCATTTCTTAATATAGTGACTTTTGCCTGGTATAATCTTGTACTTCAATGCCATACTGAGTTATAAAAGGCCATGAAAATTATTAAAAGCCAGTATTATAAAGCGTTCTTTATGCTCAGTGTGTTTCTTGGATATCTGAAAAAGAAAATGTCAAATGGCCTGATTCAACAAATATAATGTGTGGGAGAAATCAGTGCAATGTGCGAATGATAATGTGCAACAGTTATTCCTATTGCAGTTTGTAAATTTTATCGCTAGAGATCGCTATGATACACTGTATTATACATGCTTTATGAAAACTAGTCGCTAGAGTTCGCTGTGAGTTGGATCATTCATGGCAGCTAAACGCGATAAAAGATTCTTTTACATAAAATATATGAATTTGTATTATTTGTATGGCTACAAAACTGTCAAATACATTTATGTATATTGTAAATATGTAATATTTGTACTATATTTGACCAAAAATCCGCGAAACTGTACTTATATAATGTTTTCCGTTTTGATGCGGTGTTCGTGGGACCCTGGCAAGGTGAACCAAAAAACATGGCGCTATCGTCGCTTTTAGTTCGGAATTCTGCAGCGATCTCCCGTCTTGGGATGTTGTCTTGCCCCTTAAGATCGGCAGCCTTGTCTTCAAGACTGGCGGCACCGATGACAACAACTGCACAGGAGGAAATGGCGAAATTCTGGGACAAAAACGCTCAGTAAGTTGTAGGGGTCATAAAGGGTTCTTAAAAATTTTTATCAAGATGTCGTCTCATGTTTCTTCTAGAGATGTGCAAATTTTATGTTTTTAGACGCTGTAGCAAGAGTTTTGAAATGTAGATATCCCTTGCACATAGGTAAGATTTGCTATTAAAGCTAATGATGTAATGTCCTATAGAGAAATAGTGTTATATCATGTGGAACTTGGTATGTAACATTAGGACATGCCATTGCATGGGGGGGGGTGAGAATATAACTGTTGTTGTTTTTATGGGGGAGGGTGAGAATAAAATTTGCTGTTGTTGTTATTTGATGGGAATATAGCAGTTGTTGTTTTCCATTCTTGTCTTCTGTTGCCTGTT
This sequence comes from Branchiostoma floridae x Branchiostoma japonicum, assembly GCA_013266295.2. Taxonomy (NCBI): domain Eukaryota; kingdom Metazoa; phylum Chordata; class Leptocardii; order Amphioxiformes; family Branchiostomatidae; genus Branchiostoma; species Branchiostoma floridae x Branchiostoma japonicum. Next base: position 1,844,174 of record CM023836.1, on the reverse strand, counting down.
CAGGAAAAAGTGGCCCATGTCACCCCAGTTGGAGAAACTGATAGATTTATAATTTTTGAACAAAATATTAAGAATAAAACCCAGTGTTTTTGACTACTTTGTTTGATGTTGCTGTTCAGGAAAAAGCGTCCAATGTCGCCCCACCTGACCATCTACAAACCCCAGCTGACCGCCATGCTGTCCATAACACACCGCGGGACTGGCGCTGCCATGGCTGGATGTACGCACCATTCTTATGTCTTTTCTTAAGAGTTACTAGAGTTGATTAAGAGGGGCTCTATAATAGTATAAAGCCCTGAACAGTGAGAGTTACATATACTACAGAAGGGTTACTTAATTAATGAAAAGTGTCTAGAGAAGTGCACTGAGGATGGGCAAGACAAAATGAGGAGTAAGATTATAAATTTTATGATGCCTACAATGTAAGACTACCAGTCGACTAGCACTTTGTTGTAGTAGCCCTGTGTGGCCCAAGGACAATAAAATCAGAGATAGTTACTGCCCCTATACCCCAAAAGATTTCACTATGATATCTATCTAGGTATCAAATCTGTGATCTTCACCAACATGGTATCACACCAATGTTCCTCTATGGTATCATATCTGTGTTTCCTGCCCTGATCGATGGTATCCCACCTATGTTCCAGGTGTGTATGCCTTCTCCATGGGGATGCTGGTGGTGAACCCTCTCCTTGGCTGGGACTTCCCAACCATCATCAGCTTTGTAAGTATGCAGGATTCCCTTTTTTTTGTATGAAGCTACCTGTACTTAGGAAAAAAGGATTTTTCACAATATTTTGTATAGGTAGTTTGATTCTAGAACATGTCCTTATAACTTCATCTGTTTGTGTCTACTGCATGTTTCAGATTTTCAGATGAACCTGGCTGTTATTTTTCCAAACATTTCATTGTGGTGGTCAATTGGTCATTTCCCAAGGAACATAATTTTGTCTGAATAGTTTCACAAATCATAGGACATGTATGTATAGAATTTCCTTACCTGCCAACATACAATGTACTGGTAGAAGAAAAACATGTTGGGTACAAGACTTCAAGATAACTTAAGTAGTAATAGTATGAAACAGAATTTTCTATTCTAATACACATAATTATTGGCTGAACTGTAATGCTACAGGTGAAAAGCCTTGAGCTGCACCCGTGGCTGATCCTGGGTGGAAAGTGGTGCATGGCCTGGCCCATCTCTTACCACGCCATGAACTGTCATGTCTTTATTCCCCTGTACAGGTGAAAAGCCTTGAGCTGCACCCGTGGCTGATTCTGGGTGGAAAGTGGTGCATGGCCTGGCCCATCTCTTACCACGCCATGAACGGCATCCGACATCTCACCTGGGACACTGGCTACGGATTCGACATGAAGGTACTTGCTTATGTTAGATTTCCATTTCTGATTGTTACAGATATGCTTTACAGTTCTTCTTGCCTATGTTGGCTCCCTATCTACATACAGTAGTAAGGTATATAATCATACATTAATCTCATCATGCAGCAACTTGGATGATATGCAATATGTAATTGTAATGATATAAAGTAATATCACAATTAAAAAAAGTAGCTGGACTTGTGACCAACTTTGCATGAGGACCTCCTGTGGCCACTTTTGGTGGTTGCTTAGATCATTTTTTCCCATTGACTCTAGCATTAAGAATCCTGTCTATAGTGACTGCATGCAGGTCCCTACAGACAGGTTTGACTGTATGTACAATTCTAATTGTACTCTGAAAAAAAGTTTGAAGTGTAATTTCCAACAGAAAAATGTTGTACTTATCCAAATTTTCAGCTGGTCAACTTGTCTTTGTCAAGGAATTGTGTTGGAAATTACAGATTTAACCAATTTTTAGAATGACTTCTACGAACACAGATGAATTTATGAACTTTCCAGCTAATTCCAACTGTACTTCCTTCTGTCCCCACAGGTTCTGTACAGGTCGGGCTGGTTCGTGTTTTTCGGCTCCTTCGTGCTGGCAGACCTCATGCTGTACTTCTTGTAAAGCTCCAAGAACAGATGATATTGTATTAAACTAGAGCCATTATGTAAATGTAGAGAATCAAATTAAGAAACAAGCACTTGTTCAATATTGTTGAGCTTTTGAGTTATTATTTGCGCTTATGTGTTTACTACAATGTAAGATCCTTCTGATTGCTGCTGTATGTTATGTTGTAATGCTCAGAATATATACATCTATGGTGAACACTTAAAAAGTGTGCATGAAACAAAAATACCAGTCCAGAACAAATTGTCTCAGCAATTGTCTTTAAGAAGTTGCATGCAGCACTTGTGACTGATGAATTCATACACATGAATGAAATTGTACTCATGTTGCTACTGTGAAGGGGTGTATGTGTAAGTTGTCATTTGTGGAGCTTTGTTCATCAAAAATATTCAATCAATTGAATTCATAAACTTTTAAATTGACTGACTCACACACTGCTATTCAAAATGTTCATTCTCCCATGGCATAACTACCAAGGGACTGTATATGTAATGAACTGGCCTATACTCTTTTCTGATGCCTGTCTTCTATGTGCATTGTGCAGTCAATAAAGATTGGAACTTAGTCTGTGTCCAAGTCGTTCAGTGTCTAACTTTACACTTCAGATCGTCAGGCATTACTATAATCCTCCTTAGGTTGAGCTTTTGTTCTTTTTCCTGGTTGTTGTGAATCAGTTATATTGTAGCCAATTTCTCTGTAAACTTACAAGCGGGCACAATAAGAACTGATACACAACCAGAAAATAGCACAACATGCAAGCCAAAAAGCAAGTGAACCTCCAGACATATATGTCCGTTCCAGGTCCTTATATGGGACGAGAGCAGAACAAACATACTCCTCATGCATGGTTGTGTTATAAATTGGTGGGGCCTAAATTGTGACTAAAACAGGATGATTTAGAATGTGTCCAAATGATGCCTATCTGATTATTTTTTTAACTACCAGTATCAGCAATTAGGGAAAAGGTTATGTCACTACACCATACTGTATACATGTGTCTAAACGTAAATTACAGAAATTTGCACACTTGAGAAAAACAACTTGAGATTCAAACTTATCGGTTTTTATTTGAGCACTGAGAGAGGTATGTGTGACAGAAGGGTCTGTTTTCGAGAACAAAGCTTGGACGTTTGCATGAAGGATCGACTGATGAATGACGCGTAGCAGCCTGAACTTGTTACATGTTGTGGATGAGTCTCTCTCCACCCCCATCTAACCCATGTCACCCAAAAATCATGGCACAGTTCCGAGGTGCTGGCAAACTGGGAAGATTCGTAAAATGCAATTTAGTAGAAAGTTAGTCAAGAATGTGTACCAGACAGTCACATTTAAACTACCCTGCTCAGACATGCCATAAATACCATGGCCAGGGATTCAATACACATTCTCCACCAACTTTTTACCAAATGGTGTTGTCCAAATCCCAGCCTCGCCTCAGAACCATGCTGTACCTGGGCGCTCTATAGACGTTTGATAGGGGTGTAGGTTTCGGGAAAAATGAATGATAATGCTGTCACGGCCTGCCTGCTAATATGTACAGTCTATTGTATGTTCCACATCGCTTGTCTGCTGTTTAAATGTAATTAAGGTTGGACACCAGGACAAGCACAACAGGTTGCAAGCGTCGCTTCCCTCTTTCTTTGTCTAACAACAAACGTACCGACGCCCTGCACAGTAAATGTATCTACAACGTTGCTTGCTCTGTGCAGGTTACTGTTTTCTGAGGGTAAGGTTGTGGTACAAAATGTGCCTGTTCAACAGAACTGAGCTCAAAAGAAGTGTAACATCGGCAAAGGAAATCTAACCCCAGAGTAGGTAGAGAAGTTGGGAGAGGGCTATTCTATACAAGGTCTCCGCTGCCTGATTTCTTTCTTTGCTTACAGACTCAGTAAATATCCATCTCTTCTCTTCTAGTTAATACGTCTCAAATAAAAATATATAAAACAAAACAGTTCGGGTTGGTCGTACTGTGGTAGATGGTAAGGCTACCAGTTGTACCTTTCCCTTCATTTGAACATTCAATCAATGCAGCCTATGGACTCTAACTCCAGTAGAGTCCTTTTTTAAACAAAACTGAAAATCGGTGGACTTAGAAACAAAAAAAGAGGAAACAAAACAAGATCACTGCATAGCATACTATTGACAAATAGTTCTTAGAAAAGCATGTGATAAACTCAAGTTCACATTCCAGGATTCTCTTTCAAGTTCAGGTTCTGTCGTTAACGTTGACATCCATTCTGCGTTCGTACAGTCCTCGAAAAACAGTTATTTCTTCTCTTCATGATTCCAAAAATATCTCCATTGGTTATAGGATGACCTCTCTTGGGTGCAGAGTTTGTCCAACAAATACACAGTACATCATTATACACTTCATGCTTGTCTTATACTGTAATTTTCAGCTAGGATAATTTCTTTGGGTAGTATATATAGAGTGTAGCCTTGCTGGAGTTTTTTTCTCTCTTTAAAGTACAAAGAGAAAAAGTCCAGGATTTGTATCATTTTTTTCTTTTCCCACCACAACCAACAATCGCTTATTTTTTGTACAAACAGAAATCGTCAAGCTAGCCAACTACACGTCACTTCTGTCCCCACTCCTTGGTACAAGGTTCGAATCTAGAGGTGCCACCAAGTCACTGCTCTCATCTCTTCACGTAAACGTCGCCTAACGTTCTCACAAACTGGTCACCAACAATACCTTCCTCTGACGCCGCAGTATCCTCAAAATATCCTTCACTCTATCATGAGTAACAATATTTCGTTTCCCGAGAAATTTTTGTTTTAAGAACTACCTACACCCAGTGATTCCTTCATTATTTTTTTACTTTCCTCGACACCGACTTGGACAGCACGGAATGGCGTAGCTTAAGTAGCACAGAGAGATTTTCCTGCCAATTAAGGTCAGAACATTTATATATCCTTTGTACAAGGCAAACTCGCGCCCCCCTCCCCCTTTTCTTACAAGACGTCTTGAAGCTGCCTAAGAGTTAAATCTGCGAACATCGGAGGAAGGTGAAGTTTGGAGACGTGTTTAGAGTTACCGCGGTGACCTCCGACCTCTGGGTCTACTTGCCCAGCTGAGTGCCCAGCTGAGGGAAATCCGCCTCGTTGTCGACGTCGATGTAGGCGCCCGGGTCCGCCCCGTTGCTACGGAAACCGCCGCGGCCACGCCCCCCGCGGGGACGATCGGGACGATCATCGCGCCCCCCGCGGCCGCCCCTGCGACCTCCGCGGCCGCGTTGCGGGGAGTCGGCGAAATGGAAGTTGAGTTCCACGGGCATCTGCTTCTGTCCGCGCTCGCCGGCGCGGCCGGCCACCGGGCGCTGGTCCTGACCATACTGCAACAAAACAAGAAAACATGGTTTCAATTTAGAGACACAGGAAATCTTTCACATTGAGCTTGAGTACATGTCGTTGTATCTTCCTGAAGATACAGCTTTAAAAAATTAAGAGGAAACAATAAAAGTTTCATTTTATAGACACAAGAAATCTTTGAACTCTACAAGTTTTAAATCCTTTGTAAAGAAAGAAACAGATTTTAGAGACACACAGTTTTGAACTCCTGTTGTAAGTTTTTAAGTTCTTGTACCTTCCTGAAGATACATTTATGTGTCAAAAAAAAACGATAAGAGGAAACAAGAAAAAGATTTAGAATTTAGACTAATTAGAGACACAAGACATTGTCAAATCCTTTCTAGTTTTGAAACTGATGGAGAACATTACATAATACAAAATAAATCAAACATTAATTCTCCAAGGAGTCACAAGATAAGTATAACTTGACTCCTCAGGGAATTTAGTTTTAAGAACACATTTTCTAAGCTGAAATAAAATATGTATCAGTTACAAGCTGAAAACACACAGTGAAGTGCAAAAAGATTTTCCGTGAGAATTTATTACAAAATTAACAATTATCAAGTCATACATATTCTAATTGTAAAAAGCATGTATGTGACACCTCTACAAGTATCTGGTAGGTGAAATGACAGTTGGCAAAAAGGCAACAGAAACGAAGCTTTACAACAAATGCTCCACCAAATCACCGTAACTTTTCACAAATATGCTAAAGCACCCAGGCTGGAAAGAAACAAACGAACGAACCAAAAAAACGCGATCAGAAAAGACTACAGACCTCTGCAGACGGGAAAAGGCCAGCTGAACACAAGTAGAGGCAGAATACAGGGCAACATAGCTTCAACCGCACAGCTTACCTGGATCCGAAAGATCTGAGGCCGACGAGCCGTTGGGGTGAGGGTGGGGGGGGGGGGGGACATTACGATGGGCATGCCACGTACACACAAACCAACAGGGCCAAATCAAGGCAATTAAACAGGACAGTAGAAGAGAGAGAAGAAGAACACCAATTAGTTTCCCGTGACTGTCATGCATGTACTTTAGTCGTCTGACTTTATGCTACCATTTGTCCCCTACCATTTTTCTAGCATGGTGGCCAAAGTAAGCTTCCCAACCAGTCAAAAACTAAGGATATCTATATAGAAACTCTGATGTACTTGTATTTACTAGCAATGATACGGATGTATTCGAGACATACGTGAAAAATTGAAAATGTGGAAAATGTTAAGATGAGACTACCATGCCAACAAAAACGTTGGGGAAGCACTGTATGATAAATGAGTATGTTTTTAGTATACTCTATATAGAATCTATACCAATCAACCAAACAAGGTACCAAGCCACTGCTTGTACGACTTTCTATGAACTACTGCCTGCAATACAACCTTTTGACTAGTGAATGTTGAACAAGAACATTTAAGAATATTTCTTTGCATTGTGAATGCAGCAATCCTACAAATCCAACTGCTGAATACACAATTCACCAACCAGTACACATCTCTAAACTTATCCAGAGTCTTGCAACAAACAGAGATCTTTGGTTCAAAAAGGAAAGCTTTATGTTTGCATATACATGAAAAGAAGGAAATAAAATAAACTTTGTTACCAAAAGAAAAACAACTTTCTTATCCTTATGAAATGGAACTAAACTTTAACTACCAACACTACAAAGAATATTGGGACTTTCCCCTAGTGTTGGCAGTTAAAGTTTAGTTCCATTTCATAATGACACAGATGAACTTTCATGCTAACTTTCTTATCCCTTCCATCTCACCTTGTCGGGATCTTCTTCCTCCTGTCCCTTCTTGAGAACGTAAGTCTTCTTCCACTGGGTGAGGTCCTCTCCCTCGCCGGCCTTCCTTAGTTTGAAGCCAGACTTGGGTTTGGTATCCTTGGCCTGGAGAGCCTTCCATTCGTCCAGAGTCATCTCCTTGGGTTCCTGCTCACCGGGAGCCTCCTGGCCTTCTGCTCCTTCCCTGGATACAAGGAAAAGGAAGAAACGTTTTAGACAACTGGAAACTGTTGTCCTGTGGTTAGCAACTGTGTCTTTGGATCAAGAGGTTGGGAGTTTGAATCCCATACTTGAATCATTGTATTAATTGAAAAGAACTAGGGGAATTTATATATAATGAACCAGTTTAGCTCACCGAAGAGCTACTCTTCCACTGGTCATGACAGTAAAGACAGATGTTATGTTCAGTTAATGCAAGTTTATTGTACCAGGAATATTCCTGCCGGTCATTTTGTAAAATGAACAGCGGACCACTGCTTAATGTCTAGTACTAGACCAAGTCGGTTTAGTGCCAACAGCCAAGATTTGAACTCCCAACCTTTAGTTTAAGTAGTGCCAGGCTGTTGATTCTTGTCACATCTATAGTACAATGTATAGCTATGTTTATATAAATTTCAACCATGAAAATAGATTTTTGATGAAAACTGTGCTCAGATGGTACGGACGTTTGTCACCATCAGGCTCAAGGACCTTGGTGATTCGGGAGAATATGATCGTCATCGCACAATTTAAAGATGTAGGCAAATGACCTATAAAGCATGTTACAGAACTGCCAGTTGAGCTTCTGAAATGGAGACTTCATATAGAGCTGGTGCAGGTTAGGTACAGAGATACCTGTATCTAACCTGGCATCACGAGCCAAGACTACAGAGTCTCAATTGTTACAGGATAGCTCAAAGCTCTAATGATAATCATGGTGTTCCTTACTTGGCTTCAGTGTTCTCCCCCTCCTCGGTTGGTGCGGTCCATTCTGGGTTCTCCTCGGCACTTCCAGCAGTCACGTTCAGGTCACTGGGAGGAGAAAAAATCATCTCCATCAGATACACAATAGACTCAGACTACAAGAACACATGGCAGTCTACAAGGACAGTAGAAAAAGATGGTGTGAGTGGTTCAAACCTTACAGTCTGATCTTACGCAGCTTGCACTGTACAAAACTTCTATCTCATGCCTAAAGGCAGTTTACTGATGCGAAAGTCACAAACAAATGGTTAGGAGTGACTTACTCGGCAGCGTCGGTCTGGCTTCCCCAGTTGTAGGCTCCGGCCCCTTCGCGCTTCTCAGATGGCTTCACGCCACTGCTTAAAGGAACAAGAGAAGAACTTTCACTGAACTTATCCCAAACTCTGAAAAAAGGCGGAGGTACCTGTGATGCTAACTATCACCTGAAGACACTTCTGTAGCAAAGCTACATTTCAGTAAAATGTCTTTTGGTATATAGAAACAGACTATCCACTTGATACAGTTGCAATGAATATGTTGGGCATTTTATATGCTACTTGTGTGAAGCCTCGAGCTAACATGGTGCTTTCAAATTAAAGAACAACAGCGATTTGGTAAAAAGTTACTGTCAGCCAAGCTTTCTTCCTCAAATATGCTTTTTGCATGACTTTTGTTAAGTTGCAAACTTGGAAAAAAAATTTCCAACTATTCTATTATTCCCAACTGTCAAGCTTTTCTTTAGTGGAAATTCTACTCTGCATGACATTTTTATAAAGTTACAAAACTCTGATAGAAAGTTAACACGATAGTTCAAACTGTCAAACTTTTTTCTAGTGTAACTTCTACTCTAAATGGAAAAAAGATACTATCACCACAAGCTTTCTACCTCAAATATGTTTTGTGTGACATTTTTATGAAGTTACAAACTCTGAAAGAAAGCATGCACGATATTTCAAGTTTTTTTTCGTGTAAATTCTACTTTGAATCGGATCATCGTCCAAAAATGTCCAACCTCTTCTCGCTGCCGCTGTGTCGTTCGAACTCTCTCTTGCCACGGAAGTCGCGTCCGCCGAAGAACCCGCCCCGTCCACGGCCACGTCCACGGCCGAAGCCACCGCGGCCTCTGGGAGCTCGGTCAGAGTCAGTCCTTTCAGTCCTGGTGAGGTGGAAGAAGAAAATGGATGAATGTTCTGTGACACTGACTGTTTTCTTAACCTTTTGGATAACAAAGAACTATTCATGTGGAGATTTATGATTCAAGACTGGAGTTACACCAACAAAAATTTCGGTAAAGCTAATAAATAGCATTTCTGTTGCACTGTTACACAATGTGTAATGCTTTGTTGCATTGTCTTTGTTTTTCAAGTCACTGTCTGCCTATACTCTACACAACAAAATGGAAGGAAAATTGCATAAGTGTATCAATGCATTCTCTCCTGTCTATTCTCTCATGAACCAAGCTAAAGGTGCTGTAAATTCATGTGTCATACCGTGGTATACCTATACTGTAGTAACAGAACCATCTACCTGTACAAAACCATTTACCTGTATTCTGTGAAAACGTTGCGTCTACCTGTATTCTGTAAAAACGTTGCGTCTACCTGTATTCTGTAAAAACGTTGCGTCTACCTGTATTCTGTGAAAACATTGCGTCTACCTAAATTCTGTGAAAACATTGCGTCTACCTGTATTCTGTGAAAACGTTGCATCTACCTGTATTCTGTAAAAACATTGCATCTACCTGTATTCTGTGAAAACGTTGCGTCTACCTGTATTCTGTGAAAATGTTGCGTCTACCTGTATTCTGTGAAAACGTTGCGTCCTCCCTCCTCGCCGTCCTGGTTCCGTTTGGGCCGGTTGCCGCGGTCCCGTCTGGGTTGTCTGTCCGATCTCTCCACGTCTCCGTCGGCGTTCACGGTGTTTGATTCCTGCTGTTGTCGCCTCCGTTCAGCGCGGTTTGGTCTTGAGGGGGGGTCTAAAAAAACAAAGTTTAGAATTTGCGTTGCTTTTCTAGTTTCTTTTCTAAGTAAACTTCACTCATACATTCACAGGCAGCGCAGTTTGGTCTTGAAGGTGGGTCTAAAAAAAACAAAGTTTAGAATTTGCACTGTTTTTATAATTTCTTTTCTCAGTACTTTCACCCTTTTACCGAGGAAATTCTGCCAAAAATGGAGTGGAATGTTTGTTTGCTTGTTTGTTTGTTGAAGTCTTTGTTTAATCATGCAATACAGTCTCAAATTGGCCTGCTGGCCACTTTTCATTGAGGTCATGAGGGGTGAGGTCAGGGTCAGACTCAAATGCAAGGAACCCAACATGATTAACTCCTACATTGGAAGACCAGTCAGCCACTAAAAGAAAGTTACAAACAACATTGCAGACCTAGCAATAATGGCTACTTCTCCGCCATTTTCCTTCACTTACAGCAAATGCGTGATTCATTGTTAAAACATTTTTTTAAAGAGATCATTGCCTTCCTTGGACCTCTCAGCTGTTCTGGAGTGTTACTAGTTTATCATTTTCAACCAAGAGTTGTTTTTAGTGCAGTTGACATGACCTCTATTTTTGGCAACACTTACTAGAAGGCAACAGACACAGCTGACATCTTTCTCATTAACATTTCCAGACGACCTTTCCCGAGGGGTCAACAAAACAGAATCCATACAGGGATTCTAACGCCAATGGGGAAAAGTGCAAACATTGCCAAGAAAGGAAAACGGACTGGAATCTGTTTCAAAACAAGGTCAGAGAACTCAGACAGGGCTGGAAATACCACCTGCATATGCAGGTTTGTACAGGTAAAATTGGAGCTGTGCAGGTATTTCTGGTGCATGTCTACATAGGCCATAATCTGCGCAGGCCATGTACTAGGTTTTATACAAATGTAGGTGTATGTGGATTTTTATTTGCTGCACTGCCTGTTACCACCTATGAAGCATAAAAGAAATAATGGCAATGGTTTCTGAACAGTTTTTAGAATGATCCATACTTCCTAATGCTGAGTGGCGCAGGTAAAATTTGTCTGGTGCAGGTAATTTTCAATGTTGTTACCTGTACCAGTGCAGGTGTGCAGAAAAAAAGGATTTCAAGCGCTGCCATATCTTTCTCTAGTTCACTAAGGTCCAGTAATTTAATAACAATGCCCATGTGTGGTCACCTTGTGTATTATATCATATCACTATTCATAAACATTATTGAAGAGTGTATCACGAGTCTCTTTACACATTAAAATCAATATTAATGAAAAAATTACTGGCATAGCACGAACGATGCTACCCAGTATTGATTCATCACTTGTCATGTGGTTATCTAACACTTGTCTATTGTGTCAACATTGATCTCGATATCTCTACTGTTATCAGTGGCCATTCAAGCTACGTTAAAGCACAGGAATATGGCTTGAACTGTCCATTTTATAAATCTTCAAGGCCTAACTCGCTCCTTTCTGCATTTGATGAGTTTATCTCACAATAATATGCAGGCAACTTGCAGCATTTTAGGCATTTAGGTTTTGCCAATTCCGTCGACTAAGTGAATACAGCCAAAGACGTCACATTCTATTTGATACTCTGACACAATGTTAGCGAATACACAACTAGCAACATCTATGTTGTAATATGACTTATCATTTCATTTATTTGGAACAACAATGAACTGAAAGCTAATCACACATATGGTGTAAAAGTACTAACACCCATGTACTTGGCATATGCGCTGTTATCTGTTATATATTTTGGCAAGCACACACGGGGGCGTATCCCTACTTTAAAGGCTGGCAGGTTTTTTTGTTATGTTGGAGGAGGTGTGGCTTTCCTCAAACACAGAAATGACAGCTTCCAACGTTGCGTATCAGGTCAAGACACAAAACGCTGAGGCTAGGTTGGCCGGGATTCGAACCCCTGACCTAGTGATCTCCAATTTAACTACCTAGTGTTGTGACTAGATAGCCCCATGCATACCTACATGAATATGCATTCTAGATTGACAAGATAAACCACACTAACACAAGCCTACCTAACAACATTTCTGTAAGCGTTGTTATTTTTCTCTAATGATGCAAACATCGAGACATAATGAAAGCTATGTTTCATATTTACGCAATATTTCATACCCATATCTTTTGTCATGTAATACTCTTTTTTGTGCATATCATTCTGAGAGAGACCAGAAGTAGCTATTGGATATCTTCTTTGACATTCGGGTTAGCCTTGTTCAGTATAGTTTTCAGTTGAAGGATATGCTGGGTTATCAATCATATCAAAAACTAATAATATATGCACATATATCTTACACACTCACCTCAAATAACCTTGTAATTGTATGCATATAATAAGGTATCGGCTTTAGACACGTGCCAAATTATCTGCTTGCACGCTATTATGAAATTTGATGAGAAATAAATTAAACATATAATTGCATCTTTTTATATTCACCCATTCATTTTAATAATCCACATGTTGCTTTGCTGTGCATGTTCCTGCACGATACTTGTGACAGCAAGCAAATGAAGCTAGTATTTAGGTTCTGTGACAAGATAGGAGTTATTTTTGCACCTGTAAGCGAGCTCAGCTCCCTGTGGCGCGATATTGTTATTGTTCCGCACAGGTGCTAGAAGCATCTATGCATGGCTGTTGGGCAATCCTCACTAGGCTGCAACCCAACCCCCCCTACCAGGCCTCATTCATACGCAAATTCCTCCACTTAAATCCGATCTAAAGACAATGCGATGTGGTGAAGAACAATTAACACATGATAAGGATGCTACAGAGGTGTGAGTTAGTGGTTGGCGTGAGGGGTTTGAGTTAGGAAGGCGTTTTGTAGCTAACTTGACATACGCATGGTACATCGAACATGGCGCAGACATGTAAACTATACCGCAGACATGTTTTCAGGTCAACCTCGTTTTACCTTCTTTCTTGGGTCGGTCGGGGACATTTTCCTTTTCCTTCGCGGAAGCAGACAGGGGGTTCTTTTTGTCAGGTAGTTTTGCCGACTTGGGTTTCCTTTCCGGTTCCTTGGCAGCCTTCTTGGCCTTCTCCTCCTTGTTCCTTTTGGCCTTTTCTTCTTTCAGCGCCAACTCTTTCTGGAAGGCCTCGTGAGGGTCTTCCTCCTCATCATCCAATAAAAATTGAAATTTGTTCCTGACAGCGATTCCGTATTCGCTATCCATTGGCATCCTTGTGCTCCGCCTGTGTCAGGATGGCGGTGAAAATCTCCCGATGCTAAAGCCACATGAAGACAAAATCTGTAAAGTCCGAAATGGCGTGAGGCTCTTCTGCTTGTTTCGCGGGGGATGCTGGGAACATGGTGTGTGATGTCATGAGGGATTCTGGCACCTGGCACTTTCACTCAAATGTTTGCAAATTCCTTGAGCTACTGGTATGAAAAATCTTTTTAGTTTTGATCATTTTGATAAAGCTAACTACGTTACAATTATCAATGAGCTGTTAATCATTGTTGTCAAGGTGGTATGAAAGGGGGTCATCTGTTTGACCTATATCCAAATATGGTAATATGGCGGGAAGGTGAAAATAAAGCGCGAAAGCAAGAACCTGTCACGGAAGGTGTGATTATTTGATGAATCTTTGATGACACAAATTTTAAGTGTGAAGATTGGTGCAAACTTTGGAATAACTAGTTTGAAAAGGTCAATTTCATAGTCTATACATAGGCAAATACACGCACATGAAATAAAGCGTGCTTTGCCTATTGAAGTTGAACATTTTGCTATACAAAGTTGTCATCTCTATACACATAAAACGCTAGAAGACCTTTGCTTATACACAAAGACTTAGTAGAAGAGAATTGTAGAACCAAAAATGCGTGACAAACTTGAGAACTGAATAAAAACGAAAGGTTTATTTTATTCAAAGCAATCATGGTCCGTTTCCCGCGCAAAATGAACCCAACCTATTCATTACCCACAATCCCCTTCGGCAAAAAGCCCGCCAACATTCGTCCGTTTCGAGTCCGCCATTTTTCTGCATATCAGACCGCGCGCCAGAGAGCTCCTGCGAAAAATGGCCCAAAACACGTCTACTTCCGAGGGAAAACTTCCCGTTCCCGACATCAGAACCACCCCGATGAAGCCGAGAAGGTCTAGCTTCAGCCCTGGAAGCCCAGGATTCAGCGATTTCATGGTGTACCCCTGGAAGTGGGGGGAAACAGCGCAGAGTGTGACACTCAGCCCCGGGAGTTCGGTGGAGGGGTCGCCGCCGGGGCGTGGAGCGCGGCACGATGCCTCACGCCGAGGCCGACCGCGAGCCGACAGCATCACCCAGCTCATCCAAGAAGGGCAAATGGCCCCGAATGGAATTCGCTGCCAGACCTGCCATCGCACCTTTCCTCGAGAAAAATCGCTACAAGCCCATCTCAGAACACACACAGGTATGTAGGCCCGGGTTTTTGTATGGCCGCCATTTGCACTGAAAATTCCTCAACACACCGCGTTAAGTTTCCCAACTTTCTACATAATTATGCACTCTAATATCACGATAATGCTGTCCACAGACTGTTAAGATACGTATAATTTTCTTAAATTATAATAAAATATCTGCAAGATTTAATTTGGTGACTGTTTTGCTTAGAAATATCGACCATTCATTCATGGTTGGGGGTGATTTAAATCTGGGTGAAAACTTGTGATAGGTGACAGAATTTTCACCAAATGTTTATAATTTGTCAAAATATAGGTGTATAAATGATCGTTACCCTATGTTAAGCTTTCTTGTGAAAACTGTGTGCTTTGTTTGTTGTCATACTTCCCCATTTTTCTGTGTTATTATGCTAGGGTTTCTGTTGCATGTTTTTGGCGCGCACTTTTGTTTTAAATTTCTCCACATTCGCTCCACACCCTAGGAACATTCTCCAAGTACAAAAGTGTTGGTTTTTGCGTGCGATCGGAATAGATGTGGTAGGATTTTACTCGGAAAGGAGCAAATCTTACGAATTTTAAATCTTAAAGGTCCCGCCAGACCGGTTGGTTATTTGTTCATTGTTGTCGGATCAGGCGGGAAGGAGGCAACCGACACGCATAATTTGGCAAACAGTGACGTCACCAGGGTGTGGGTTTCACATTTGATTAGGCAACATTTGTTTGCCTTGGGGAGTGGGTTTTAAACATGGAAAAATTTTCTTTACTTTCTACTTTTTTCTTGCTTTTGATGCCAGTAATTTGGATTTTTGCATTGATTCTAAGTTATTTGGGAGCTTTTTTTTAAACCAAGTTCACATGTTTGTGAGTCAGTGCAGTTTATACAGATGACTCAGTATTGAGTGCCAACTTGGCCAGGGATAAGTTTTTGTCAGTCATAGCCTATTTTTAACTCAGAAAATACAAGTTAAACTTGTATTGTTCTTTTCTCTTTCCACTCTACTTGGTACTATGTATATTTTTATAATATTTTCTATGTTACAAACTACAAGAACTGTTATACCACATGGCATTTACAGGTGATGCCAGTCACCTTTAGAGCAGGCCATAGATAATAGTTATAAGTAGATATTTTAACCATTTGTAGTGTTTTAATTGTAAATTTAACGTATTTTTCCTTTGCTACCAGGCGAGCGTCCGTACCGTTGTGACTACCCTGACTGTAACAAGGCCTTCGTGCAGAGTGGACAACTCAAAACCCACCAGAGGCTTCACACGGGAGAGAAACCCTTTGTCTGTAATGTTCCAGGTGTGCACAACTTTTCCTTCTTCTTTATTAGGTTCAGGATGATCCTAGCCTGGTATATGTCCTTATAGCTGCTGGGTTTCCTTTTTCTACAAGATACCAGACTAGAACAATCCTTGCACAACCTCATCCTACATTTTGCATCCTTGCATAAAATAATTCAGCTCCTTAATTGGAATACCTGTATCACATGTTTAAGTGTCAGTGAAAAATTTCTTTCAATGTTACGTGAAGTTGTTCTACGTAACTATACATCAGAAAAATAGTATCATTTGAGTATCATTTAACAAATTTCCATTTCTTCTTATCACATAAGCACTGTGTGATAAGTATCTTACATGTTTTTGTTGCAGGATGCAACAGTCGCTTCACCCATGCTAACCGCCACTGTGCGGAACACCCCTACGCTGGGCTTCGGAGGGAACAGACCCCGACCTTGGACCTGAAGGTCAAAGACGCAGAGAACAACAAAGCTGTGGCAGAGTGGCTCGCAAGGTAAGAGAGACAGAGTCTTTGTATTGAGAACTCAAAGGGTTCGGGTTCACCCATGGCACACTTCTTGCAAAGCCTAGGGGTAAGCATTTCTGCTTTGAGAGACTTTGCCTTGGGAAAAATGACTCAGTTCAAAAGTGCTTTCTTCACTACATTCTAGTTTACTGGTTGAAGGTTCAGTGATTTAGGTTCAGTTTATCTAAACATTGTCCTTTTGTTGCCAGGTACATGGCCGCCAGACAGGAAGACAAGACGCCATCCAAACAGAAGGAACAGGAGCGACCAGAGGCACCGCAGAAATCCACCGACGAGACGGAACGAAAGCAGGCGCGCGTCGCGGCACGGCGGCGGATCCAGGAGCAGCGAGACAAGTGGTACGGCGCCCTGGCATTGGTCGAGCTCGCTGATAATCTCATGCAGCAGGATTCGGCAAAGACCGAGGAAGAAGAGGAGTACCAGTATGTGGAGAAGAGGGATGCACAAGTACAGACGGGGGAGCAGCAGCAAAACCACCCCTACTACATCCCCTTGTAAATAAACTCTGCTGAAATAAAAGGACTTCTAGTGTGAACTGCAGCAAAAAAAACTCTCACATTCCTCACAGCTTCTTACTACTACTAACTCTGTTTAGAAAACAAAGGATAGATTAAACATAACGTCATCTCTCTGATATTAAAGTAACAGTTGTTTTTTTGGGTTGATAACAGTATGGTTGTATGTTGCTTTGCAGTTGCTTCATGCCGTGCTCAGATATGTATGTTTTATGTAAATTGTATGTGTGAGGGTGGGTGCTCACTGGAAAAGGAGATGGGAAGGTACAATGAAAGCCCTGACGAGCTTTTGTAATTAGTTTTAATTACAGAGAAAGCTAGCAAAGAAGACATTCGTCAGTGGAGCACCATTTGTGTTGTCTTTGTCCAGAATTTTGTGGATATAACCTTACGAATTTGGAGGGTATGCACAACATATAATTACGATTATAGATTTTATTGTAAGAATATTGTAAGGAGCTAACCAGTGTTATAGTCCTTTTGACTGTGTGAATTATTAAGATGTATTTAAAGTTAAATTATTGCATAGTGGTAATATGCATGTTGAGAGATGTAAGTATCGTGATGGCGAGGGAGAGAGTTGGGAGTTCTCGGTAAAAGCTTGCAGAAGTAAATTTCTTATTAACCATTCACATTCACACAGCCGTAAGACAAAATATGCTTCAGTTCGTGCTTGCAAAAACCCGAAATACATCATACAAGTTTGTAAAGCGCTCATAGCTTGAACCTGATCATACCAAGTACTTCTGTAAGAAGTGGGGAAACGTGTGACAATTGTGCTGGTGGGAAACAAAACCTGTGTTGTAATAGGTCGTTTGCTTTTCTTTACTAAACAGTATCTGCAAAATAAACACATCAGAATTCTGCAAAGGAATAGTCTGTCTTCTTTCCATGGAGTTTTGTTTGAATTTTGCTTAAGCTGGTTACAACTGGTAGTCTTTTTCACACACTTGGTGTACAAGTAGAAGTGTAAGAATAATGATTTGGAGGCTAAGAATTCTCTACAACATAACTGTCTGGCAAAGGCTAGGACTTTTCCTTATAAAAACAATAGGCAGGAAAAAATGGAGCAACATTAATCACAGTTTTCAAAAGACTGGGATTTTAATCAGCATTTTCTTAGTGTACAAAGCTGACATACTACAGGTAGTTACTGACATCCAAACATCACGGTATCATACATTTAGTGTAGACTTTCTCAAGGCAGGAAGGAAAAAAAGTTCACAGATCATGGTCGTCTGGATGGTACAGCTCGCTCAGTAGTCGGTACACGTAGGAAGGTGCGTTCCCACCTCTGGAACAATACAGAACAATTGTGAGTTAGGGGACTGGCCAGGAGGATTTTTAACCCTCTAAGTGTCAGGGAATATTAGAACTAGGCTTTAAAACTGGCCCATGACACTGGGAAGGTTACAGGAAGCATGCCTGGGAGTGGGAAAATGTTAAAGATATTTTACAGACAAACAATTGCCTTCAATTTGAGTCGTTTCAGAGAGTTCTAGAATCATTGAGAGGTCCAAAAGAAAAAAAACGCTTCCGTCTACTGCATTTCTCATCAATGGAACACAACAGGAGGTTATTAAATGAACCTGGATTTCTGTATTCTGATCGATTATGTACCTATGATTGTGATTTTGTGGTCATTCTGTCTTTTGTGTGGCTTTATGTATTCATGTGAGGACCACAAGAAGAATAACTGAAGAGTCAAGCTAATTGTGAATCCAAATAAAGTCCAAGTGTTCTAAGCACAAAGACTCACATGTTGGAGATGAAGAGAGTGACCAGTTCTGGTGGGACGTAGTCAAACACTGGGTTGGGAATGTGCACCTTCGACACCAGGTCTCCTGTGGAAGGGTAAATAATAACCAGTAAATAACTACTACTTAATTATTTATTGAGATTTACATCACAGTTGTGGAAGGATTGACATAACAGGTGACTATCACCTTCAAGATGTCATGAAACATCTGACTGACTCACCTTCAGAAAAACTCAGGACTTCCTCAGGAGACACAAATCTGTTGAAAGCAGCCTGTTGGACAGAAAAAATATAGCATTCAACATTCTAGCATTCAACAAATCACCTTTGTTCCAACACAAAAAAAATTAGCATGAAAAATTGTTCTATTGCAGTCTTCCTCAGAATTCAAGTGTATTACAGTGCTGTCTTTAACTGAGGTAACAACAACTATACCCTGTCGTACCTGGTCTGATGACACCAGAAACTGGGGAGACAACTTGAACAGGGAAGCACAGACAATTACCTGGAAATTAACAAGAAATCAAGGTTAAGTAGAGCTCAACTTCTTAAAAACAAACAAATGATCACATGTACTTGTAAATATACATACAAATATAAGTTATAGAAACATCCTGACAAAGAACTACCACTGGAACAGGTAACATATCTTAATTTCTTTACAAAAATCACTATTCAGCAACAGCATTTTATCAACATGTAGTGTCATTCAATGAATACTGTAAGATCTTGACAAACTCTGGTACAATCCAAGCTGCTAAGGACAGCTAACAAGTACAAGTAGTGCTACTGAGTAACTGTACAAAACTGACAAGCAGTAAATGCAGCAGAACTTACCGGCACAGAGTGGTGCTTCGCAGCCAGAGCGATTCCATGGCTGCCGTTAATGGCCTTCAACCTGAAGGTACAGAAAGTACATTTCAGACATGGTTAGGATTCAACTGTATGTTGTGGTTATGAATATTTTGGAACAATAGACAGCAATCTACTCTTTATGAGAAAAGAGTTACCAGTACATTCTTTAACATGCTTAGGGAGTGACACAATACCAATGGCTCACAATGTCATCTCTATAAAGAACTGTAATAGCTATGCCAGAATGAGAACAGTGTACAGTGTAGTCCAAAATTAAAGCAATACATTGTACATGTACATACCATCCAAGCAGAGTGTAGGCTTATTTTGTAGACTTTTTTTGTAGGTGATTTCAGGAGTTTTATCAGGCTTCCATACTGGCCAGGATACCCAAAGAAAACCTGATAAAATAGCAGGCCCAGCAAATTCCCAAACAAGCCAAAATCTCTGGTTGGAGAGTACAAAAGCACCAATTTTTCTAACAGCAATGTCTGAATGGAGCACTGAAGCTATCCCTGTGTTTTACTCACCCCCCATTTGCCATGACTGTGTGTGTCCCCATGATGACCTTGTTGACCCGTGACATCATGGCGAACACTGCGGAGTCTGTGATCACCACGGTCTCGATCCCCTTCTCTGCAAGGTTCTTAGCCAGGACCTGACCCTGATGGGGAAAAAAAAGGTTCTACATCAGGGCATTGCAACAATCCCTCAACAAAAACGGGCGGCGCCACAGACTTTCTGCACATCAAGCAACTGGATAAATTCAGAAAGAATTAGAAATAAAGGAAGAAGACAGACTTGCACAAACCTGGTAGAAAGGAGCCCCTTCTGCAACTATCACCTGGAACTTTCTTTTTCTTGCAGCACTCTAAAAATAACAAAGAGCAAATCAATTTGCTGGGGAAAAATTTCTGACCAGTGAAGTTACAGTGAAGCTGCCTGGAAACGTGGCATGAAGACCAGCTGACTGCTGCGTACCCCTGCAGCAGTATACTTAGCAGTCAAATACTGGGTACTACTAGTAGGTAGTACATGTACAATCTCTTCTCCCTGCTGCCTCACCCCATAACCAATAGGTAGCCAAACAGCTAAGGGCTAATATTAACAGAATTGCACAAGCATACTAGTATCCTACCTTGAGGAAAGACTCCACAGTGCGAGAGCGCCCCACCGTCATGATGATCTCGTTAGAGTGAATGTGTTCTAAAGCCTGCATGGCAATGTTGTCTGCACTGGAGGGGAAAACACAAATGTAAATGTACATTTCCACACTACAATTTAGAACATTTAGAAACATGGACAGATTGCATATTTCTCACAAGCATCTAAATGATTTGAAGTACTTGCACATGAGGAGAAAACACACATTTACGGAATTTAACATTCAACATTATCACAGTTTGAAGATTTAGAAATTTTGAGAGAGTATCTTTAACATGTAACATAAAGTGTATTAGATGTGCATCTCTCCTGACTTGAAGTACTTGCATATGTACATGTACTGATGAATCTATTTGTACAGTACGGTATACAACTGTCCTCCACTAGGCCTTCCTCAGAGGTTATGGATAGTGGAATTTGGCAAAAATGGGTAAAAGTTACCTGCTCTCTAGTTCAGTCATCATCTCATTAATAGCTTCAATCACTGCAGGCTGGGGAAAGATGGTACAATTATCACTCAGCTGGCATTTCTTGCTGAAGAAGATCAAATTCATACAATGAAACAACTGCAAAAATTTGAACAACATGCACAGTCTGGACATTTTTCTTATGTCTTCAAGTGACATCCAGTGTAGATTTGTTTTTTATCTATTTTTAAATGACAACATTCCTGAAAATAAAAACAAATTTACCTTCAGTCCATGCAGACTGAGACTGTAATCATCCTCTTCTACTCCTGCCACCAACAGTTTCTACAGAAAATACATGTACATGAAAATGTTAATGTGTTCAGCTTTTCTTCACAGAAGTACATTGATAAACTAAACATCATTATACTGTCAATTTATACAGCTCATAACAACATATTTTCTTACTGTCAATCAGCCATTTCTTAACACAATGTCTTAAAGACAAAGGTGCTTAGAAACTGTGAAGTAAGGAAACTTTCTTACATGTAAAGACTCCTGGTCACCCTCCTCATTCTGGCCTCGTAATCTACATGTTAACGAGGGGTGGAAAAGACTCTTAGTATTTATGTTTCTAAAATTTAGGTAAACAATACAATTGATGTAAATTTGAAAATTACATTGTTGTTACGTACACAATAAAATTGATTTAAAGTTGAAAATAAAAGGTTCTATTTCTTTAAAACTGACAACCCACGTGGCATATTCTTCTCTGATGATCTTCAACACTGAAAAAAGGAAAAATATGACTGATTAGGCTACAACTATATGAAAATATGGATATGATAAACCATATTTGACAACCTTCAAACAACAGAATGATGACAGAAAGTCTTTAAGTTTCTCTTTAGCACTGAAAACACTAGAGGTAAGACTATGATTCAAAACTACATCACTCCAAACTTAATGCCTAGAACACATGTACACAGAAAGAGTACTGGCTTTGCCATGTCAATAAAATTGTAAACTGTGCTGTTGCTATGGCAACCTACCTCTCCTGATCATGTTGCCGACCACCGTCTCGGAGGGTTGTGCACTGACCAGTCTCCTGCCTTCTCTCTTCACTATAACCATCAGGTCCCTGCACAAAACAACACAAACTTACATGTAGCCATACAGACCAGCTGGCTTCAGTAAGAGAGAGAAACGCTGTACCAGACCAGCTTTTGAATGAATGAAGAACCTTTATTTAACCTTGATACTAAATGATAGCCCTGTTAGCAATAGCATCTCTTCCCACTGGTCCAGTGAATGGGTTACGGGAACACAGTAGATAAATAATCAAGCAGAACAATACATAACTAAATACCGCATGCATGTTGAGTGTAACATGACTTACTTTGCTGTCTGCCATCTAGTCTGTGATACGACCCTGCGTAGGATATCCAGTGTGGTGTAGGCAACATTGTAGGAACCTGGGGTTTGTCTGTAAGGGAGAAATACAAGTACAGTAAAAATATTTTCTGAGGTGGACACTATTCAAAAAGAACAGGTCAATTTTCCTCACAAGTACATCAAATCTGCATTTACATATAATAAATGCACTTTCTGTTGGTTGTTTTCATTGTTCCTAATGACTTTTATGAGGCCTCCTCGATGAAGGAAGTTATATATATATATACTAGTATGGCTTAGATGAAACATGACACAGACACCCCACCTTTGTCTGAGTTGACCCATGAAGGTTTCTATCCTCTCTGTCAGCTCTGATTCTTTCCCATCGCCCGGCATGGTGGCCTGAAAAATATCATACATTTAGATGTTTACTACTATAGAGCAGTAGAATAGAGTAGAGTAGAGTAGAGTAGAGTTTGATGGGATTGGGGTTAAGATAAGCAAGGAGGTTGAAGTATCACTTCAACCTCCTTGGGATAAGGGAAAGCAAGAGCCCCAAGCCCAACAGAGCAGCATAAACAGCTAAAGCAGGGTAGGGTCTTTGCGACTCTTTGGCCAGATAGGAACTGTAGCTCCTTCGATTGTTATTTCCAATACTTGTTACTGGTAATGTTAGTTGGAATCTACATAGAATAGACGGTGTCAATGCATAAACTGACTAGCTATAGCAAACAAAACAAACACACAGGCTATCTAGCTAGGAATTTAACACCAAATGATAATGCAGAATGGAGATTGGGTACCAGATTTTGTTATGAAATTTTTTTTTTTTTGGTGAAAGAAAAATATTTGCATGCTAATATACACCAATATACATAAACATATATATAACAGAGAACAGAAAAATAATAGTGTGCCATATGGTTCCTCTATACTGGTATTTAACATGAAGATAACAGATCACCCAATCAGGCCATAAAAACGCCCCCATCATTACCAACCATTTTCCTTCTGTCGGGGACAGACCTGTGGGAAATCATGTCGCCACAGCGGGTCCAAAGTCAAGTTAGGATCATAAAACACAGAAAAATATACAGCCGGATACGGACGTGACGTTATATACGGCTATGTATAACCCAGTCTGAGTGTTATGTCAATATCAACGCCCTGCCATGGTATGGGAGTGGGAAAGGCGCAAATATTTGAATCCGTATCACCTTTGATAAATCGACAGTCTGTGTATTAAAGTCGTAACATGCCACTAGTTTTGCAGCAATCATATAATCACATATCAGTCTTCTGGAGTTTCTTCTGATTTCTCGGGAATGCATAAATTATTTTTTGCAAAAGAGCAAAAGTTCCAAAATTGTACCCCTCCCCACAAAAAAGTTTCGCCAATCCTGTCCGAATTGGGGATTGTAAACCCATTTTCAAAGGCTTAAAAGAAACTTACGTTGTAGGTGAAGTTATTTCCGTCCCTTAGAATACAACGTGAAGAAAGTAAAAGCTCAAAACTGGGTTGGATTTTGGTCTTCTGCCTTGGAAACCTCTTCTCTTGCTGTCGAAATTGATTGAGTGAGGGGTAAAGGTCACGGTGTGGTGTTGACCAATCAGATTCGACTTTCTTTAAAACTGACCAATCAAGTTGCAGGTTACAGTCACGTGATATTAGACATTTTCAAAATGGCGCTGCACAGACGACAAAAATTGACCTGAATCTTATTTTCGGCCAGATTTGACTTAATTGCTGACTAACGAGGGATCCATGTCGTGTGTTCTACCTTTCAAAGTTGTTGACAACTAGATTTAGTCAAAATCCGGCTAGTTTTCTTTACTGACAGGGTTAGATCGGGATAGAATAGGAGTTGTCGCCGCCCCCCTCCCCATCGGTGTTTACTGCTAGATACCTCAGATACCATGAGGGTGTTTACATGCACATCAGCTCAGCTGTTAGCGCTGTTGAACAGAGAGATCACACACACGTGTGTTCTCAGACGATATCTGCATGATGGCAGACTGAGAGTGTCCAACATGTTCCAGTCAATGACTACAAGACAGAGTAAAGTCACGGGAGGGAAGGGGAAGGAGCTCACCTGCAAAAGCCAACGGGTAAGTGAAAATTATACAAAAATACAGTATGTTAGCATCAAGTTTGCATCAAGAAACTTCTTGTTGCTCGTTGAAAGTGCCAAAAAAATTAGATATACACCTCAGTATGTTGTGGTAAATAACCTGTATTTGTTAGGACGGGACGTTAAGCCGTAGTCCACTGTTCACTGTGCTTGTCGAAAAGAGCTAGGGGAATTTCCCCGGTACAATGAACCTGTAAATACTGTACATAGCGTCTGTCTTCTCTGTCACGACCAGTGGAAGAGTAGCTCAACTGTCCATTAAGTTCATATGACCAAAACTTGTACGAGATCACTTTCACTAGTTGAAGATCACTTTCACTGGTTTAACATCACTTTCGCTAGTTCAAGATCACTTTCACTTCTCCCTGTGTAATTTCCCAGCTGATGCTGCAGACCGGTCTGATCCGGCAGGCTCACCCCGGAGCGTTCCACCTGATGGGGCCGGCGCTGCGGGCGGTGGAGAAACTGGTCCGGCTGGTCGACCAGGAGATGGCCGCCATCGGGGGTCAGAAGGTCGAGATGCCGACCTTGACCCCAGGTGACCTGTGGAAAGCCACAGGTAACAGATTGACCTTTTTGATAACCAGGGTGATCTGTCTGAATGCCATTTTTTCTTTCTTGCATTCATTGAGCAATGTCGTAATAAAACTTAATTAACTTAATTTGGTGATGTATCTTTCAACTTCAAGTCTTGAGCAATTCATATGTATAAACGCATCCAAAGGGGGTGTCATAATCAGAATTGATGAACTACCAGAGAGGAGAATAGAATACATGTATGATGTAGTAAACAAGGTGCCTAATTATAACCCCATCATCATAGTAGTCCTTTTCATCCTGTCGGACAATCAGTTCACTGTTTGTGGGCTAGACGGTGACCAGCCAATGGAGAATTGGTACCCAAATGGCTTAGTAACTTAAGTATGCTAAGGGTTGAGGCAGGACATTTATCAACTTCGTCATTTGTAACTTTTGTAGCAAGTTTGATTATAGATTTACATTTAGCCCGTACTACTAGTATGTTTTTCCATGGCAGTTTTTGTGTGTACATCTATTATGAAAGCTTCAGACAGAAGTGCAAATAACTCTATGCTATCCCCAGACAGATGGGACACGATGGGTACTGAGCTGTTCAAGCTGCAGGACAGACATAAGGCAGACTACTGCTTAGGACCGGTAAGAGCTGCACAGTTGTTCATAGTCTTTATTCTGTCACAGCAAGGAGGCTCCTTGGTCACACCATGGAGGTAAAATAACAAGCCTTGGTCACACTCACAGTACTAGTACATGTATATGTAAGGCAAGACTTTGGTGCAGTACTCAGATGAATTGACAGGGGGCATGGTTGCATGGGAAGACAGTCTTTTCAGTTTCTGCTGAAGACAGTCTCGAAGAAACATAAACTTTGTCTAATATTACTTATTATTAGTGACTTTTCTCTTTAAAAGTTAATGTTTTGCATTTGTAGACCCATGAAGAGGCAGTAACAGAAATCGTAGCAGCTCAGTCCAACCTGTCCTACAAACAGCTGCCCATCAAACTCTATCAGATCACAAGGAAGTTCCGAGACGAGAGAAGACCAAGGTTTGGCCTCCTGAGAGGCAGGGAGTTCCTTATGAAAGGTAAGGACTTGTGATACCTAGGATGTTAAGATTGTTATGCTGTCCATGTCTAATTTCATTGTAATGTTAAGTCCTTGTCAGCAGCTTGCAATAGCCACAGGCTAGTTGGGATGCCCTGGCTGTGCATGTTGACAAATCAATAAATGAAGAAAAGAAATTAGGCAAATTACTTTGCTTTCTTCTCTCTACCTACAGATCTTTACACCTTTGACATGAGTGAGGAGACAGCTCGTGAGACGTATGAAGGTGTCAGTCAGGCTTACAGTAGGGTCTTCAACAGGCTGGGACTGGACTTTGTCAAAGGTACATGAGTAACATCTTCTTCATAATGTCTCTTTTTCACACTTCTTGTTGTAACCAATACAATGTGTTTGGATGCCAGCACACAACATATTGAAGACAAGAACTACAGTGTAGGTGTTAAGTGAAGAACATGTATCTGCACTTCTGTAGACACAATTATATCCAAAGCTATCTGAAGGCATTGTAGGTAGTTACATGACTTGTAGATGGAGTGTTAAAGGCCTGCATGGCAGTTATAAGAAAGACTGTTACCCTTTCCAGTAGCATGAAAGTCAGGCGAGCAACAACAGCTTGGGTTCAAACTCAGGAGCTCTTGGTCCAGAGGTAAGGTCGCTAACCACTGGGCTATGTACGCTTATTTCCGTTCCCTGTTTCTCCAGTTGAAGCAGATCCAGGTGACATCGGAGGCAGTCTGTCTCACGAGTACCACCTGCCGGCTGACATAGGGGAAGACCAACTGCTCGTCTGCTCAAAGTATGTTTGTTTGTTTGTTTGTTTATACAGTATGAATGATATAAGTATGTTGAAATCCTTAACGTACATTGTATACATACAAGACTTTTACAACAGAAAATTAGGGACATTTTGATGACAAACTTCTGTGTTTTTCTCAACACTGTCTTCATATTGCATTCTTCCTCTACAGGTGCAGCTTTGGAGCAAACAAGGAGGCCATGGGTATGTCCATTAAATAACTGACATCATGTATTCACCTATTATTTTACAATCTTTAAAGATCAAATTTTAAAATACTTTAATTCAGTAGCCCCAAAACTTATATTTTCGTTCTGGGCAAATTTAAGGTAATGGCT
Organism: Branchiostoma floridae x Branchiostoma japonicum; assembly: GCA_013266295.2. Taxonomy (NCBI): domain Eukaryota; kingdom Metazoa; phylum Chordata; class Leptocardii; order Amphioxiformes; family Branchiostomatidae; genus Branchiostoma; species Branchiostoma floridae x Branchiostoma japonicum. The sequence goes on along the minus strand of CM023836.1, from coordinate 1,816,910 downwards.
ACTTATTTGTTGTTACATCTGGAACCTTGTATGTTATTCTGTGCATCATCGTTGTCAAGGACATCCAAGTGTGCAGGCCTCACCAGTGTGGACCCACTAGACAGAGCTAGCTGGAAACACTGTGTGAAGCCCAGCCAACTGCTGCCCACCCCTGTGTCAGGGACGCTTGCAGCAGTATACTAGTAATCAAACACTGGGACACTACTAGTAGGTAGTGCAAACCATCTCCCTGCTGCCTCTTTCAAGAAACAATAGAGAATTGCTAGCCAAACAGCTAAAGGCTAACCTTGCAGCAGTATAATCAAATACTGGAAACATGTCTTGACTGATGACGATCTCTATCTGAACCCCAGCTGAAAACCAGACGTCCTGCCCCAGCTGTTCAGGTCCCCTCTCTCTCACACAGGGCATCGAAGTTGGACATACCTTCTACCTCGGCACCAAGTACTCCAGTGTGTTTAACGCCAACTTTCTCAACAACAAGGGACAGCCACAGTAAGATTTGGTTTATTTGCTGCCAAAACAATCTATTTCTTTGGTCCTTGGACATTCTGGTGTAAAATTTAGCAAGACTTGTCAAGATAAAAATTGAGGGACGTAAAGAAAAGTTGGATCTGAGTACAGTCACTTCCTGAAACTGTGTGTAAGAAGCTTGCAAGGTATACCGGTAGACTTTCTCCTTAGACTCTGTTTTCATGTTGATTTTCCAGTTCAGCATTATCTTTTAACTGTGGCCCACTTCAGATCTTAATACAAGTAAAATAACAGTATGAATCCATCATTGGTATGATAAAGGTACTTTATATAATAGTTCCTATTAAAGATTGAAATAATATAGTCTCTGTTTTGCTGTTATGCCTATCTCTAACACAGGCTGTGTGAGATGGGCTGTTATGGACTGGGCATGACTCGTATCCTAGCAGCAGCTCTAGAAGTCCTGTCATTGGCCGACCAGATCAGATGGCCGGGGGTCATCGCACCCTACCAAGTCTACATCATCCCTCCTAAGGTATGACAGTAAGGTCAGGGGTCATTGGACTGTACCAAGTCTACATCAGCCCTCCCTCCAAGGGCAGTGTTTTAGCCAGCATCCGTCTTTCCATCATTTGATGGAATTTTGCCGCTCATGACAGACAAAAATTTTGTCCAATCCGTCATCTTTCATGAAAAAAAACTTTGGCATGTAAAAATATAGAAAGAGAGGTCATTAAACTAAGCTTAGGCTACCAGCAAAAATTTCCCCCCCTCAAAACGCAGGAAATAGCGTTTCAGAGGGTCAAGATTTTAAAACACCCCCCCCCCCCACACACACACACACACGGACAAATAAAAAGTAATACTTCACTACCTTTGGCTAAAGTAATGAAAGCTATCTAAAGTAAATACTGTCTAACCTGCCATGTTGATGTTTATATTTACAGAAAGGCAGTAAGGAGGAGGCTGCTTCACAGCAAGCTGAGGAACTGTGTGACATCATTCCGCAACAACTGCCTCATCTCAGAGGAGAAATCCTATTGGACGACAGGAGTCACATGACCATAGGCAAACGACTGAAGGATGCCAATGTTCTGGGATACCCGTATGTTATAGTTGTAGGGAAACAGGTTGGTGGATTTCTTCACCTAAATTGTTGATTTCAAGCAACATCTAAGAGATCCTCACATTTACTGGCCACTGGATCTGCATCATTTTCTATCAGGGTGTGCTGAAAAAGGGGAAAATAGTAAAAACTAGATCCAGGAGCCAGTAGTGTACATTTTTGTCTAAAAATGAAAAAAAAAGTTCCTATTGTGCACAATTTTCAAGAGGTGTATGCCAAATGTGTGAGTGCCATTCTTTTGGCATGTGTTCAAGTCACCTCCATACCAAATTTCAGTTCATTTGGTTGTGCTATAAGGGCACAGGAGCAAAATGTACATTTTTTGTCTGAAAATGGCCGAAAAACCTAAATAAAACAATTTTGAAGACATGTATTAAAAAAATGGAAAAAAACGTCCTGGGGGTATTTGTCTACTCTACCTCCCTACCGAATTTCAGGTTGTTTGGCCCAAAAATGAAGACGCTGCAGCGATTTGTTATATCAGCCATGGCACCTGTCCTTGGTGCTGAATCCCTGGTACAACATGTTGTGCATGCAATACTGTATATACATTGTATAATGTTAGAGTAACACATTTCATGGCAGTTCTAAGAGCATAACTCAAGAAGGCTTAGATGGATTATCTTGATATTTGGTAGGTGGTTAGATCTTGATGAGAGTTCAAAATGATTAGATTTGGGGCCCCCTAGCGGCTTGTTATGGTACTGCAGCGGAACTTCCAGTTTTGATATCTCATGATCTGGACATGCTAAAGTCATGATTTTTTAATGGTAGGTAGCTCTTGTGCTCGGGAAGAAGTGACGTAAGTTTGGGCCCCCTAGCAGCTTGTTTTGGAACTGCATTTACATATCAATTCAGATACTAATTTATGTACAGGTTACGCTTGTCTTCAGACTCATTCTCAGTCACTGATGAAAGATTCTGGATGCTATCTGAAAAGTTTGACTCTTTAGGGAATTTATCCGTTCACTTGATTTCTTTTTGCATTACGTATTGTTCTACCAGGATGTCTAACATTTATTGAGGTACATGTATTCAGCTAAACTGGTTCAATATCATTTTCAGTTGACGTGATGTTTTTTTCTCTCCCAGGCCCTTGAGCAAGACCAGAAGTTTGAGTTGATCCAGCAGACTGACCAGCAGACACAAACTCACCACGTCAGCAGGGAGGACCTGATAAACTTACTGTCCAACTGTCTCACTATATGATATTTGTTTCTTAGTTTCTTTAGTGCACACGCATAGCCTCCTTAGCTTTAGCCTTTTCTGATGATAAATGATCAGTTCTCAGAATTTTTACATGTAGCTTCAATTCGTTGAAATTGCCAGCAGTAACAACCCTTGATCATGCATTGAAAATTCATGAATGTAACAGGGAATGGTATAAGGTGATAACCTTGCAGGGAAAGTGTAAGTAATCAGATTGGTGATGTTATGGAAATAAGTTTTGCATTATGCATATTATTCTGTGGATGACTGAGGGTATCATGCTTTTTATTTTGCACTAAGAATTTACCCGTGAAAATACCATTTTATATGAAAGTAAGTAGATATTAATAAAAACTAAAAACAACAACAATTTCAGTTGGTTGTTCATTGAATGCTTCTTTCTTTGTTAATGTGATCAGCATCCTGCAGTACCCCTTACTCTGCTAGGAGGCACTGCATGTACATACATGAATGTCATTGGACAACCATTTTTGCTGGGAGGGAAATAATATGGATTTGCTAGAAAATGCAGGCTGCCCAGTGGATGCCACATTTGCAGAACATGACACTGCATAGTGTATAGGTTTCAATCAACAGCACAGTATGACTGTATGTGAAGATCCTAACAGAGCCTCCCTGCATTTTGATACTATAAGGTTTGGAACTCTGCAATATTAGGCTGAGATTCGAACCCCTGACCCCCTGGTCTGAGATTGCAAGTCACTGAAAGTCTTAGCGGCTTTCAATCAGACATAAAAACGTCAACAGCAAAAGGTGGGGCCCCCAACAAGCTACTCTCCTTACCGAAGAGAGTTTCTCCATAACTGCGAGGTCGTAATTGATGTCTTATAAACTGAAACTTACCAACACACAGGCGCCTCCCGTTTCATGTTTCTATTCCAAGAAAACGTGGCCCTTTTAATCCCCAAGCAGATCTTTGGTAGCAAAGTTGTAACCAACGGATAAGACACTAAACGGTACATAGAATTAGAAGAAGCTCACAATCTTCCCCCGCTTGTAGAGTAGCCCTTTTAAACTCTTCCTCTGGACTATTTTTACAGACACGGAAATCTGGAAATCTCGTATTCCTGGCGGGCAGATGTCGGACCCTCAAACCCCTCAGATGAAACCCTTCCAGTAGCAGAGAAACAAACTCTCAACTGTTCCGCCTCCAGACAGACCTGGGGTCAAGGAAAGGGCATTTCTCTCAAAATGAACATAAAACTTGTGTGAAGTCCCAAGGACTTAACTTCTTTGGAAGTTCTAAACAGGAAGAATGCGGCTCATGAGTGGAAAGCTGGTCTTCTGGTTAGGGTTGTTGACTTGACACGTTTGTTGATGATGGAAAGACACGTTACACCTATTTCCTCACTCGACTCAGGTGAAAATGAATTACCTAGCTTCGGTTAGGGACGTCTTCTCGAATGGGACGCAAAGCCGGAGGCCCCGCGTTTGAGGAGAGGACATAAGTGTAAAGCGCCTTTCCCAAGGGCACTATCCCACCTAATGCTTACAGTATCAAATTCAGGAAATCTGCCAATGTTGAAAACTAAACTACAACAAGCTGAGACCTTCACCTTCACTCCCAGAGCGCCGTCCTGCAGGTGGGGTTTAGAACGTTAGAACACATTCTAGGAGAACTTTAGAACATGTATTCTAGGAGAACTTTAGAACACGTATTCTAGGAGAACATTTTAGGAGACCTTCGGAACATTTTAGAACTAGTTCGCCCCAAGCATGTGTCTAATTCAGGAAGACTGCCAATGTTGAAATGTAAACTTCAACAAGCTGTGCCCTTCACTCCCAGAGCTAGGTAATTTCCCTTGCACCCCTGCGCGAGGAGGCGTTTCCAATTAAGTTCCTGCAACCTTTGAGGTGAAAAGTCGGAGGTGAGATATCGGGTGGGTTAGTGTGGGGACGACATGAGTTATAACACTGGCGTTATTAAACTACTAGTATGTCAGTATTAACCTCCTGTTACAGTTCGCAACTCAACTCTACACAGCTTGTCTGTGAACTTTTTGCCCTTGTTTTGGTGAATTAAAGGTTGGCTGAAGTTCGGGAGCAGTCTGACCAGATTTAGGCTACGCCTACCTTTCGATACGAATCGAATCAAATTTGAGTCAAATTTGACTGCCAACCATGCACACCAGACCACTGCTGACCTACTCCAGAACACCAGCCAACCATAGCCAATCCTTCCCTCCACGCCCGAATGTGTTGAAACATTCGACTGGCGCTGCCGAACAGTAGCCAACCTCGCCAACCACAGCCTTCCATGCTCCCGACCTAATGGTTGTGGGGAGTTCGGCAGTGTTACTTCAGGAGGCCATATTAGGCTGTGTGTGACAGGGGCTGGCCAATAGACTCCCCTTGGCCACGAAGAAATCTGCCTCAGTGGAGATTATGAGAAAAACAGGAGTGTTCTAGGGTCTGTAAAAGTTTAACTATTTGACACCCCAGCGGGATAGTATGACTGGAGTATTAAATCTAAGTCGAGGCACCTCTCAGTTCAAGTGAAAGGTGACTTAAGGTCGCCGAGGAGACTGGTTTCAATCATATCTGACTTGTTTTGCACGGCTTGGTTTCTTCTTTGTACATTTTCAAGTTACGGTGTACGCACATGTGCGCGCGCGCACACACACACACACACACACATACTTCAATGACACACAGACACACACAATGACATTATTATGCTGAGACACACACAACATGACATACAGACACACACACACATACAGAGAGAGAGACACACACACACACACACACAAACACAAACACAAACATACTGCGGTCGCTGGGAGACCAAAATTGCACTTATATGACCCTTGCTTTTATAATTGGAATATAATGCACGGTATAAAAGTATTATTTAAAAGACAAAACATACAAAACGTAAAAAGACTGGTTCTTTATCTAAGAAAATCGTTGAGTGCGACCAGTCAAACTTTGGTCACTGAGCGATCGCAGCCTCTAGTAGAAAGGGACTGTTAGATAGAATACCGGGTCACCACGTCGCGGCTCATGATACAAACTCTTGTTTTGTCAACAGGCGCCACAAAACAGGACTTTCCGGTCTATTTGAACGAGCTGACACCCGGAATGTCGAGTCTCGTTCCCAGGGTAAATACTCACACCTGTCCGATTGATGGATGGGTGAAGGACGGTATTCACGTGATTACAAACAGCCAAATTTGGACATGAACTTTAATACGTGTACCCGTCTTCATTTTAAGTCATTGTCAGCAAGTACAGCTGAGACATCCGCACTTAATTAGATTTGAGGCAGGTTGTTAGTATTAACCAATCATTCCCAAAATTTTAAAGAGCATCTTGGAAACATCGGTTTCAAATTGTCAGAATTAATGAAAATTGATATTTTATAGAAGTTATAAAACAGGCCATGATTGGGGCCTACTAAGAAAATTGTAAGTTAAAATAACAAGTAGCAATTTCAACCAGGTATGTGTAACGTTAAACCCAACGTGCAAGTATGCCGGACCATGTGTCTGTATGTTTTATTTGCCGTAAAGCCGTTCAGAACGACCATGTGTTTCGCGGTACCCAGCAGACGGGATCTTGTAACTTTGATGGGCGAGCCGTAGTAAAGTTGGTCTCCGCCACACAAACTGTAAAATTGTTCTCAGCCTCTACCAGGCTTCATAGGCGGCTGGAAAGAGTAGAAATTGGCAAAACTCCCCTAGCATGTTATCTGTCTATTTTGCTAATTTCTACTCCTTCCAGAGGCATCTGAAGCCTGGCAGAGGCTACATTGTTCTGACTGAAAAACTGTAACCGTTAACAGGATAGTTGACAAAACAAGCTTTCCTTTCTCACCTAGGTACGAAGGAAATTCCTGCCACGCAGTGCGGTTTCTTAGCTTGTTATGAAGACACAGGTCAAACACAGACGGCCATAGAAAGTGCCTGTAAATGGGTGCTTAAGAAGTTGTCTTGTTGGGTCTAGGTCACATTTGTACGGTAGCCTACATGATTTACGATTGGGCGTTTTTCGAACAGCGTTCTTCGAATAGCGTTCTTCGACAGCGCTCTTAGAACAGCGCTCTTAGAACAGCGCTCTTAGAACAGCGCTCTTAGAACAGCGCTCTTAGAACAGCGCTCTTAGAATAGCGCTCTTAGAACAGCGTCCTTCGAACAGTGCTCTTCGAACAGCGTTCTCAGAACAGCACTCTTAGAATAGCATTCTTAGAACAGCACTCTTAGAATAGCGTTCTTAGAACAGCACTTGAATAGCACGGGCCCCTAGAGTTTTCAGTGGACCATCTGAACTTGCCAAAACGGTAGCAGTCAGAAGCCAGGAGCATGATGACAACAGTACGCAGCCAGCAGACAGAATTAGCAACCTGAACCTGACCCGAGACAACCCCAGATCAGTCCCGGGTGTTCAGCTGGAGACCGCGGCACGTGCCGGGAGATCGGACCTGCCGGTTATGGTTTGGCGGGGGAGGGAGGGGCGCGAGGATCAGGAGATCTGACAAATGGACGGGGATAAACAAGAACAGCAGGGTTGGCACAGATAGAGGAACAGGGGAGGAGCCTGGCCTTGGTAATGGTCTGGGCCTGCACCTTCACTGGTATCAGGCCAACATCTATACTTCGCCTCCTCTTGTTCTGCTGCCGTAAACTAAGCTACTAAATTTGTTTTCTTTCCTTTTCTTCTTTTCCCGTTTTCTTCTATTCTATTCTTTCCCCTTTTTTCCCCCCTCTCTCTCTCTCTGTCTCTCTGTGTGTCTCTCTGTCTCTCTCTCTCTCTCTTTCTCTCTCTCTCTCTCTCTCTCTAGCTGCCTGGCTTTTCCTTAAATAGCATCGGCATAGCTTTACTACTGCTGACCTTCTTTCCACGCTACATAAACCCCGCTCTCCGTGTCCCCCGGCCAGCTTTACTAGATCGTTATGCCCCTTGCCTCTAAACCGACCCAGTGAGACATGTACACATACGTACAGACCACAGTTTCTCCTTCAAAGTGTGCGGCGGTAACTTGATAGAAAGGCCAGTGTTGAAGGATGTACACAACACACCTGGGGATTAAGTGGGGTTATGTTTAGTGAGGTGTAGAGTAGCAAAGAATGAATAGCGAAATTGGCGGTAAATCGTGCTTATATTATGGTATAAACATCACATTGCCACCGTAGACTAGGCCTAAGACCGTGTCACATTTGATTTGTGGCAGTCGGCTTTGTCTTCAGATTTTCAGTGAATTCGAAACTTTGACAGAACCGGTCGTCGAAAAGGATCTACGACACAAAGTTTTTTTGCACGACACACTCACGACTGTCGCAAGAATACGTCCGATTTGCTGTCGTAGCCCTATCGAACGACGAATTTGGAGAAGGAGCGAGGCATTCATAAAACATGTACAATGTAAAAGCTTTGCATATGCGGTTATTATTCACAAAATAACTTCATTTGGTTTTACGATAAGGCCTAGAAAAAATGTTGTGTTTCCGATTTCAGTCCTGAAAAAAATAGGGGTCGGTAGGTAGGAAGTCTTTTGCTAAATCGGGAAACCGGAAACACAACCGTTTTTTTCCTCAGGCCTGAGTAAAAGAAACGTTGTCTTTTCTGTCTACACGGAGCCTAATGCACGCTGAGCGGCCCCGGTCTGAGGGCAGGGCCGGGTGCGTGCCGCTGTCTCGTTTACGTTCGGGGATTTCTGTGTTAGTCTACAGGAGGGTCTCATATGTCTGTTTCAACAGTCCATGTGTCTGCAGCTGGAAACTATCCGAGCACAGTCCATATAGACTCACCAGGGCCACTCTGACTGGGTTGTATGGATGACGTCCACGCGCGCATCAATTTTCGTCCGTTTTTTCCCCTAAAAGTTGGTAACCATATTGTTTCTTAAGATACTTGAAGGATTAAAAAGATGGAGTGGGAAAAAAAGATGCCAGAGGAAGGGCTCAAATTACCACTTGCTTGCACCTCCAAGTCTTCTAAAGTCAAAGAAGATGTGAAAGAGCAAAAATAAAGACTTTATTGTTTTGTATACCATGTTCTTTGTGTTCAGTCATTTGTTAAACCTTCCTGACCACTTAGACAAAAAAATGTACCTTCAGTATGAAATATACGTGGTCAGGAAGGTTGACCAATGACTGAACACGCGGAGCAAGGTATATTATACCAAACAATAAATTCTTTAGTTTTGTTGTCTCACCTTCTTTGATTTTGGAAGACTTGGTGGTGTATTCAAGTGGTAATTCAAGCTGTGCTTCCCTTCCTCTGGCATCTTCTTCTTTTCCTTTAGACCTCTGTCATCTTTCAAGTACCTAAAGAAATAATATTGTCGCCAACTTTTTATTTTTTTTGAAACTAACGAAAATTGATGCACACGTGGATGCCATCCATATGATGAAGTCAGTGTGGCCTAAAGACTATCACAGATACACCGCAGCCGAACGCTTCTGTAAATAAACTGCCCCTGCCCTACCGAGACCGTTGCGGTCAATGTCAAATATTTCGTGAAAGCGATCCCCTGAATTGGCGGCTTTGTGGTCGATGGTAGGGTCTCCGTGTGGAGGGAATTTTTGTCTTGGCTACTGTGCGTCGGTCCTGCGGGTCAGCGAGTGTTTATTTACAGTCTGGAGTTGTACAGAGGGGTTGAGAAGGGACAAGGGTAAGGGTGAGTTTCCTGACGAGCTACCGTCTGGTTTTCGCTGAAGGGCTACTGCGTCCACGTAGGTACTTAACGACTTCAGAATGAGCGGGTTGTGCTTTTTTCTCGCGTTGGCGGCTGTGAGCATCGCATCCTCCTCCGGATTCACCCTCCTGGTAGCGGAGCCTGACACACATGTCCTCGGGAGGTACAAGCTGGCAGGCCGAGAATTCGTCGTCGAGTCGACCGTTCTGGAGGACGAGATCGTCTCGGAGATCGGCGTGGTTCAGGATGGGGGAGTCTACGCGCTTTCCCGCCTGCACATCCCCGCTAAGTACCTCAGTCAGCGGCAGGTGCCGGGTCTGGGGGAGAAGGTGGTCGGAGAGGCGGGGGAGCTGGTCCGACGAGCCGGCGAGGTCGGTCTGAAGCTCAGTACGGTGGCGAAGGTGTACGACAGGCTGGTGCACCGACTGTACAACTCCACCCACGGCAAGGAGATGGAGAAGAGCCAGGTCCGCTTCGCGCCCATGTACCACCTCTCCATCGCGCGGGTGGCGCAGAGGCTGGGGAAGCACGGAGGACTGAACGCCACCAAGCCGCTCTGCACCGACAGTCTGTCCTACGTGCACGGCAACGGGCTCTTCTCGTGCGAGGAGGACTTCCACCACGCCGTCCCCGTCAAGCCGGCGGCGGCCAGCGCCTCCCGGGTCCGCCGGCAGGCGTTCGGCGGGAACCGCGATTACAGCCGGGACGTGGACGAGCTGTACCTGGACGTGCCCGAAATGTCCGAGGGGCGCATCATGTGGACCTGGGGAAACGTACCCGTGGCCTGGTGGAAAACCGGGCAGAGGATCGCCAGGAAAGTCGCCTGCGAAAGTCCGTCATGCAGGTGAGGTTCAACACATATTCTAAGAGAACTTTAGAACACATATTCTAGGAGAAATTTATAACACATATTCTAGGAGAACTTTTGAACATTTAGAACTTTAGAACATGTATTCTGGGAAAACGCTGGACATGTATTCTAGGAGAATTTTAGAATTTAGTACTTTAGAACGCATTTTCTATAGGAGACCTTTGAAACACTTAGAACTTTAGAACATATAGAACTAGGACAATGCCGTTTTAGTGAACGCATGATGAGCATGTACGTTTCGGTAGTCTATCCACCTTCTTCCTATACTTTCTCATTCTAAGATCTATCAGTCTATTCACTAACGTATGCTACTTCTTTCATTGGCATAAACATTCTTTTTTGCTGGTAGAAAAGTTGATGGAAGATTACCGTGATTTTGTTAACTCACTCAGGAATAAGGATAAGTTGGCTCTCGTTTTTTAGAAAGCGAAAACTTTTAGCATTTTGAATTCTTTATAAACTTTGCAGATTTTGCGAAGTTCCACTGCAATGAAGATGGTTTGTTTTCGTTACTGTTGAAACAAGCTAAGCCGGACAGGCCCAGGTTTCCCCGGATTGACATTCCAGACGGGAAATTCCGTCTTGCGTAAACACAGACGACAAATAACACTAATGGTCGGACATATGGAGGGGGGGGGGCTGGGCGTGGTTAGTGGAGAGTGGGGGTTAGCGGCTCACTGTCGCACGGGACTAGGCCTAGGTATCAAGTGCAGGTATGGAGTCAATCAACTAATCTAAAGCACTGATTCAGCGCTTGAAATACTAGCACTACCACATGCACGCGGGACTTGTATCTTTTCCAGATTGCAGGTAGAAAGTTAGACACTTGCAATGTTTCAATTTAAAAGAACCAGGAATAATCTTTTTTCAAACGAGCATACAGTATACATTGGCCGCTTTTCATAGTTCAAGAGAGGAGGTCGGGGTCTTGTTTATATAGAATAACATATTACAGTAACAAACAATAGTTTACATTCAAATACATTGAAATCTTCATAATAGCGCACTAAAGCTCGTGGTGTAGTAGGACAGATACAGGTAACTGGTAACACAAAGAAATACTTTGAGCCTTAACCCTGGAGTTTCAAAGCAAGGCTAAAAAAATGACAACCATACGCCTTGAGAATCGGAGACAGGGCGGCAAAATGACAACCAGAAGTCCGAAATTGAGAATCGGAGACAAGACGGCAAAATGACGAGCAGACGACTTGAGTCTGACAGTAAGACACCACAGAACATTTGCAGGTGCCACACCTGATCCGTGAAGTGAAAGTTACGCGCCGATAACTCAAGACGGCTGGGACCGAGACCTCTAGTTTTAATCCATGTACGGTTTAAGCAGCTCAATAACTGAGACGTCTGGAGCAGTTAAGGGAACTCTCAGCAGGACAGTTGTCTGGGATTCAGTCAGACATTCCTGTTGGGCGTAGAAGAAAATTCCGCCATGTAAAGGTAACGTTACTGTCTGTCATCACATAAAGCACATAACTCTCTTTCTCTGGGACTAGGAGGGAAACTAATTTTCCGTTTCAGTCAAGCTTTGTAATTGGGTAGCCAAGTTCAAGAAACTAATCGGACTGACCGTCATACTTTAAACATTTTGATATTGGGTGTCGAGTTTCTTCAAACACAAGCAATGGGCAACTTGCCAATGGTTCTGCTACCTTCCTCGTGCCAATACTGACTTAGGTTCTACTTCGCACTGTCGCTAGATGTCACTGCTGTTCTTTCAAAGGCACATGCCTGGGGCTTCTCTGCATATGAGAGGTTCTGTTTGGAAAATAGGCCAAAACGGACACCATCCATTCAAATTTGTGTGGTCTAAAAGAGACAACTACAACAATGATACGGGTCATAGGAAAGGCATGTCAAAAACGCTTGGACGAAACAGACCGCAACATAACCTACAAAGTTGTGGGGCAAACAGTGTTTATTTTTTCAGAAGAGCTCAAGCGGGTTGTATGTCCTTAAACGAACCGGTAAAACCGCCCCTCCTCTTTAAATCCGTTGCCATGACGACCGTGTGTTATGGGCGGCTCGGACAGACGACTTGACACTCTGTTTTGACACAGGAGCCGGTCGAGTGAGAAGGGTGGCCCTGACCCGACACCTCATTTGGTGTAGGGCAACAAACACGGGCACGGTACTGGGGCTCTGGGTCGGGCCTCGCGAAGTTACCTTGATGTACGTCATCATTGTGTGCATTGATTCTGACCCGGTTACAGACAGAGCGCCCGATGTTCCCACCTTCTTTAGAACCCGAATCATGTTCAATCAAACGTAATTCGAACCGAACGCGTGTTCCATATGGGGTCACCTGTGGTCATTTACAGTAAAGCTGCATCTTTAGGCCCTTTCTTACATGGGTAGCTATAGGTTAGGAAGGTTAGGTTACTTTGTCTCTCATCTATCTTTTAGTATAACTTGTTCGACCGTTGGGGCACCACCGACGATCTGACAACCAATTTCCTCCACCCTTCTCAGTTTTCTGTTATTCTTGCTTTTCACTTGGTGTCGTGCCTGTCCATTCTCTGATATTATCCTCCCATCTTCAGTTATCGTTTCTTTACTTTACTAACTTGTAGATGATATCTCTGGTACCTTTACAGACAGACGGGATGTGAGTATGAATATGAAGGCTGGTTTCTCCGCAACTTTGACTATGGGTGCTGCAGTGTGAGTGAAGAACCTAACAGGAACGCCTGCTGCAGGTTTGTTTGTTTGTTTGTTTATTTGTTTGTTTGCTTGTTTGTTTGTTTGTTTGTTTGTTTGTTTGTTTGAACCTTGAAAAGTTTGGAGAGATTTTGGTAACAACATTGTTTTACACAACTCGGGGAATGATCCTGTGATGACGTAAACAACTCTGGGAATGATCCTGTGATGACGTATTTTTTGCACTCTCGGTTCCAGGATAGCCTCGCTCTCTTGCTTCATTCACCAGGCCCGTTGCTCGTGTTGCGGCAACCGCTACCTCTGCGGCTGGGGCTGCATCCCCGATCCGGTGTCCTGCCACGGCTGGTACGGAGTCTACAGCTACGGCTACAACGCCTAAACCCAGGGAGAAGCCAGATTAAGCCCCTGTCACACATGTCAGAATCTTCCCCCGAACACCAACCGACCAAGGTTGGCTGAAGTTCGGAGGCAGTCTGACCAGATTGAGGCCTCGCCTACCTTTTGATACGAATCGAATTTGAATTAAAGTTGAGTCACATTTGACTGCCAACCACGCACCGACCTCTGCTGACCTACTCCCGAACATCAGCCAACCACCAGCCAACCATGGTCGAACCTCCCGTCCACACCGACCTTGCTCCCGACCTACTTCTAACCATGGTTGGGGGGAGTTCGGCAGTGTTCGGGAGGCCACATTCGGCTATGTGTGACAGGGGCTTGTATCTGTCAACAAGTAGTACTGGGTTTTCAAACATACATCACTGTGGGGTTAGGCCACACCAAGTAATATTTATGGATGACGTCCTCTGGAGACCCTAAATCTAATGCGAGAGCGCGGGAAAAAAACAAGAACGGCCGAAAAAACAAGATGCCTAGATTTGAAATATTATAAGGGACGACAAATGTTAGGACACAAATTGAATGAGAGAACACAGTGTGTAACAGCCAACAAGTCTTTTATTTCTCATGAAAATAGCAATAAATCAGTGGAACAGCAGTTGTCGTCCTGTTCTGTTTCTTTCCTTTCAAGTTTCATCCCATCTTCCCTTTATCTTGCGATTTGCAGCACTTTCGTGACTCTTTGGTCATAGTTACAGGAAGCGGAATTTCTTGTTTTTTTTTCTGGGAACAGGCCAAAATCAATGCGCGCGCGGACGTCATCCATAAATATTACTTGGTGTGGCCTTATAGGAAGACAGGAGAAAGTTGTGCCTACGTATTGTGTTTGAGTTACTAGTTGATATTTAAGACTGAGAAGTGAGAACATTCCGTAATTATATATCCCCAATGACATACATTCCCGAAGGCTATACCAACTATTTTGTAATTTCATACCATTGTTCATTTGTCAATTCATTCATTCATTAATCCATCCATCCATCCATTCATTCATTCATCCATCCATCCATCCATCCATCTACTAATCCATCCATCCTTCCATCCATCCTTCCATCCATCCAATCCTCTATCTTTCCATTTCATATCCACATCCATCCATCCATTCATCCATCCATCCATCCATCCATTCATCCATCTATCCATCCATCCATTCATTCATTCATTCATCCATCCATTCATTCATCCATCCATCCATCCATCCATTCATTCATCCATCCTCCTCCCATCTATCCATTCACCTTCCATTCCCTTCATATACACTTCCATTAATCGTGTATCTAGTCATTACTCAGTTATCACGAATCATTACTCAGTTATCACGAATCACTACTCAGTTATCACGAATCACTACTCAGTTATCACGAATCAAGGCTCCGTGTTCAGGTGAACTAGTCATTACTCAGTTATCACGAATCAAGGCTCCGTGTTCAGGTGGAACTTCTTCATTCATATTTCCAATAAAAGGCTTTTATTCATTCAAACCCAACAGATCCATGGTGCTAGTAAAAGCGCCACCCAGCGTTGTCAGTTGTTACTACAGTGTGTGAGCATGAATATCTGTACTTTTTATCTAATGACGCTTGTTATGTGAAAGTAGCAATGATTTGTATTCGACGATTTAATGTGATTTCAATATATTCGTTGATTAAATTTGAGTTCAATAAGTATTCTTGAAGCAAGTTGTTTTGCAGAGAAAACTCTGTCATTGAATCCATCACATATTGTTGTGAAGAAAAATGGTGAAACGCATTTGTATCTTGCTGTATAATTTAACCTTTTCGACGTCTACGGTGATTGTTTATGCTTGATTATACGAATAACTTGTCAATAAACGATTTGCTACGTAGAATCAAAGCGACCAGTCGTGAATCCGACGCGCAAAGTTGAATTAGAGCAGACCGACTACCATTAACGGTAAACTGAAATAACTCGCTAGGCCTTTCGGAAAATGAATGCATGCAGATCCTCCTGCATTTACACTATGAACTAATTAACCAGATAAAGGTATGAAGAAGACCGTTCTTGCTGTTTGCAGCTAAATTGTGTTTATTTCTAAAAGAAAGCCATACTATTCAATAGATTGTTCAATCAGACAACGCTGCAAGTACGTACAAAGTAAAGTAAATAAATTGACTTTTGAAGAGATCTACACATGACGTCACGTACATCCGGGTATCGCACACACAGCCTCCATATGTACAAAGGTAAACAACAAACATCTTTGCACAACAAACAAGGGTAAGGTTCCCTTACATTGTACACACGGTAGTGTTTAATTCTCATTTCAGACAGGGTTAAAAGAATACTGAGTCTCATGCGGCATCATTCGATGCCTTGAGACTCGTATCACAAGATGTGATGAAAGAAATAATTAATTGGTGTGGCCTAATCTTTGAGCAGATGGGCTGTCTCTTATTTCTGATAGTCTGTCAAGTAGGCGCGAACAAACATGACAAGCGGAAAGACTTAGCCTCTACCAGGCTCCGGGAAGCGGCTGGAAAGAGTAGAAATTGGCCAGAAAGACAGATGATATGCCGCAAGCTGTACTCTCTAGCGGACAAACTACCCTGGCATATTTTAGCCAATTTCTACTCTTTCAAGCCGCTTCCCGGAGCCTGGTAGAGGCTAGGAAAGACAAACACAAACCGACTCCGCACATCTGCTTGGAGATTATGACGACTATAACTTCTCCCTCATGAACGCCTCTAACTTGATGGCTGCATCCGCCGCAAGTTCCCGGATGTCCTCTTCCTTCTCCGGAGTGACCTTCCCGTTCTTTTTCCTCCACCATCTTTTCCCACGCGACAACAGTCCTCGGTTCGGCCGCCGGCCTGGATCTGCGAAGTTTGCTCCAATCTCCGGGATGTCGGCAAAACTGAGGCGAGAGTCTGTCCTGCGTAAGTCTGCTTCTGTAAGGTTGGCGCGCGCGGACTCCTCTTCAAGGGAATAGTCTCGCATCTCGGCGTCGAAGGCTCTCACGCCGCCGTTGAGTTTGTCCACGTGTTCTTCCAGGTCCTGAAACTCTGCGGCTAGGCTGTCCTTCTCCTGCCGAACGTTTCTCACCACGCCTTCAAGACGCGTCAGTTTGGAGTTAAGGGTGTGGACGAAGTCTCGCTCGTCTTGCACCATGGCCTGGAGGTGCGCTCGAAGCGCCTCTAGAGGTGAGGGTGCCTCTGCCGCCCCGTGGTGACTGGGACCCAGGCTATCACGGCTTCCCTCACCTTCCGCATTTGCTGACGAGACGGTAGTCTGGATTTGATGTTCTTCTGCCTTTGGCACAGCCGTACAAGGTCTTTCCAAGCCTGAATTACAACTTCTCGGTGAATCACAAACTTTGGGTGGCTCCGAGTTTTCTTCTTTTCCATCCGGATCCGCTGGCTGCGTGCAATCGAAGTTGGTGGGAGGTTTTTTGGCAGCTGAAAGACCCTGAATCGAGCGGAATTCTTCAACAGAGGAAACTGGCTCACTTTTTGGCTCACATTCCTTGGAAGGCGTTTGCGAGGGCGTCTCGAAACTTAACGCTTCCAGCGTTTGCCCGCCTGCAATGTCAGGAACATGTACAGCCTCTGCACTCAGCGAAGGTGTCTCCGACATGTCTTCCCTTTCCTACACGACTCCGAGTTTTGTTTCAAAGAAGGCGGGAATATAGAACACAACGGGTTGGAACAAAGCGAACGCGTCTTCTTGCTGCTAGCATGTGTCCGAGTCTGCTGCGTTCCAAGTCAAGTTTGCCTACGAGTGTGTGTGTTCTAGGGAAGGGGGACTGTATACTGTATACCGTACACACGATGGCCACACTAAACAAAGAGTCTGTGTGTCATCTGTCTACACAAACTTGGCTTAAGGGATAACAACCTTCACAGATGGAGTGCCCCCTCCATAAAAGGGCAAGGAAACATTATCAGCCGACAAAATATGGCGTCTTGATTTTGACATTCATTCAGGATGAAGAAAGTTGTGACAAGAACTTCACGGCAAAAAGTAGAGTGGATTTATTCCTCAGCTTACCGACATCTATCACACCACAGTTGTCCCTCAGTAAGACATCTGGAGCCGCATAGTTCCCGTTTAGAACTTTTCAGCCTGTCACGACCGCTTTTTCCCTGTCAGCTTCTTCAAGTGTACAGAAGCTACAATTTCATGGAGTTCTCTCTTTTATACCTTTCCAGTGCATATTGCCCTGGTAACATGATACCATTATATAGGTCAGAGTGCCACAACTCCTCTGGCATGCTATCTGTCTATTTGCTCAATTTCTACTCTTTCCAGCCGCCTCTGAAGCCTGGTAGAGGCTACTCTACTCATAATCATACCGATGTTAAGTGTAAATTTTGCAATTGTGCAATATTCAACAATAGCATATATTGTTGTCTTTTGTATAGGAATTAAACACTCTTTTCTCTAGCTGTAGCTTTTATGATCGGAATAAAATTCATTTCAAAATACAACCTTTCATTGTTTGTATATTGTTTTTTTTACGCCACTCCTCGTCTTTTTTTTTTTGCAAAACATTCTCGTATGATCGAAACAGGTTGATGTACTAACCAAAAAAATATATATTCTACGTAGGTAATCAGGTAATGGGACGATCCGTTGACCCTTGTGCTTCGTAACCTATGACCCATGACGTAGCATAAAAAGGCAGCATTCTTCAGGTTGGCGCCAGAAACTGCACACGCGATCACCTAGTCTCTACCAGAACTTGCGAAACTAACCTTCAAAATGGTGCAAATGATTGAAACCAAGGTAAGTGACACTTTGTAAAGACATTCTAATGTAAAATGTGCCATTATTTGAAACGTTCAAAGGACAAATGGTATTTTTAAACATCTACAAGTAGCGCACAGCTTTCAGTGTTGCCAACCCGAATCAAAAATTTTAGAATGGTTAAAAATTTGTATCCAATTCAAAATGTTGTGGACTGGAAGGCATATTTGGTTCGTGAGATAGTTTGAAATAACGTTTGGTAATGTGGAAGTTTAGGTCTAAGTAGTTTTGCGAATGTAATCGGGTAACGTTACACCTTCTTGGTTACATATATACACATAGTTGTAACAAATCGCCCCCCTCCCACTCTTTGTAACGTGTTGCACTACAGCAAACAAATAAATTTGCCCCAAATTTTTGTTCCAACTTCCTCGACTGCTTTTCTCAACAGCAGACACTAGTAGACATGTACAAGCGGCCCTGATGCCAACATGTTGGGGCGAAAAGGCGGTAAACAATTTATGACGTTGTACAAAACCAATTTTCACTTGTACACAGGTGGGCGTATTTGGACGTGGTTAGGTCGCGATTTTTTGTGCATTTTTTCACGGCAAAATTATCCGCAGATTGTGGCAAAACTGGCCGTAACCTTTTTGGTACTGTCAAGTCATGATCGTATGATAGTGCTAGTATCCGTTTTTCTTTGAAAAAGGGTGTGGCAAGTTGTCCTGGTATATATGTTAGGTAACCAGGTGATACAAAACTGACAATAGCCAGGTAAATAGAACACCTTGCGGACAATAGGGGCGTGTCTTGTGGATTAGTGTGGAAGAAGGCACTGTAATTTTTGGCTCTGGAAATTCAATGATGTCTGAATTTTGTGTCGTTTTTTGCTGACTTGTGCTGTGGCCTGCATGTAATATGCATGAGGAATTAGGAAGTGGCTTACAGAAAAATGTGCAGAGTCATGCTATGCTTGGCGTGCATGCATTGTGGTGGTGATTGGGCAGTCACACGGGTTGTACTTGTTGTACTGGTTGCCTCCACCAGGCCTTCCTAAGGGGATATGGATAGTAGAGATAGAATTCACTTAGAATTTACTATTTTTTTAACCCGCATTGTTATTCTGGTAGAGGCTGTATAGGTGACTGGTCTATTTGTTGTTTCTGAGTTGCCAGAATTAAATAAACAATGTGCTAGAGGTCTTGCCTGGGTAAAGAAATCCCAGGCCAATTTGCTCCATTTATTTAGCCTAATCTCCACCACTCCTCCCTACCCTAAGGGGTTATTGATAGTAGAATTCTGCAAAGATAGTGCAAATAATTGGCCGTGTGAGTGAGCCCTCGGTAAGGGCAAATGAACTCTATGCTGGTCAAACTCCTATGCCCAATTATTCTCTCTATTTGGCAACATTTTACTATTTTTAACAGGCATTGTTATTCTGGTGGAGGTTGTATAGGTCCATTTGTTGTTTCTGAGTTACCAGAATTAAGTAAACAATGTGCTAGAGGTGTTGGTTGGCCAAAGAAGTCCCACGCTAATTGCAATGTGCTCCATCAGTTTTTAGCCTAATCTCCACCACCCCTCCCTACCCTAAGGGGTTATGGCTACTTAGAATTCGGCAAAGAGAGGGTGCTAGTTGGCCAGGTGAAGACACAGCGCAGTGGTAACATTTCAATGGGCAAATGAAACCATTCAGTTGTAACAGTGAGGTTTCAAGTGCTAGGAACTGACTCGTCTGACCAAGGACGTTCAACAGATCTGACAGGTCGTGGACCTTTTGGCCTAGCGGTTATGGCGATGACTTGTGGGCTGGCTGCCTGGGTTTTGCGTGGGTTCGATTCCCGGCATCCCGGGAGCCAGAGGTTTTCCTGTTTCTACTCGCCTCTAGACGAGTCAGTTCGTAGCACTTGAAACCTCACTGTTACACAGTTGCCAACCTGCCCTGGCAAATTATTCTCCCTATTTGGCTAAATTTTACTATATTTCAGCCACACAGAATGGTGGCTGTGGTGCAGATCTTATCATTGACTAGAAGGACCACGTCGGCAGAACGTACTGCACCTGTGCAAAACCCGTAGTGTATTGTGCATAGCACTTTGGCAGAATGTCTCACATAAGGTTGTATTAGAGCATATAACTTATAAGGTTGACAGCCTGTCTGTAGTTTTCAGATGTTGTATAGGAAAAGATATCGTCTGCAACAGGCAAAATTTTGATGCAACGTTGACCAAACATCCAACGAAAAACGTTAAAAATCAGGGTTTTGCGTAGGCGCAGTACGTTCTGCCGACGTGCTACTAGAAGGTATGTTAAAATTAACATGAGATGTGTTGACTATTGTAACACTTGTAGGCTGCCTTTGATAAACTCCTGGCCGAGACCGACAAGCTGATTGTTGTGGACTTCACAGCCTCCTGGTGTGGGCCCTGCAGGATGATCGCTCCTGTGTTTGAGGTGAGTTTTTTTTCTTTTTCTTTTACATACAAATCCCACCTGCATATACAGGTGAGTATCCTACTGGCAAAATATTACTTGTTCTGTACTGCCACTAGTAATGCTAACCCCACATTCCATGCTGTGAAACTTAAGCTAGAAAAAGGCTTAAGCTAGTAATCTTTCTTTTCTGCTTCGACCATCTTTCATCATTTATTGCTTCGAATCTGTAGTTTTGTAATGTATCAGTAGTTCACGTCTTATCCCAGTTATGTTAGCCTTACTTCCTAATATTTATCAATGACATCTAATGAATGTAACGTTATATGTCGCAGATGACTGTATAATGTACCAACATGTCTGTTTTTAAAATAAAGTTGTTAAAAAAAAAATATATATATATACAGGTGAGTGCAGGTAAAATTGGAGCTATGCAGGTATTTCTGATGTCTACCTGCACCAAACTACCTGTACTTGCTGTACAAAACTAGTGCGTTACACCTAGGCTTTACCAGTTGTGTAAAACAAACAAACAAACAAACATGTTTGTATTGTCTTCTGTCTTCACAATATTTTTGTTTTCTTCAGAAACTGGCTGAAGAAAACCCTGATGTCGTCTTTGTGAAGGTGGACGTTGATGCAAATGACGTAAGTATATGTTCATAAATTCAATTCTCGAACATGTTTTTGCTTAGATATTTGTACGGGGGTTTCCCAAAAAAGAGTATTTACAAGTTTTCCTGATTTCTAACAACTGAATTGTCAGAATTATCTTCTTTAAGGTGAAAAAAAACCCTGTAGTGTAAAAAATGGCATCCGCTCGTGCTTTGTTTTGTTCAGGTACAGGTCAAAAACAATGTTTTCCTTCCGCTCCGCAAAGGTACATATAGCATACAACACGGTGTATTCCGTATTGCCCGAGGTATCGTCCCAACCGCGAGTCGGATCGGCCGAAGGCCGGAGGGTGATCCGACTCGCGGGAGGGCCGAGACCGATGCGGAATACACCGTGTTATTATTCTATTTATATCATACCCACCGTATAAAACACGTCTTTCAATGCGAAATGAGCGAAAATTTGGTGTCCCTAAACGAAAAAACTGCAACAACATCAATTCCAACGTCCGAATCCTGTATTCGAATTTTCGAAAGCGGCGCACACGGTTGGGGCAAAACGCGTTCGAATCGTTCTATGGAAGCCCGGTTTATACGCCCGGTACAGTAAAATACAACACGGTCGGGAGCACTGTATAGATAAATAGGTACACAGCCCTGTCTACATGTTCTCTATGTTCTTCCTACAGGAGACGGCTGGCGCCTGTGGCATCTCTGCCATGCCTACATTCCACTGCTACAGGAATGGAGCAAAGGTAAGTTGCCATTTCCAAAAACCTTATTCATGCTTCTGGATAGTGCTGTGTACCGGTTCGCTGGACTCAGTTCCGGACTTGTAAAAACGTTTAGGTTCAAGTCCAAAAAAACCTGAATGGCGGGAACCAGTTCCGGACTTGGTTGGAAAAAAAACCCATGTCACATACCCCTTTTCGTTCCGAACCACAGAAAATCTTCCATAGATCGCAAAATCTGAGCTGCAAAATGAAGAAAACATTGCAGTGTCGGCCTCCATGTTATGTGGCCACAGTTTCACCCAGACAACATTGCAAGGTTGCCAACATGCAATTTTGTATATACCGTGGGTTTAGGTCCAGACTTACAAGTCCGGAACTGAACCTAAACCTCTGGACTTGAATCTGGACCTGAACCTAAACATGGGTTTAGGTACACAGCACTACTTCTGGATTTGGTAATTTTAAGGGGTTTCTTTTTCTGTTCTTGTTATGATGCACGCAAGCTATGGAGGCCTTTGTCTAGCCTCTGTTCTAGACCCTGGCAGGCATTGTTTCCAGGCTAGGCCCAGTTTTCTGCAGAGGATCAGTAAAAAGAAGCGCTTCTTTTCATTCTAAATGCTGTGGTATAGCACCCAGGCTATATTTTATAGGAATACAGTTATAGGGGTACAACTGCAAGTATAGGGGTTAAGATATGCCAAGTATGGGAGTGCCTGGAAAATTTTGAACTTTTAGTTTGGTTTGTTGATTTTCAGGTTGAGGAGCTGTGTGGCGCAAGTGAAGAGAAGTTGAGGGAAATGGTGGCCAAGAACAAGTAATGACTGGCCCAAGATATCACCTAGAAGAATCAAGAATTTTCGGGTGTATTTGCTTAGTAATGCTTCAGAATTAGGTATGATGGAATAAGGTTTGATTAGAAAATTTGTACTTAGAAACGGATTTAATGAGCCCCGGAAAATGTAGTCAGAAATTGAAGTCTGTTTAAGGTTTTGGTTGTAAGGTTATTGGTAATATCTGCACCTATTTTGAATTAAATGTGGATTAAAAGTGAACACACAGAGTCAGAAATGTATTAAGAAGAAAACACGAGTACTCAGTGATTATGTAGTTCATGAGTTGTTGTCATCATTCTGGCTACACCAATTCTGGATCTCCCACATTCTCGAATATTTTAAGGTAAAAACTAAAGCAAGAAGACAAAATGAAATGCTTGAAAGCAGAGGGCTGGTATTTGCACTCACTAAAACTGAGTGCGTCATGGTAAAAATTTGGCGCTGAGACTGTCTTTCTGGTTATTTCCTACTGCAACATTACCTGTTTTGTATCCAAGAAAACTGAATGGAATTGGTATCACCTAACAATTCTCTAACTGCAAATGAATCATGTCCAAAATCAACTCGAAGGATTCACGTAATCGTTACTGAAATTCAAGTTAAAAACATTACTGAAATCAAGGACCTAAATTTATTGTAATTAGGTGACTATTCTGGATTGAAGTAAAAATTGGCGCAAAATTTGGTTATGATGAATTGTAAAGGAGACAGATCACACTTGTTCAGGGATATATGATTAAAAGTTGTTGAACCTTTGGCACAATTTTAACAATTTGTAGTCGACCAGGATGCTTATATTATAAGCGGAATATGCGCACATAGCCACTTGTATTTTTCAAGTCTCAACGAATGACCGCTAGTCAGAATTAACTCGGCATTGTATCTAAACCCATCTGTGGGGTTATTTTTTTTTGCCTCATATTCAGCCTTATTCTGTTTTGGCTAAGTTCCAACATGGTCACTACCCTGGTTTTGCTTTTGAAAGCATTAAGAGGTTGAAAGCTGATGAATATTTTATTTCTTCAATCGATATCAAAATCTCAAGAATGTTTCGGAAGGCTACAGAAAAGGTATTTCTTGCCCTGAAATAGGAGAACAATGACCAAATGTAAGAATCTGCATTCTGATTACTCAAGATTATAGAAACAAGGATCTAACATCTGTGCAAGGTTTATTCAACACAATAAACTAGTGATTTTCATGTGACTTGCTGGTATCCATTTTGTGTGTCACATATTTTAGTGTAAAGATTTGCATACTAACAACTACATCTGCACTGTGTATTACACTACAGTGGCTATGTAAAAGAATCCTGTCTATTGTGACCACCTGTCCACACAGACCAGATTTTATCAGGCCCCTGAGTTGTCTTCTTTGGCAGTTTTGACTGTATGTGCTATCTTTCTTCTTCTGTTGTGGCTCCTTGTCTCAGTTCCTTTAAGACTTCTCCAAGAGCTGTGTCCCTGTTTGTGTAGAATGTATGCAGCATGTCCCAGCGGCCTTCTGGGGAAGTCTGCAGAACTTTGACTGCCAGTTCTTCCTGTGAACACCCTGTGGTCTTCGCTAGAGCTGCAAAGTGTTCTCTGGGTGGAAAAAAAAAGAAGAAGATTATTACCTCATGTTTTGTCCTAATATATTTCAAAATATGAAGCAGTTCATTGTTACCATGCTTGACACTACATGTATGGTGGTAGTAGTGGTAGTAGTAGTATCCAGTCTTTGATTATACTGCTGTTGGGATCCCTGACACAGGTAAGTATGTTTAGCTCACTGAAGAGCTACTCTTCCACTGGTCGTGACAGAGAAGACAGACGCTATGTACAGTATTTACAGGTTCATTCTACCAGGAAAATTCTCCCTGCTTTTTTCATCAAGCACAATGAACAGTGGACCACGGCTTAACGTCCTGTCCTAAGGACTGTGACCCTTTACAGTAGCATGCATGTTGGGTGAGTGACAACAGCCGGGATTCGAACTCCCAACCTCTTAGTCCAGAGGGAGGGTCGCTAACCACTGGCCTACGCACACTTCTAAACCCGGATGTGAAAACCCACTAGTTCTTTAATAAAAGAACGTTCTTAAACATGAAGTGAGGTTTTACCTTCTAGTTGCTGGCGGTGTTCCTCCTATGATGACTGTCTTGTTGTTAATCTTGCACACATGATGCTGCAGTGCAGGGGACGGTCCAGCTCTGTTTGTAGAGTTATCTGGTTCTGTTTTTCTCTGCTTCTTCTTTGAGACTTTTGGAGACACTGAAGGTCCTAAATCATCACTCTCTTCACTTGACTAAACAGAAAAGATAAAAAAGTCATTATTCAAAACTAGCATCATTTCAAATATCTAAGACCACAGGACACTACAACTAATATCAGGGTTCAAAAATACTTTTTTTCTGTATACTGGTACAGGTAACACATAAAATAACTGAAATTACCTGCACCACTCATTCTCTTTGCCTCTCAGTCTGTTCAAAAACAATGTTTTAAAATGTTCTTTGTACATGTAGTACCATTTTGATAGCATTCTTGGAATACTACTCTACTGTTCACACAAGAATTGTCACCACTGGCTAGTGCTTCTAACTGCTTTTACCATGGGTCTGTGAAGGTTAGAAATACCTGCACAACTCCAATATTATATATATATATATATATATATATATATATATATATATATATATTACCTGCACTAACATGCACATGTAGGTAAGTTTCTTAGCCCGGAAAACTGTACAGATGCTTACATCCTGGAACTCAGCGGCAAAGTTGGCGGGCTGCTGGGAGAACTGGTGCAGCTCGTAGACGTCCTCCATGGCACGGTGACTCATGTGTGCCTCGGCCTTACTGCCCCCGACAACTCGATCACTCCGGTGGGTGTACGCTACACCACACTCCCCTGGTCAACACAACATGCAATAAAGGGCAATCAGAGATGGCAGACTTCACCCCCTTGCCCATACTGCTTTACAATGCTTCAAGAACCACAAAAGGAGTAGCAGTATTATGGTGATGGTAAAAGGACAGACAGAATGAGATAGACACATGCAAACTTCTCTTATAATTCAGAACAAATCAACACATAATGTATATACACTACCCTGGTCAACACAACATGCAACACAGGGCTATCAGAGATGGCAGACTTCACCCCCTTGCCCACAATGCTTCAAGAACCACAAAAAGAGTAGCAGTATTATGGTAATGTTCATTTTTTATATTACGCATTGCAGAAACACAGACAGAATGAGATAGACACATGTATGCAAAACTTATAATTCTGATCAAATCAACACATAATGCATGAATTTTGATATATGTACAAAAGAAACCTGAGTCTAATATGAGAAATATTTTCACAAATGATAAATGTTAAACAGTAAAAAACCAAAGCCAAGATTACTCACTGAAGACATCAGATACAGTCCTTGCCATCTTCCCTCTCCTTCCTCGAACAGTCCTTCTTGAAGACACCGATCTCCTTCTAGCAAGGTTCTTCCCTTTTATAACCTTAACCTCTAACTTTCCTGCTTTCCTCTTTGCTTGAGGTGGACCTGAATCTGACTCAGAGGAGGAAAACTCTGCAATGTCTTCTCCAAATGACTGTCTAGAACTTCTACTTTTTGAAAACTTTACTGTTTTCTTGTCATCTCTTTTCCTGGTGTGACCAGCTGCCATTTTGCTTCTCCGTCTTGACACTGATGTTGTAGCATCTGCATCACTGTCTGTGCTTTCTGAGGAAGTGGAGAGCTTGTTGCTGGGTGTGGTCTTCTGCTCTGTTGCCATGTCAACTGTTGCCATGTCAACTGTTGCCATGTCAACATCATCCTCAGGTAGCAGCTGGGATAGAGACGGAAAATAAAAGTCACACAAACTTGAAATGATATGTAGATATGACATCAGTGCAGGCATAATTGATTGAATTGTAGCTAGGATTCAACTAGAATCTAAAGGTCCTGGGTTGGAATCCCTGTATGTTATGCCCTTTGCGACACCCACATCTTGAGCATCTAAAGGTCCCGGGTTCGAATCCCTATATATTGTGGCCTTCAGGAGAGCCACATCTTGAGTACATTTAAGAACCCACCACACTTGAAAAGAGTATAGGGGTCCATCCCAGTGTGAGTGGATCAAACCTTACAGTCCAGTCTTACATAGATTGCACTTTCTGTACAAAACTGGTGTGTTATGCCTGAAGGTGGTTTACTGGTTATGCAAAACAAACAAACAAACAAACAAACATGTACATACCTGACTGGCGAGAGTGTGCATACTAAAGGGGTCTCTGTCCGGTGCCTCCTCCCTTGAGCCATGGTCAGCCTGACGTCTCTTCCTGCTGTTTCCAGCATCAGTTTCATCTTCTTCCTCCATCCTCTCATCTTCTTCCTCATCTTCCTGCTCTTCATTTTCCTCCATCTCTTCTTCCTCCTCCTCCCAGATGCTCTCCTCCTCTGTCTTCTTTTTCTCCTTGGGCGTAACAAACTTGGTGATCTAAGAAATGTGGAGAAAGCAAGTGGAAGATATAACCTTGTCTGCTTTAAAATTGTCATTGTCAAAGTGAAAGTGATCTCGAACCAGTTTAGCTCAATTGAGTAATGAGCTACCTTCCACTGGTTGCGACAGAGAAGACAGACGCTATGTACAGTATTTACAGGTTCATTGTACTGGGCAAATTACCGTAGCTCTTTAAAACAAGTACAATGTACAGTGGACATGTTATTGATCGTTTCCAAAATCATATCCAGTTGCTTTTTTTTTGGCGTATCTTATTACCTGGATATCTAACCTTCATGGACATAGGATAGATTAGTTTTGTAGTATTATTGATTAACTGCCATACATTGTACCATGTACAATTGTTGAGCAATAAAGTTCTTGAAGCTAAAAGCAGACTACCTTCAGTCCTCCCTCTATCTGGTCGACCCGGCTGATGAGGTCGCGGGTCAGACATGAGGTCTCCATCCTCAGAGCGAACATGTTACTGATGCCGAAGATCTCCCCCTGCTGGTCCTTCCTCCCAGCAACTCCTGTGAAATATCTGGGGGAGGGGACAGTGAAATATCTTAGAGAGGGAAAAAGGATATGTTGGTGAAGAAAAGATGAGAAAACTAGAACGGTAACATTTGCAAAGCAAATGCATAATGTTTACCTTCACATGGTCTAGCCAAACGAACTACTGCTCTGTTTATTTTTACTCAAATACATATTGTGACCAGCTGCCCCAACTCTGGTCTACCACTTGCTACATAATGTAATCCAACACAACAGGGTGTCAGTAACAGCACCAGTAACATTATGGGAGGAGGGCCAAAAAAAGAATATATTTACAATACAGCGTTTTGAGCCAAATAAAGTGGAAGTCATTCTTTCGAAACTGATTCTTCTAATCCCTAAGTGAAGCAAAATTTGTGTAGCTTTAAGTTGCTTATGCCAGGCTTTAGGTCAAATCAGAATGATAAGTTCACTCTATAAACTACAGACTGATGATGTGCTGAAGCACCTCCTAGCAGTTTTATCGGAAACTGCAATCTCCGACAGCTGCTGCTTGTAGACCTGGCGCAGATACATGTTCTCCTCGATGGTTCCCATGGTTACAAGCCGGTACACGCGGACGTCCTGTCGCTGACCAATCCGGTACGCTCTGTCCTGCGCTTGCTGGTCATTGGCAGGGTTCCATGTGGGCTCGAAGAGGATGACCACGCTCGCGCCGGTAAAGTTTAGGCCCAGACCGCCAGCCCTTTAGATATAAACATATATACAGTTGTGTTAACATAGATTTATATGCTTTCATCTGTCTCCCCCTTATTGGCTATCAACACTGCAGGTACTATCTTACCTTTAGATTCTGTTGCAATAGTACAACTATTAATAATGTAAAAGGAAGGCAGTCAGCACCAAGGACAGGGAACGTAGTGTTATGTGTGGAGGGTTAGAGCTTCATATACTGACCACTTTATGTTAGAAACAGCAATGAAAATATAGAACTTCTAACATAAGCTACTGTATAATAATGTACAGGGAAGGCAAGGACAGGGAATGTAGTGTTATATGCAGGGGGTTAGAGCTTGAATTACTGATCATGTTTAGTCGCAAACAGCACTGAAAGTTTAGAATCTCTAACATACACTACTGTATAATAATACAAAGGGAAGGCACCAAGGACAGGGAATACAGTATTACGTGTGGAAGTTTAAAGCTGGCCAATTCAAGTTAGGAACAGCATTGAAAAATAATTCAAAATATCTGTATAACAACACACCACATGCATCAATCAACATTAACAGCACACGGATGAGCCATTGAGTGCCCCCCCCCACCCAAATTTGCCATAAATGTTCAAAGTTCCAAGTTTAACTCACGTGGTGGAGACGAGACAGATGAGAATGTTGGGGTTACTGTTGAAGTCCTTGACAATACGGAGCCTGTCGGAGGTTCTGGTAGTGCCATCCAGTCGGGTGTAAACTTCCCCCGTACTCATCAGGAACTGCTCAATGATGTCTAACAGCTGGAAGGGCAGCATATTCATGAGTGAGTAAAAATACATCGATAAAGACATCCATGTCATGAGATACAGAAGAAAACAGTTACTTGTTAGATTTTAAAACAAGTCAGACATGTAAAGTTGTGTCAAGGACATTATAATGTCCTTGGTGGTGTTCACTGCTTTTTGTCAGTGATGGTCACTGAAATGTCTGATCTTTTTCAAAATCTATCCAGTTGGTATCAATGTTTTTTTACAAAACCACTTACCAGCTGCTTATGAAAAATGAAGGTATTGTTTTCGGTGTGTCTGCTCTTTAATTTAGAGCCCACTGAAGTGGCCCCCTATCACCCCCAAATATTGGACTAGTCCAGAACAAACATGTACATAAGCTGGACTTTGACTTGGGGCGAGGCTGCCACATAAGCAGGAAGCAAAATCATGGCGGCTGCAGCGACGAGCTTGGGGACACAAATCCTTGAAGAACTGTCCTGCAGCATCTGCCTGGAGCTGTTCACTAGGCCCAAGGTGCTGCCCTGTCAGCACACCTTCTGTCAGGACTGTCTACAGGACCATGCAGGGAGGGGAGGGACCTTCCAGTGCCCAAACTGTCGTCAGCAGGCCAGGCTGCCACCCCAGGGGGTCGCAGGTTTGCCAGACAACCACCTGGTTACAAGTCTGTGTGAGAGACTGCAAAACCAGGCTACACTGTCAGGGGAAACAAGGGAACAACCTGAAAGAAGGTGCAGCTTTCACCCCTCTGAAAAAGTCAAACTCTACTGTAAACAGTGTAACATTCCAGTTTGTAATGAGTGTTTGGATGAAATACACAGTGATCACGGAACAATAACCATTAAAAGGGCCTTAGAAGAAAGGAGGGCTCCAGTCCAGGCACTTATTGTTGAGGGGAGGAACATCTTAGAGACTTTCTGTACTTCCCTTAGAAGTCTGAGGGAGAGAGAAAAAGCACTGGATGAAAAGAAGCAAGAGACAGACAACAGCATCATTCAGGCCTATGAACAAGAAGTGCAGAAAGTTACTGAAAAGAAAGGCCATCTTTTGTCTCAAGTGGAAGAAAAACATAAGAAAAACAAAGAGGTTTTGCAAGAGGAAAGGGACAGAGTGTTGGCAGATGTTAATGAACTGTCTGCTGTCTGTGATCAAGCAGAACAAGAACTGCAGCAGGGAGGGGTCGAGTTTCTCAGTCAGCAAACCACTTTGACAGAGGTGGTAGGAAAGTACAGGGGAAAAGCAGCACCAACTCTTGTACAAACCCAGCCCGCTGTCTTTCAGCCCACAGACACACCAGCTCTCACTGTGACGACTGTTGCATGGCTTTTCTTGCTTGCAGCCCTGTTATTATATAACCCATCATATTGGGTGTATAATGCAACATTTGAACAACAGTCTGGCCCAGGAACAGGACAATTTAACCTTCCAATTGCCGTGTCAAATGAAGGGGAGATTTTTGTAGCAGACTGGGGGAACCAGAGAATCCAAGTCTTCACCCTGCAGGGAACATTTGTGAGACAGTTTCCAACAGTCCTGTCAGGTGGACAGAAGATGAGACCATGTGATGTGGCCATAGATTGGGAGAGGAACCTGTGGGTGGTGGGGTGGACAGGCTCTGCTGAGTTTGCTGTGCAGTACACCAAACAAGGCAGGGTGCTGAGGAAATTTGACCCACTGAAGACAGGGCAGCTCAGAGGAGTTGCCGTGGACACCAGGAGGAACCACATCCTCATCACACAAACCACAGGAGACTGGCCTAATTTACAAGGTAAAGTGCATGTGTTCAGGCCAGATGGGACACTTGTGAGAACTGTGGGTCAGCAGCAAGGGATGAAGCACCCAAGGTACATCCCTTGTGGACGGGGAGGGGAACATTCTTGTGTCAGACTGTGAGAACTACTGTGTCTATGTGTACAATGAGGACGGACAGTTTCTGTTCCAGTTTGGAAGCAAGGGAAGTGGTGAAGGTCAGCTGAAGGATCCCAGTGGCATCTGTACAGACAGGGCAGGGAACATCATCATGGCAGACACTGGAAACAGCCGTGTGGAGATATTTGACAAGACAGGAAAATTCCTCAAACACATCGCTACAGACATAGAGGAGCGCTACGCTGTTGCCATGGCAACACAGGGACAGCTGGTGGTCACTGATTCGTCTGAGAACTCTGTCCACATTATCCATACCTACTGAACAGCAGCATATTCAATTGAGAGAACCATCACCATTTTTTGTAACTACGTTGTGCCATCAAAATAGATTTGACTGTGTCCAATTTACTCCTCCCAAACTTATCACCATCAATTGTAAGCTCCTTGCAATCCAGCACGTGGCTAGTTGCAAGGACAATGTTCTTACATTGTATCTATTTCATTGCATTTGTTTTGAGTCTTGTAGAATATTTTTTCTAATGTGTATTTGTGTGATACACAATATTAGCAATTTACTGTCTAGTGCTACAGCTGTGTTGTTACAATCCAAATAAAGAAAGAAAGAAAGAAAGGACAGTGCTTGGTCCACACATGTACAGGGCTAGAAATACCTCCTGCATATGCAGGTTAGTGCAGTTAGTAAAATCGGAGCTGTGCAGGTATTTCTGCATCTAAACCTGCACTGGCTAATGTACTGAGTTTGTATATACATGTGTACATGTAGGTGCACATGTATGTGGATTTTTATTTGCTGCATTTACTGTTACTACCTGTGAAGTATAAAAGAAATGATGGCAATGGTTTTTGTGATTACTTGATTTCATGGGACCAACCTTCGTGTAGAAAGAGAAGAGCAGAACTTTCTTTCGCTGTTTCTGGAAAATATCCAACAGTTGCTGAAGGACCTGCAAAGATCACACTGTTAGTCATTGTATCATTTACAAAATTACATCACATAACACAAACAAAACAAAATATTCCTTTTTAAGCAACTTTATTACTCCAAAGTTGACTATCCTTTGAACCCGATTTTGAGTTTGGCAAGAAATGTGAGTGATTTGAAGACCTGTGGTTTGACAAAGTGCAGATGTCCACAGAAAGGATTAAAAAGAAGCAATAAGGATAATACTGCATTTTCTTCGGTACTTCAGAGTTTTAATATAAATGCAGCCTCACTTGCCAGTTTAACAAAGTGCGGATGTCAACTTAGGATATTTAAAAAGAAGATGCAAGTACTTTCTTTTTACAAAATTCTAAATGAATTTTTTTCTTAAACAAAATAGAGTTACAAACCTGCATCTTGCCACAGTACTTTGGGTCCAACAGAGTCCTAAACAATGCCTCCCTTCAATTTACCAGTTTGACAAAATGTGAAGCAAAATGCTTTTAAAAAAAGCTTCAAGGAATTCTAAAAGTTTTTTCCTTAAACAAAATACAGTAACTGTTACAAACCTGCATCTTGCCACAGTACTTTGGGTCCGACAGCGTCCTAAACGCGGCCTCCCTGGCCAGCCTGACGAAGTGCGGATGTTTCCTGAAAACGACGTCACAGACTCGCTGGGTTCTCTTCAGGGCCTTCTTACTGCCCTGCAGGAATGAATGAATGAGTGAGTGAGTGAGTGAGTGAGTGAGTGAGTGAGTGAGGGAGTGAATGAATGGAGTGAGTGAATGAGTGAGTGAGTGAGTGAGTGAGTGAGTGAGTGAATGAATGAATGAATTTTATTATCGTGTCTTGCGACATTGTCGCCCAGCCCATATGGGCTTATAAGACACCAAAACAGAAATCATATGATTGCAACATAAATAGAAAGTAAACATAAATCCAAGTCAAATCAAAGGTCATGCTGGAGACATCAAATAAATATAACTAAATACAACATTAAAGTGGTGCATAACATAGTTGGTACATAAACGTCAAATCGAAAGTACACCTGCATCTCGGGCAGGAGGAGAGCCACGTGGTTGGACACCTTCAGTAGGACACTCAGGTAGCTGAACATCAAATGCTTCACTAATTCTCCTTCCTTGTTGGTCTGTGGATGAACAAAATCAGTACAAGTGACCACCTCTGCATAAGGACCACCTGGCAGATGTGACCACTTTTTAATGGTCTCTTAAGCAATTTTTCCATTGACACAGTCAAGGATTAAGTATCCTGTCTAGAGTGACCACCTGTCCATATAGACCAGATTTTATCACTCCAGAGTGGTCTTGTTGGACAGTACTCCAAATCAAGTACACCTTGTCATTATCCTGGTGTGTTACGCTAGAGGACAGTTATACCGGCTATACAGATACAGAAGCTGGTGTGTTATGCCGAAGGGCGGTTATACCTGCTATACAGATACAGATACAGAAGCTGGTGTGTTACGCCGAAGGGTGGCTATACCGGCTCTACAGATACAGAAGCTGGTATGTTATGCCGAAGGGTGGTTATACCAGCTATACAGATACAGAAGCTGGTGTGTTACGCCGAAGGCCGGTTATACCTGCTATACAGATACAGATACAGAAGCTGGTGTGTTACGCCGAAGGGCAGTTATACCGGCTACACAGATACAGATAGACGATCACCTCGTAGCAGCATTCCCTCTGCCTGAGCCCACTGTTACAGTCACACGGGTCATTCTGGTGCAGGACCAGCTGCACATCTTCACTCTCCAGTACAGACTGGTAACACGCCTGCTGGAAATCTGACAGCTTACAGAACACAACCTGCTCATCTGGGTGGAGAAAACAGTTTGTTATCACAATAAAAAAAGGGAAATTCTATAAAATTTGCTATTAATGATTACCAAATCTAGTTCTTGCAGACAATTCAAACTCTACTACTGGATAAAATACGGAAATTACTTCCAGACATTTTGAGTGACATCCATCACTCTTCTTCAGCATCACTAGAATGAACTGGTAGAACTACATTGTTGTCAACACTTAATAACATGCACAAGGAACTGTAAAAACCAGTTGAAAAATCCAGTTCTTGGATCCCTGTTCACATCTCTGTAAATACAATGTATGAGCCCTAATACACATAACTACTGGAAGACACCTTGCTTGGATTACACACTGTATATATTGTTATCAGATAACCACCTTTAGTGGGAAGCTGGTCTGCTATGATCTTCTTTGTTCTCCGGATGAACCATTTTTTCCTCAGGTTGCTCAGCATCTTGGCTTCTGTGTAGCAGACAGAAAAAACAAAACACATCCTAATGTAAGTAAAATATACCGATAATACTAAGTAAAAGTAACATGATGCCTATATAGAAATGAAGTGTGTCTCTGGTCTTTGTTTGCGTGTGACATTGTAGCAATCACTGGGAAATCTGATGCATCACAACACAAGTTTGGTGTAGCTATTCATAGGTCTACTTGTAGTTTGGTGTTCCATTGAGGCAATTCAAAGTTTCTTTCATAGATAGCATCAGGTGACATCTAGATCTGGCAGACACCTTCTTACAACAGTAAGAGCATCATCACTAGATAGCTTTAAACAATGTTTAGAGTTACATTTGCAAAGGTTAGGTGCAACAAGTCGTTCCGTGTAATGTAGCCAGCTGCCGCCATGCCGCATGCCTACGAAGCTGGTGTGTTATGCTCAAGGGTGGTTATGCCGGCTATACAGATACAGATACAACAAAGCAAACTTAGCAGCACAAGAACAGCTTGTTCAAGAGTAACTTCTGAGGAACAAAATAAACTTCTGACTTCCTTACTTCTCCTGGCTTCGGCCAGCTGACGTTTTGTGGAGTTCATCTTCTGTCCTTCCTCGATCGGCTGCACAAACTTGACCCTGAAGTCTTTGTCGTCTCCTAGGCAACCAGGGTTTGCCCTAAGAAGGGGGATAGAAAGAAAACATGATACAGATGTATCTGTGTAGAAAAACTAATGATTAAGACCATAGCATGGTATGTATATGTATCATCTGTAAATAGACTTTGTACAGTTATACTAATTGTTTAATATGGATTTGGTAGGACTTCAATCATGTAGCCTGTATCTTGTGTATGTGTGTGTGTGTGTTTGTATGTATGTGGATGGATGGTGTTCAGCACCAAGGACAGGCATATTTGCCAGTGTGTGTATGTGTGTGAGCATGTGTGTGGGCTGTGTGTGTGTGTGTGGGGGGGGTGTTTACCTGTGTGTGGATGGCATTCAGCACCAAGGACAGGTATATTTGCTTGTGTGAGTGAATGAGTGAGCATTTGTTTGTGTGTTTGTTTGTTTGTGTCTCCTCACCAGTTGAGCACACACCACATCTCCATCAGGTTGTTCTGCAGGATGGTTCCCGTGAGCCCCACCCGACGACGCACGCGCAGCTGACCCATGGCCTCCGTGATCTTCGCCTTCTTCTCCTTGATCTTGTGGCACTCGTCCACGATCACGGCCGACCAGTCAAACCTCACCGAGTTCATCTCATTCTGAGAGGAAACATAACATATCATAATGATAAGAAGGAACAAGATCAAAGATTCCACACTTATGTAAAGTATCCAGACGTCAAGCCATGGTCCACTGTTCATTGTGCTTCTTGAAAAGAGCTAGGGACATTTCCATGGTACATTGAATATGTAAATACATGTACATTACATAGTGTCTGCCTTTCTGTCAGGACCAGTGAAAGAGTAGCTCAACTGTTTATTGAGTTCCATTGAGAAAAAACTGGTTCATGATAAGGGGGCAGGTCAACAATTAATTTTGTCATAGATCTTTGGATTTACCTGCAAACCAAAATTCCCCTTTTCAGCTCTTTTTATAGAAATACTCTTGACCTACCAGAAAAGCATGCTTCATGAAAAATAAAAAGAATTTGGGGTTGTTTTCCTTCCCTTTGACAAGAAAACTTGGACTTGCATGGATTAGATTTTAATGTGACTAAATTTTCAATACAGATGTGTGTCAAGACTTCTAATATGCTATAGGTGTCAAGCCTGGAAGAAATATGTAATTCTGCCCCTTTTTGGCTGCAATGTATTTTACGAAATCATTCATTCATTCATTCATTCAATTACCAGGTTCCTCCTGAGAGTTTCGTACGTGGTGATGACGATGTCCAGTCGTCCCTGCTCCGCCCTGGTCAGCACCTCGTCTCGCAGGCTGGGGTCTCCGTGGTACTTGCTGAATAATCAGAAAAAAGACTATTGCAATAAGACAGGACAAGCCTCTGATGAGCTTTTCTCATCTATATCTATACATGTTAAGTTTGTTGGTAATGTTTGAATACGTCGCTTAAATGATAGCAATTTGTACTGAGTATATGTACCCTATTTTAACAATTGTGATTGTGTGCAACCTCACAATTCAGCTGACAAGTATGGGCTGCTATGAGGCATGTACGTTTTGTTGTGGATATTGTCCAATAAACCAGTCTACTATTACCACCACTACTACTATACTACTACTACTACAAAAGTGCAATATTCTGAAAAATCACATATCTCTTTGTTGGTTGGCTGCTGGACTAAAATCTTCTCCCTCCAGCCTTCTTAGTAATGGTGGACATATATTTTGTGTTTTCAGGTTTTAGGCTATCACACCAATTAGACCACACAAGTCTCTATGTATCTATGTATATTCATTATCTATCAATAAGATTATTGCTATCATCATCAGTTTTTTTTACCCGACTCTGAAGTGTCCCCATGTGTCCAGTTCGTCCAGCCAGTTGTACAGCACAGAGGCAGGGCTGACTATCAGGAACACCTGTTTCTCATGGTCATCAGGGGAATCTTGTTTCTTCTGTAGAGGGAGAGGGGCAATGTGATAAATACAAGGACAAGTAAGGGTTGTGTAACTGCTACTAATGAAAAACAAAATCATCCAGCTCTAAGAAATTGTTTGTCAAATTATTTGCAAATTGCCAAAAATAAAGCATCAGAACTAATTTCACACATTTACAAAGGTATTGTGCAAAAATACATGTATGAAAGTGTAGTATGAGGGATATTTTGACTTTACAACTGTGCCTACATTGAACACTATAAACACTCAAAGATCCCAGAAGAAAATTTTGATTTTCTCACCTTCTTAAAGTTGGTGATGTCTTCCCTGGTCCCAGTTCTGCCCAGCACAGCAGATAGGAAGGAAATCACCTTGGAAAATTGAGATAGAAAATAAAACTTTCAAAAATGGTGAAAATGGTTGAAGCAAAACCTCCAGTGTTCAACTTCCACATACTCTTTCCCATATATATATATATATATATATATATATATATATATATATATATATAGGAAAGTGCTGAGTGCTATTAAAGCAGTATGTACCATGATTTTAAAGTCTTTGGTCAGAGAAACGAACCAGCGACCTACCAAATGCAAAGCAAGCACTAAGCATTCCCAACAGTACAGACCTGGACAGTTTTTCCCAGCCCCATGTCATCCCCCAGGATCGCTCCCATTCCAGCCTTGTACTGCCGATACAGGAACTGCACACCCTCCCTCTGGTAGTCTCGCAGGTAACGGTTGATGGTAGCAGGAATCTGTAGTCAAATTAGAAAGAGAGAGAGAGACATGAATTTGAAAGTTTTGGAAGAATGTTTTTGTGCTGCAGTAAACTGTATATCTATTACAAACATCAGTAAAGAGACTTTCAGGGCTAAAAATACCACCTGCACATGCAGGTGAAATTGGAGCTTTCTAAACAGTTTTTAGTGTGATCCATACTTCCAGGTGCTTTACCTGCACAACAGGGGTTTTTCCTGCAGGTGAGAGAAGAAATGGTTCCTTCTTCCCGACATGCGCATGGTTCCTGAAGAAGGGCTTCTCGTAATCTTCGTCACTGAAGCCTGAAACATTACAAGTAAACACATGGCAATGTTTTCTTGATCTCTCAGAGTGTGGTCTAAATGAAAATACAATCTGCAAATCTGATGTTTTGAGCTGTGTGTCAGCAATACATATGAAGGCCTCCTAACTACGTATACGGTAAAGAAACGAAAAGTCACAGTCATCAGGACTAGTCAAAACTTTCATGCAAGGAACAGTACAGGGAGGAAGAAAGAGGGGTATGCAACAGAGAAGATGGGACGATAATATGAGAGAATGCACTGATCTGACACTAAGTAAAATATGGAGGGGAGGGTATCAAAAAACAATTGTTACTGAGAAGGGTGGAGAAAACAGGTTGTCAAGTCTTCTGCAGTGCCCCTACTCTCAAATAATTAGACTAAGGGCTAGATGAAACAAGAGGAGTTTAAGTAAAAGACTAGTGTATCTATCCAGGCATACAACCTGGCACATGTACCTTCCATGCTGAAGCTGTGATCACCTGTCCTGGTGCTGTCAGCTCTGTTCTCATTCTCCTTGGGGCTGGACAGGTGAGAAGAGCTACTAAAGTATCCAGGAACAACACAAAGAACAACAATCACAAACATTCTACACAACATATACCTTATTTAGACATCCACTATGTCTGGAAGACTGGTCCAAAATTCAAACCCCTATGTATATAGATCATACTCTCCAAGCAGAGATTTTATTACTAGGCTTCAGCTAATATTTTTTACATCTTTTAGGCATTCTTATCTGGCCTTTTTGTACTGGTATTGGGTGGTACATGCATATTGCATACAGTCCTGACAATGGTACTGTCAAGTGCAAATTTGATATACTGTCTTGCAGCCACCAAAAGATCTACTTGGATATCATGTAGATCTATGGTTACCTTCATCCCATCCTTAATTTGAAGGTTGAAGAGAGTCATGCTTATCTGTGTAACACCAGCACAATAGTATCTATGCCTACCTTGAGGAAGAGAAGTGGGGACTCCTGTCCTGCCCCCTGGCAGCTGAGCCCTGTACTGCACCTGCAGGCCTCCTCTTTTTCCTGCCGAGTTTCAGAGGTTTGTATTTCTGTTGGCCGGCAGGACGTGCTGGTAGAGGGGAAGTCATCTCGTCATCCGAATCTTCCAACTTGGCAAACTTCGCTCTGAGGGAAGGACAAGTTTTATAGAAATAGATTGTACAAAATATTAAATAGCCAACTGAAGCTTGTATCATTATAGTGACCTATTACATGTAGTACAGAATGACTAGGTCTAAAATTGTGTACCTATAAGACTTACCCCAGATGTTTCCTGGTTTCGTCTCCCTGTAAGGGACTGAACATACTGGTGTCACCAGCAGGAACCTCAACTGTGGAAAAAAACACAAGTGTACATGTTGGCTTACTATTCATTTTATGTGATGCCTGAACAATTTCTGTATTGTTTATACATATAGGGTACATTTAAGTAAGCGGGGAGAGACTCACTAGCATACTGACATCTAACATATTTAATCTTGATTAAAATAATGTTACAACATACAAACATGTAAAAATATAGCCTGGGTACCAGATTGTTTCCAGGGCCTACACAGGCCAGATCTTCAGCTCCAGGGACAACATACCCCCAAGGAAATCATATTGTGTGTAGACCCTGGAAACAGTCTGGCATGCAGGCTACATGCATTATGATTGTAAGGATTTATATGTTTCTAAAGCCTGAAGTTGTAAGAAGTGCCCTCACCATTTCTCTCTGGTGTACCAAGGAGCTGTAGAAGCTCCTTGGGTGTACACACTCTCGGCTTCTCCCTCCTGGATAACTTCCTGAGTTCTGTCACAGGCACGTCCTCATTCTCATCTGAGTCAAACCCACAGAACTTCACGGTGACACACAGGGTCTGGGCAGGACTTGTGTGGATGGACCGGATAACTGCGTCATAGTACTCGCCATCGTAGGAGCAGGGGGCCTGGCAACGGTCACCCACACACCACACTGGAACATGCAGACAATTGTTTTCAAATTATGTTGTTGTTGTTTATTTGTTTTTTTTAGGAGTTTGTTTAATGCATTTAGGCCAGAAGACAACTTGTTGGTCGGGAGTATATATAGGTGACAAGTGATATCATATGAAATCCTATATGTACAGTAGAGTAGAGAAGATTCCTTCGGCTAGGTAGGAACATCCTTTACAGATCCAGTTTAGGCCGCTCTTTCCTTTCAATGCATAGACAAGTCACATATAAGTTATATATGAAAAGCCTATATTGTGTCCAAAGGTTTTAATACGTAATTTTCGAGATATAACAGACTGACAAAATGTCCCTCAGTTGTTACTGTTTAACGTTTACCTTAAATGTAACATAATGTTTACCATTACCCAAGCTGATATCCTACAGTGCTACGTTTTACACTACTTAAAGAGTGATAACTTAACTTACCTCTCTCTGAATCCTCTACAAATGTAGAGTCTTCAGTCTCTTGATTCTCCTCACATACTTGATCAGTGGCCATTATTCAAAATACGATGATCCTCTCTTTTTAGTCATGTTAGTCCATTCTTAAGTGCATTATATAGTATAAGTGGTCAGAATCAGATGATCCCAAACCTCAGGGCTTGATTAAGGGGGGGGGGGCGTACCGACAGAAAGAAAACTATTAAAAATGCAGCCGTTTCCCTTCGTATCTGATAGAAAAATGCTTATGCTTCCAGCATCTAGTACCTAAAACGTCTAAACACCTCAAAAACTGGACGAATAGTACGTAAATTTAAGGTAAACCGATACATTTATGCGATCAAAACACTGAGGCCTGCCTCGACTTGTTGTGGGGTCAAAAGGTCAAAGGTTAGCATGATTCTATCACCTGATTACCTGAATACAAACAGTGTATACGCCTAGACTGATATGGCACATTGCAAAGTCGAGTGTTGACAAGTAATGATAAGTGAGTGGTAGAATTTTAAGATGATATAAATGTATATCAATAATAACAATACTTTAAGGCTATAATCCAGGTGTATACTGTGAAACACATTTGACTTTTGCCTGTTTATAAAAATGTGTAACTGTTACAAGGTATACGAGTGACGTCACGTCCAGCTAGTGGTAGGCAAAAAGCGGATGATGGTTGGCTGATTTGCCTACCGATAATTTGCATATATCTTGAAATAATTTGCATGTGTATAATGTAAACAAAATGCCTAGCAAGTTTCATTGGTCATGATTAACATAATGTTAACATTTCAACACTGGGCTAAAGGTGAATGACCAGACGGGCAGTGACCCTTTCCTATGGGGTAACGTTAACGTTAACGTAATGCCGTCATTGGTTTAGGCTTGGATTGGGACTGTCCTAGAAATAAAGTAGAATGAAATAACTCTCAACAACAAGTGATAAAAAGGCTTATAAAACACCTGAAGTTTAAAAAATGCAACTTTAAGTTATACTTGAAACGTCCCTTTGTGTTATTTTTAACGCAAGTAGCTTTTCCAACTGACCTATTTGACTCCACCCAAGAATAAACATTGGTCAAGGTCAGCCGAGTGCGCAGGTTACCTAACTAATGACCTTCGGTGGGCGTACAGCACCTTAAACAAATAAACTCTTTCATTACACCATCTTTAAGAAGTGTTAAGAGCACTGCGCTGTCTTAGCTGGAGGCTAGAAGTCTTCAAGTGGTTCTTAAGGGTGCGACGTAACGTGCTTGTCGAACTCTGACTGAGCGCCTAACCTGTAGCGTTACGTGCGTGTGTTTTTACTTATAAGTGACCTTGTCGTACAAAATGGCCGCTCTTGATTTCTGTCGAACGCTCTTCTCATACCTGCGGTTTCTGGTGAGCTGGACGCTACAGCTGGTCTTCCTGCGAATTCTGGGCTTCTTTTCGCCAGCCAGACAGCGTCAGGTTCTGGTTAGGGTTGCCAAGGCAACACAGTTCTGGGACTCACCGCTTGAGTTCGACGACTATGCAGGTATTATTATATAACCTTCAAGCAGATGTAGGGTGGAAACCCGTTATGTCGCAGCCCATATGCTATTATGTACTATAGCTTAGCAGGTATTGTTATTGAAGGCAAATGTCGTGATGGAAAACCGTTATGTCACAGCCCATGTTATATAACGTTATAACGTTACATGTATGTACAGTAACGTTACATGGGAATTACAGTGTTTGATACAGTTTTTCTTATATATGTTGTATAATTCTGTACAAAAATAACGTTTTACAACGTAACATTGTGCTTTCGCACTTTGCACTTCGTAACCGGTTCTTTGGCCGGCTTGTTAGCTGACTGACTGGTTTGTTGGTTAGTCGGTTGGTTAGTCGGTTGGTTCCTTGGCTGGTTGGCTGGCTGGCCGGTTGGTTGGCTAGCTGGTTTGTTAGTTAGTAAGTTGGTTGGTTCGCTGGTTAATTATCTGTTGTTCCGTTGGCTGTAACTCATTGAATATTTGCTTCCGTGCACACTTACCAAGACATTGATATTGGTTGGGTTAAGGCCCAGCAATTCTTAAGTACCCAGAAATCTTGCTATCTTTACACTCAGACACCTTCTTGAGCCTCACGGCGTATCTGGACGTGTGCATGGCCGTGTGGCGTGACGTCACAAGCCACGTCAGGGTCGGGTCACCAGCGCCTCGGTGTGACGTCATCGAACTGAAAACGGAGAGAGCATGTAACCTTTTAGAATTCGAAAATCCAGGTAATTACTTTTTATTTGTTTTATTTATTTATTTGTTTATTATCTCAATACATGAGTGATTCGGCCACTCGATGCTGAAGCTCTTAATTCTCAGTATAGTGATTTTTTTTAGCTTTTAATGTAGGAGCTATTATTATATGTGAAGATGCATTACCTTATAATCAGTTCTCTGTGTTCTGTAAGGCCGTCCGCTTGTGCTGAACTTCGGCAGCTGCTCCTGACCTCCGTTCCGCGCCAAACTGTCCGACTTCAAGCGCCTCGCAGCGGACAATAGGCAAACTGCAGACTTTCTCACGGTAACTCTTGGTCACTCTTTCGATCCATCCATCCATCCATCCATCCATCTATCCACCCACCCACCCACTCATCCACTCACCCACTCACCCACTCACTCACTCACTCACGCACGCACGCACTCACTCACTCACTCACTCACTCACTCACTCACTTACTCACCCACTCACCCACACACCAAAGTTTACGAAGTAAACATTACCCGACTTGACTGGCATTTACTACTATTGGTAAATCCAACGTTGTATGCAGTGTTCCATTTCTTACCATGTAGGTTTACCTTTCCGAAGCGCATCCTCCTGAGGGCTGGGCGCTAAAAAACAACATCAACATTCCTCAACACCGTTCTCTCCAAGAGCGCCTAGCGGCCGCCAGAATACTGCAACAACACGAAGACCACGAACCAGATTGTCCAATTGTAGTGGACACTATGGACAACGCCGTGGCCAGAGCCTACGCATGCTACCCCGACCGCTTGTTTGTGATACTGGACGGTAGAGTGGCCTACAAGGGAGGTCTGGGGCCGGAGGGTTACCGTTTGGACGAAGTTCGGAATTGGCTGCAAAACTTCACTGGGAATGATCGGCAAGAATAGCTGTTACGTAATATGTAGTAGTGGTGTTTATTGACAAATTGCATAAAATACTTTTTAAGAGCGAAAATTGCGACATAGAATGACGGGTTGTACTTGAAAACCCAAGAGCGGGTCAACCCTGAAATA
The DNA here is from genome assembly GCA_013266295.2 of Branchiostoma floridae x Branchiostoma japonicum. Taxonomy (NCBI): domain Eukaryota; kingdom Metazoa; phylum Chordata; class Leptocardii; order Amphioxiformes; family Branchiostomatidae; genus Branchiostoma; species Branchiostoma floridae x Branchiostoma japonicum. Next base: position 1,773,274 of record CM023836.1, on the reverse strand, counting down.
CGTGGTCGTTCTTTTCTCTTATTCTTGAAAGTAAATGTTCTCGAAAGTTAACATCTACATGTTGTGTCATACTCCATCATTAAATAATTTGTCTGACTTTGCCTTTATTAATTACCTTGCTTGTTGTTGTGCTCTTGATTATGTGTCATTTCACTACACATTTTTCCTAGAACCATCGTAGAGTGGAACTCGCTGCCACCAAGTACAGTAGGGGCATCGTCACTAGATAGTTTTAAACAATGTTTAGAGTTAAACGTTCAAAGGTTACGTGAAACAAGTCACTCGGTGTAATTTATGCACAACATATGGGACAGCAACATCGTAAGGACAATATTAACTGCACAGTAACGTTATGATAATAGGCTTGCTTTCAACAATGTTTGAATACATTTAATACAAACACCTTTAATATAAATAAAATTGTACAAAACTTACGTCTAATACTACAACCCTACGTCCCTTAGAATACATGTGTAACATAGAAGCTTTCCTGCAGTACCACCTGAAAATAAATGATGTCGCTTCTAAATATGATGTGCAGTCTTCAAGTCGAGGTCTGTTCATACGCAAGACTATCACCCATTCTCTGATTCTTTTAAAAATGTTCAATTCCACAAATGTTAGTTTATTCCTCTTATTACAAAATCTGTATTTCTTGGCGCCTTACATTGCTACACCAAAGTCTATTTTATTTGATAAAATGCCAAATAACAAGCAAACATCTAAACTCAACTTCGTAACCGTCTCCATCCCAGCGTCCACTGAAACGTATTACAAAAATGAACCAAGCAATTTGATAGACACTCTAAGGAGTCAGTCGTTTCAGATAGCATAAAAAGCTCGTGAAAGATATATAGTGGATATTATCTGAAACGTCTGACTCTTCAGAGAATTTAGCAACTGGCAGTTGCTTGATTTAGTTTGCATTACGTAATGTTCTTTCTGGGTGTTCACCCCCTCATCGACAGTTAGTGAAACGTCCCTGACAGTGCGTTTGTGGACCTGTTGACTGAAAATGGAGGGTCCCTGTTTCTCAGAGTGGCGGGAGATCTACCACTCCAAGATGGGGGTGGAGGGATGAATGTTTTTTTATTCCAATACAATATCAGGTTTAACGTGGTCCTTATAGGTCTCAGTACACAAACAAACAAACAAACAAACAAACAAACATAGACGATGATATCATATTTCAAAAAGTATTAATTAGATATTCTGTTACAGATAGTTACAAATATCATATTTTACCTCCCCCCATCACCAACGAAAAGTGAGGCACGCCAAATAAAACACAAAGCATTCTTGACAACTTCACATTTAATATCCAATATCCAAACAATTCATTATCAATAATGATATACGATATACTGAAATAGATAAATATTTCCATATTTGCGTATGGTCTACTTATTACCGGTATACCATCATGCACCTGTTCATGTATTACTAACTAAGAGCGAACCAGTGGTCGGGTAGGTATTGTGGTAGGCTTTCCTTATTTCTTTCTTGACGTGAACGACAAAGGTATGAAAAGTCTACCTCCAAAATACATTATATTATCATTATTTCTACGTATTACAAGTAAAATATTTGAAAAATGCTGTCAAATAAAAAGAATCATTTGACCATTGTATTTCACCAAAATAGCAAGATGTTACAGTCCAAAGCCCGCAGACCAATCAGCATCCAAGCTCTCGTGTCGTCATCTTACATACAAATTTTCGCGCCATTCAGCGCTGAGACGTCCAGGCCCCCAGACCCTGCTACAGAGTTGTCAACATAGAGGTAAGAAATTTTATATTTTCTGCGGTAGAATTCCATGTTTTACCCATGTATTACCTGGTATACCATATGTAGAACACTCGGTTGTATGTCCCGGCTTATTCTCGCTCAGTTTTAAGATATTTCTGAAAGGAACTTTGGTGTAAACGTTAGTTTTTACATTGGGGCATTGTATAAACCGTGTCAGGAATGTCTACATTTTCCTGTCAGAAATTCCTTAAATATTCCTCAAATTGTATTCATATTACAAACACGCTGGTCATTTCGGTCAGAAGAGGATGTATGTGCAATTTTTTTCCGTATTTTTTAGAAGTTCCTGTCAGAAATTCTTGAAACGAAAGAGTGGGCCCATCCGCCCCATTGCAATGACGTAGTGAGATATTGTCAGTCAGAATTCGAAGAAAAATTAATTTCCCTCTAATGTTTACCTCAGAATTGTTAGAAAAACTATTGTGGCATCTATTAATATCGGTTTTAGGTCCATTTTGGGAGATTTTATCCGGAAAATTTTGAGTAGTGGTCCACGTAGGACCCGGGGAAACAGGTGGAGTGCCCCGTACAGATATTCTTGGTCAGAGTGGGAAGAAAAAATGATTTCCCCCCTCAAGTTTACCTCAGAATTATTAGAAAAACTATTGTGGCATCTAGCAGTAACAGTTTTAGGTCTGTTTCTGACGATTTTATCGGGAAAATTTTGAGTTACTGTCTCACGTAAAGGGGAACAATTGGAGTGTCCCGTGTGGTTGCAATATCGGATATTGTCGGTCAAAATTGGAAGAAAACTAAATTTTTCCACCCATGTTTACCTCAGAATTTTCAGACAAAATGTTGTGACATCTAGTGGTAACAGTTTTAGGTCAGTTTTATTAGTTTTTATCGGGAAAATGTTAAAGAATTTTGAGGAGCGGTCTCGCGTAGTCTGGGCCCGGGGAAATAAGCGCGGAGCCCCGCACGTTATATTTACAACCATACGGGTGACAAGTGTTACGTCGAAAGTTGCATTTAATAGACGTATTCTCACAAGTTGTACCTCAAAATTATCAGAAAATATGTCGTGACATCTAGTGGTATCACTTTTAGGTCAGTTTGTACAGTTTTTCTCGGGAAATTTTCGAGAAATATGGTGTAGCGTTCTCATGTAGCTGGTCGCCCGGGGAAACAGGTGCATGGTCCCGTGTAGTGTGTAGGCGAGACCCGGTACGGGCCGAGGCTCAGGGACTAGCTACGACACAGTAGTTACAATTTACATGTAGTTGAGCTTGATTTGTTATCTGAAACGTTTTCGTGAAATGCTTTTTGTAAATCCTCAAGGAAATTTTCGTCTGTGGACGACGGCGTTTGACCGTCTGACGGAGCTGTCAATCACCGCCCATACCTGTAACCGTTAGCATGCCAGTGGAAAGTGTTACGTCAAAAGTTGCTTCTAAAGTCATGCTTTCTCGCAAATTTTCCTCAAATTGTCGACAAAAGGGCACAAGAACCTTACCCTATTTCGGTGGGGGTTTTTTCTGGGCTGAATTTTCGGAATCTTTCAGGAAAATTAGCGTAGCGCTGACAGACACCGTGTTCCTAGCGTAACGTTAGACGTTATGTTTTCGGTCAGAAATTTATCGAGGCCGCCGCCTGGATGGAGCCGGTCCCTTACCGACGGACCACGCACAGTTTCTTCCCTTCAACATTCAGCGCTTTTATTTCATTTTCACACATTTTATATATTCTAACTTGTCTTTCGTTTTTCGTGTCTTATGCTTAAGTTAGTATGTTTAAATGGCGGGGAGGGTTAGTAGGTTTTACTTGTTATTTCGTGCTTTAAAAATTCTGAAACCTGTTCTTCTTGCTTGCAGCTCAACAGCGCACTGGCAACAAACTGCAAAACAATCTGGCTGAAGGCTAAACAGCATTCTCTACCAGGTTAGCTACATAATTTCCACATTCTACTCCACTTTTCAAGTACATGTTTTCCGGCGTTTTTATCAGGCTTTCTTTTTTGTACTTTTATATTTTTATGCCAGCCAAATGTATTGAATACTGTCTGGCCAATTTGATACTGACTGCCTTGCCAATTTGATACTGTATTGCAACCACCAAATATCTGCTTGGAAATTACTTTTTAAGAAGACAGCTACAAACCTGAGGTGTTATTCATATTAAGGTTTTTTTAAATGGTAATAGACAGCGATATGTCGTTACCTCATGGACACCATTCAACTGGGGACCTCTGATTGTTGTACATGTAGCTAATGTTCTTGTTACCATGGCAACATGTTAATTGTTTAGTACTCATGCATTTTCTTCCCTCTATCAGCAGAAGATTGAAAGAGTGATGGCATTGATTCCTGGCTGCCCAGCCCTTGATGTAGAAAAACCTTTACTGGCACCCACCACCAGGTATTTTATATTTCTGGCATAATTCTTATGAGTTATAGCACTTTGTTTGCTCTGCAACATTGTGACATTATGTAAAACTGTTACCTGAAGAAATTCATTCTTTCATGTTTGAACAAAAGTTTTTTGGAAAAAGGATTGAACTTGCTAGTTTGAAAATGTGATGAAAGGAATTTCAAAGTTTCATGTGTGTTTGCCAGGCCAGTCATTCACTCTCTTTTTCTCTCTCCCTTTCCTTTTTCTTCTCTCTCTCCTACAGATCATCCCTTCCACCAATGTCACTGTTTCTGGGTTTCTCGAAGGAAGGAAGGAAGGAAGGAAGGAAGGAAGGAAGGAAGGAAGGAAGGAAGGAAGGAAGGAAGGAAGGAAGGAAGGAAGGAAGGAAGGAAGGAAGGAAGGAAGGAAGCCTGAAAAAAAGAAGACAACAAGTCAAATAGGATTTGTATGATATCCTTTTCTGCTGATGGTATAGAAGTAAGGGTGGGGGGGTTGAGTCAAGCTCTACTTTGGCTTGGCTCACTAAAGAGTTAGATGTAGGCTAGGAACGTTTTGGAAAATAAAGTGCCTTGTGACAAATATCTCAAATAACATAGAATAAAAGTAACTGGGGTTTGGGGATGACAAGTAAAGTTCTTTTAGACCAACCATAGTCAATTTCTTCACTGATGCTTTGGCTGCTTTCAGCTGCCTTTGTCAGGGTCAGTGAATAAGTTGACTTTGGTTGTGCTGAAAGAAGTTTACTTGTTCTTGAGTAGAACAGCTAAGATTTAGCAGTAAGCCACACACACTCCCACTGCTCCTGAGGTGACGGAGGATGACATCATCTGATGAGCATCGATGGACCACCAGGGACGGAGAGATATGAAACCCTTGTTGGCAAAGCTTCTTGTTTGTCTGTAAATGTACTCCTGCGCAAACTCCTATCCTGTCGACATTGGTAAAGTTTGAACAATGCTGTATTTTAATTGCCAGTTAATTATCAATTTTAACTTGTACATATTTTAATCCTGTCTGAATTTTCTTCTAAAATTTTTTGTTATAGAAATTTCAGTGCAATTCAGTGATTACTGCAAGACTGATCTTTATTGTGAATAAACCGATGATGATGATGTTAAAATAGTTCAGGCCTCAGGCACACGACTGTATTAGATTTAACTTGCAAGTAACATTGATTTTCTTGGTCCATTCTTGTAAGTGATAAGATGGACATTGAATGGAACAGTGTTGTGAATGTTAAGGCCACCGTCTTGTAATGGGAATAGGCGGAACACTGACTGAGAAATAATTTTGTTTTAGCCAATGTGATAAGATGGAATTAGAATGACGTAGATTTGTCTGCTTAGTAAGGAAGAGGTTTTTTTATAATTAAGAAAAGGACACATAAAAATTGCGTTCCTTTAAGATTGTTTCCCTCTGTTTCTTTATATATGAAAGAATGAAAAAAAAGCATTAGAATGCCATATATTTGTCCGCTTTGTAAAAGTTTTTTTTTGATAATTGAGAAGATGACACATAAAGATTGCGTTCCTTTGTCCGTCTTGTATGTAAAAACTATTCATGAAGACATCCCAAGCAACAGACTGCAAGCACCGAGGCCACTACCATCATCACCCAACATCAACGGATTCACACAAAATAAAGATTTTGAAAAAAATGTGTGATTACTCTAAATAAGGATTTTTGAATAAAGATTTCAAATAAAGATTTGAAATAAAGATATCCCTCACCTTGTAACTGACAATATTGGAATCAAAATTCAATAGAACTTTCAAGTGCTTGAGTTTGTTAAGTTGAAAGGCAGTACTTCCACCTGCCTTTGACCAGCTCTCTGAAGTTCACATGCACATGGACTTAAGATCAGGAAAGGTAAGTTAAAAAAACAAATTAGAGCAGGGACATAGTTAGTAGTCGAAGTGACTGTGATGATTCAGAGAGCAAGTCTTAAGTTCCCAAATTTATGGGGGGTGGGTAGATGGAAATCAAGCACAAATTAGACATCTTTTTAAAAAAATGCATAACACAGAAGGCAAAGTTGTGGATTGAATTGAATTCTCATTCACTGAAATATAATTATCACAAGGCACACCCCAAATTTTAGCTTAGTCCACGATCTTCAAGACTGACAAGAGGACACCTGTTTGCTATGTCAAGCCACTACCAAGATGCCAAAGGTGAGCCATGTGGGGACTGCATGTGTTACTAACATGTCCTTTTCTCTCCTCATACTTAAGAAAGGGGGGTCCTTTTCAATGCCTTCTAGCAGCACCTGGGGTTAGGGCCAAACCATGTTTTTTCAGTTTTTCTATCCCCATGATGGGATGGGAACTGGGGTCCTTGGAGAAGTTGGGATTCTTTTTTATTTGATACTGTTCACACTCTGTAAGCTGCGCTTGCGATTGAAATAAAGAATTTTAGATAGACAGTGTCTGAATTCTTTGGTGTGAGTCTTTCGCCAGTCTTTTCTACAACTTTTTCGCGACTTTCGGAGATGGACACAGCTTTTCTGGCGCGAAGCGGAAAGCCTGGTTTGTATCTGCGACGTAAGTATGCCTTTGCAACTTTAAAAAATTTTTTCAGTGAAACTTTTCTAATTTCTTTGTAGTTTCTTTTGTTTACAGGTCATCCTTTGGAAGATGTCTGTTTCCTGGCTCCCAACAAAGCATTGGCCACTGGACCATGGCAACAAAAATCAACGGTAAGTAAGGGACTTTTTTTCTTGCAAGTTAGACATTTTTTTAAATGTAATCTATAAGATTCTGATGAAAGTGATTGTGATATAGCTTTATTGATGTCTCAATACAAACAAGAAGAATGTACAATGTATTTAGCACATTTTTGACATGTTTCTAACCATTTCTTTGTTTCTTTGAACAGAATTTCTCCCTGGAAGGATGCCCCTGCCTCGAGGCTACCTGAAGGTCCCCCTGAGCTGAGACAATGGGAATCGAACCAGATAACGAGCTCTTTTGTTTATATTTATTGTTACAAAATTTCTGACCAGAAATGTAAACCAGTTGTAAAGATAAGGAAGTCTGAAGTAAAAGTGAGACAAGAGATTTTAAGCAGCTATCGACAGCTGAGTATGTGTGCTGTATTTTCTGGAAAAGGTACCATAGGATGTTCACAAAGGATATCACATTACACAAACATGTATACAATATACTTGCAACAGTAATTTGTAGCAGCTGCTGTTTGAAGTTAAGGTTTCTGTGACACTTTTGCCAATATTGACACTTTGTTGTTTTTCTGCAGGTGCATTCTATTTGACTGATGACACTATAGCTACCCCAAGGCTACTTGAAGGAAGGATGCCTTAGATGAGAAGGCAGATTTGAGACATCAAAAGACAGCGTCTTATTCTTTCTTTCTTTATTTCTTCTGAACCTTCTGACTCAGGTCAATAGTCCTTCAACTGCAACATTCATCTACAGCATTCTGGGATTCAAACCAGTGCCCACAGAAACATACAAAATTTGCACCTACAGACAAAACACATCTCTCCTATCCATCCTTTCTTATTTCTTCTTGATAACTTTTCTTTGTCACCAGTAACAGTCATCTACAGCATGCTGGGATTTGAACCCATGACCTTCTGAACATGCAGGATTTACACCTATAAACAAAACATATATCTCCTTTCTTCCTGCTTTATTTCTTTCTGCTCGATAACTTCAACATGACTTTCATCTACAGCATGCCGGGATTCGAACCAGTGACCTTGTGAACATGAAGGATTTGCACTTACAGAGAAAACACTTCTTTCCTTTCCTTTCTCCTTGATAGTTTATGTCTTAAACTTCTTAATAACTTTGCTTCTTCAACAGCAACATTCTGGTATCTACAGCATTCTGGGATTTGAACCTTTGAACCTTGGATATGTCCTTAGGAACATACAAGATTTGCAGCTTAACTAGTCACAGACAAAACACGTCTTTCCTATCCTTCCTTCCTTCCTTTCTTACTTCTTGAAGACTTTGCTTCCTTAACAGTAACTGTCATCTACAGCATGCCGGGATTCGAACCAGTGACCTTCTGAACATGAAGGATTTGCACTTGCAGACAAAACACTTAATCCCTTTCCTTCCTTGAAGTTCTTTCTTCTTGATAACATTGCTTCTTTCACAGTGATAGCATGCTGAGATTCCAACCTGTGCCCTCGAACATACATTATTTGCACCTACAGACAAAACATTCCTTTCCCTCCTTCTTTAATTATTTCAATTGCTGATGTCTTTGCTTCTTTTGCGGGTTTTAAACTTCTAGTTTATTTCAGCTAGACTCCAGCTTCTGCAGAACTGAATATCCTACCAAACAATTCTTTGCCTTTCAGTACATTCTCAGTAATATAAGCGCACATTGTGCTGCTACACGGGATTCGAACCCACAACCTCTGGTAAAATACAGGTTTCTAACTTCCAGTTTATTTCATCTTGACTCCAGATTCTGCAAAACTGAATGGCCTAACAGGTATTAAATCTTTTTCCTTTCAGTACTTCTTAGTAAGCCCACTTTTCTGCTGCTTCGGTATTCGAACCAATAACCTCTGATAAAATACACACAGACTTCTAACTTCCAGTTTATTTCAGCTTGACTCCAGATTCTGCAGAACTGAATGGCCTACAGACATTTTTTTCTCTTTCAGTACCTTCTCAGTAAGCGCTCTTTGCTGCTGCTTCGGTATTCAAACCAATAACCTCTGGTAGACTGATAGATTTCTAACTTCCTGTTTATTTCAGCTTGACTCCAGATTCTGTAGAACAGAATGTCCTAACAAACAATCCTTTGCCTTTTAGTACCTTCTCAGTAAGAGCACTTTGTGCTGCTACTTGGGATTCGAACCAGCAACCCCTGACAGAATGACACTTATTATGACTTTTCTTCCATCTCTCTTAATGCCCCATGTATGGGATTTGAACCAACAACTCCTGGTAGATGATCTACAATAATTCTTAGGACGGAAAGACTTCCAGGAATTCAGCACCAAGGACAGAAATGAAATTTTCCCGGCTGTTTTTTTTATTAAATGTGTGTTGCTGTTTCTAAGGATCTAATAATTATAAATCCAATTTCATGTAAACTGAAGGTGTGAGGCCAACAGAGGAGTACTTGTCTGCTTTATAAACTTGTTTCTGTTTCAGTCCTGCAGACTACATTAAAGTACTGACCTTTGCATTCTAGTTTTTCTAGGATTGACAGAGCTGTCTGTGTGTTCTGTTTCTTCCAGCAGTGCTCCAAGGGAGCATCAGCTAGCTAACTTTGCAACTTTTCCATTCCAGACCTGACTCTCCTTCTTTCAGTGTTGAAGGCCACACTCCAAGTTGAGTTGTCGGCCTTTATATGTTTTTTTTGGTGACTTTTCCTTTGCCTACGTTTCATGGCCACACTCAAATTGAGTTGTCGGCTGCCTTTGTCTTTGTGCCTGAGTAAACTTACTGCAGAAAAAGCCTTGCTAAGACTGAGGGATGACAAGCAGTGGTGACTGCAAAAAGCAGAGCAGGAGCAGAGCCCCCGAGACTACAAGGTAATTTAGATTCTGCATTGAGTTTCTGTTTTCTCTTGTCAATCCATACATCTCTCTCCTTTCCTGCATTCCTTCCTTTTGTCTCTAACTCATTTTCTCCTTCTTCCCTTCAATCATCTCCCTTTCCTTCCTTCCTTCCATCCTTCCTTAATTTCCAAATACTTTATTTTCATCCTTTCCAAAGGCTCAAAATTTTGCATCTTACCTCTGTTTAGATTGATGCTGATTCAATCTAATAGGGTATTCTTTTTTCTGTATGTTTTCAGATAAGGCTTGGAGACCACCTATGCTGTGGTCACACCAGGTGTCACTGTTTCCAGGCTAGTTTGAAGGAAGCTAGGTCAAGGATCAAGAAAACAACACAGTCCAACAGGATTTGTATGATATCCTTTTCTGTGGATGGTATAGAAGTAAAGGGGAGGGCATGAGCTAAACTCTACTTTGGTTTGGCTCACTAAATGAGTTAAGGTAGGGAACCTTTTGGACATAAAGTGCCTAATGTGACACAGATCTTAAATAAAAGTTTAAAAAGTACTGGGGGTATTGGGATGGGATTCTTTTATCCCAACCACAGTCAATTTCTTTACTGACGTTTTGACTGCTTTTAACAACCTTCAATAGGGTTGAAAGCATGGTAAAGAAATTGACAGTAGTTGTGCTAAAAGAACTTTACATGTTCTGGGATAGAATTGCTAAGATGTAGAAGTAAGTCACATGCACTCCCACTGCTCCTGAGCTCACGGAGGATGACATCAATGGACTACCAGAGAGAGAGAGAGAGAGAGAGAGAGAAAGAGCAACGAAATAGTTCAGACAAACGACTGTATTAGAGTTAACTTACGTGAAACTAATTTTCGGAGTCCAGTCTTGAGAAATATGATATAATTGACAGATGACTATCTATGAACATGCATTTTGGCCATGTCAGGCATACAACTGTATTAGATTTAAATTGCAGATGATTTTCTTGTAAGGCAAGATGAACACTGAAAGATGGAACAGTGTTGTAAATGTTACGGCCACCGTCTTGTACTGGGAAAAGGCGGAACACTGATTGAGAAATAATTTGTTTTAGCCATCTTGTAATGATAAGATAAAAGATAAGATAAAGATAAAAGATTGAGAAACTATTCCTGAAGATGTCCCCAAGAAGAGACTGCAAGCACAGACCATCATCACCCAAGACCAACGGATGCTCACATTGAATAAAGATTTGAAAAGACTGTGTGATTATTCTGAATAAAGAATCTGAATAAAGCTTCTGAATAAAGCTTCTGAATAGAAATACTGAATAAAGGTCACCTTGTTAAAGAAATTGATCAACCTAAAAGTTAATAGAAATTTCAATTGCTTGAGTTTTCACAAGTAAAAAGGCAGTACTTCCACCTGCCTTTGGCTTGTTCTCTGAAGTTCACATGCACTTGACTTTAGACCAGGAAAGGTGAGTTAAAAATCATATTAGAGTGCAGGGACGTAGTTAGTAGTTGAAGTGTGTGTGACGATTCAGAGAGCATTAGCCTAATTTGGGGGTGGGGTGATGAAAATGAAATACAAAACATATATTTAGAAGGCAAAGTTGTTAAGGTATGACTACAAGGCACACCCCAAATTTTAGCTTAGTCCACGATCTTCAAGACTGACAAGAGGACATCTGTTTGATATGTCAAGCCACTACCAAGATGCCAGAGGTAAGCCATGTGGGGACTGCATGCGTTACTAACATGTCCTTTTCTCTCCTCATACTTAAGAAAGGGGGGTCCTTTTCAATACCTTCTAGCAGCACCTGGGGTTAGGGCCAAACCATGTTTTTTTTAAAGTTTTTCTGTCCCATTATGGGAAGGGAATGGGTCCTTGCAAAGGTGGGAATTCATTTTGTTTTCGCACACACAACATTCACTTTCTGTAAGCTGCGCTGAGATTGAAATAAAGAAACATTGAGTTCTGTGTAGTGTGAGTTACTCGCTGGTAGCTATAGGGACTTCTTGCAGTTTTTGCAGACCATTTCGCGCCAATTTTGACGATGGACACAACTGTGGAGCGTTGAGGTTTGTATTCTCCAACTAAAAGGAGAGCCAGGTAAATGAGTTAGTACTTGAATCTTTTTGAGTTTTCCTCACTGAATCTTTTCTAACTTTTTTGTAGTTTCCTTCAATTTCAGGTGATTCCAGGTGTTTCCAGGCAACTCAACCAAGCAGACAATTGGACCATGGGAAAAAAAGGACTCCTTGCAGAAAGCAGATAACAATTTCCTTTTTTTCATTCGAGAGAAAGTTACATTACAATTTTAAAGATCAATGCTCACTATTATGATTTGAGTAGAGTCAGTTGAATATTATCTTGGAAAAAACGAATACATATCATTGTATCTTGTAACAGCATTTGTAAAAGACTTTGCACGTCTTATCCTTTTCCTTCCGTGAATAGTTTCATCAGGTTGGTAAGTCACTGAATAAAGAGACTCTTTCTACACAACCAAGTGTTTTATTCAACCGACGTTTCGGTGACCGTCTGTCACCTTCTTCAGGGCAATTCTGACTGGTTCACATTGCACTGCAGCATAGGTGTCGCTGCTGTAGATGTACGTTTGGGACCGCATTGTAAATACAGTTCCCTAAACAGTGCATGTGTACTTGTAGATATGTAAATACGTTTGGGAACGCATCTACAGCAGCGACACCTATGCTGCAGTGCAATGTGAACCAGTCAGAATTGCCCTGAAGAAGGTGACAGACGGTCACCGAAACGTCGGTTGAATAAAACACTTGGTTGTGTAAAAAGAGTCTCTTTATTCTTATCCTTTTCCTTGTTCTGTAAATCTTTTGTAAACAGTTTTTCACTGATGAAGGATGTTGGAAGGACATCTGAAACGTTTAAACAATAAATCATTATCCGGTCGCAAAGTTTAAACATGTCTTCTCCTGCTTTAAAAAAACCTGGATGACTAATATTCACAAGCGTGTCTTATAAAATGTTGACCTAATTCTAGTGCCAGAGCCATTGCTTGTTTTCTTTTGTGTTTTTTTCTGTCTACAGGATTATGACGGGACGATGTTTGATTCCTGTTGCCAGGGGAACGATTCCTGTTGCCAGGGGAACGATGAAGTCAGCTGTTGTCAAAGAAAAGGACTAAAAAACAGGTACTGATTTTAGCTGTTTTTAAGCTCTTATCCAACAATGGTAACTTGCTACATTTTCCCTTCAACCTACCTATTTGTACTAACTTTAGGCAGACTTGAGCCTGCCCCGATTTTGCACATTTTTCGTTGGATGTTTGGTCAACGTTGCATCAAAATTTTGCCTGTTGCAGATGATATCTTTTCCTATACAACATCTGAAAACTACAGACAGGCTGTCAACCTTATATGCTGTAATACGACCTTATATGAGACGTTCTGCCAAAGTGCTATGCACAATGCATTACGGGTTTCTCGCAGGTGCAGTACGTTCTGCCAACATGCTGTAACTTGCTACATTTTCTCTTCATCCTATTTGTAGGAACTTCAGGGTGATTTAAGTCTGTTTTTGTTTCAGCACCTTTTGTTTCATCACCCTTTCAACACTGACTTCTTGTCTGTTCATCAACAGGACCAGCCCTGTATGGATGTCTGCTACCCAAAGGAAGGAAGCCTCTTACCTTAAAACTACTTAAGGATGTCTACAGTCTCAATACTACCTAAAGGAAGGCTTGGACATTCCCTGCCTTACTTTAAGACTCACCCAAAAGGAAGACATCTTTAAAGACAATACCCTAATCTGTGGCATAGGGATTATTTCTTGACATTAACAGAATTTTTCTCCTTTTTCTTGCCATCTATTCAGGTGTTAAAGTGACTTAGTAAGACTCTTATTTCAGCTCATCTTGATTCCTGATTGTGTATAGCCAACTGTTCTGGTAGCTTTCACTACACTCACTCAGAATATGATACTGATGGCTTTTCTTTCATCTCACTTAGGATGCAAGAGTTACCAGGAATTCAGCACAAAGGACAGGAGAGAGTCTAATCCAAATTGTGTACCATATTCTTGCCTTGCAATGTGTCAGGACTCAGAGCCATGGAGTTGGGGTGGATGGGTGATCATATCTATTACTGCAATGCCTGCTAAGGGTTGGTCTCTTCCTTTTGGCAGTGGGGTGTGTGGGTGTGATGCTGATCCTTCCAAAACTGTTTAAGTTCTTAGTAACAGCCGCCGACCGTCTGGTATGGACGCAGCCTGGTATGGGCACCCAAATTTTATGCCTTGTTTCTTTCCTATGGACTCTGGTATATGCTGTATCATCGATCAGCAGCCAGTGCCCCCGATTCCCCAGTGGGGGAGTAAATACCATAGAAGACGGTGAGGGGAACACCAAGAGCGCTAGGCTCCGAGGCATGGTGGCTGATTGGCACATGATCAGATCACACTTTTACTGTTATAATGTTTAGGTCACATTTCCAAACTGGGCCAGGCCAGGCTGTTTGTATGAACAAAAACTTATCAAGAATATACAGATATAGTGCCCATGATTATTTTGTTGTGTTTTGTTGTCTTTTATATCATACTTTTTGTTTCCAAAAGCCCGGCCGGGCCCCGTGTGGGAATTGTGACTTCAGCATGCAGGACTAGTGTCTTTGACCGGAGAGCCGGTGGAGTTAGAGTTCTCCTATCTCCTTCCCTCACGGGCGGCCCTTGCGACAGTCCACACACAGAAACGATGAAACCCCAAGAGAACCCAGCTTTGGTTGGAGGGTTCTGATATAGATGTGCAGTAATAGATGTTGATGTGCAGTAATAGATATGATAATCCCATCCGACCCCATCTCTGGTTTTGACCTCTGGCGCGTTGTATGGACATGTTATGGCATGTGACTTGGATTGAGCTCTTTTACACCCCAACCACCCACACACCTACCCACACACACACAAACACACACACACACACACACACAAACACACATTGACACACCCATACACTCACTTATCGATTTGATTTACGTAAGAAAATAAAAAAAGCCTATTGGGCTTTAAAATGTAGCACAAATTAGAGAGTATAAAATTCCGTATCCATGATTTATTCTTGGAATGATTCTGTTTGGAACTCAGTTTTGGCTACACGACGTTCTTCCTGACATAGCCTGCAACAACCTCCACAAGTTATGTGAACTTTTCAGTTCTTGAGTAACACTTGGCTCAAATGTATCTTTACTAAATTTGGTGTCAAGTTTATTGCGTTTAAAGCAAAAATAAGAATCATAAACCAAATTAAGAGTGACTATGAAAATTTAACTTTAACTAATCTAACCTTCCTCAAGTTCCTTGGCCAAGTGACACTCAAGACTTTGAAAGTGAAAGTTCCTTGTTCGGGTGGTAGTCTTAAGGTGGAGGATGTTGATGGACCTGGCAGGAAGACGTCTCCAAATTTCCTCGGCGATGGAGACACACCTTGACGTCGGTGCCGAGGCTTTTTCCAAGATGTCTCCCCTAAATTTTGGGTCAGCTGAGATTATAAAAAAAATGCAATACATAATCAATACATAATCAGTGCAACATATCCATGTGTATTTTCCTTGTATTGATAAGGCCTCAGCAAGTAATTTTTATGAATGACATCCGTGCACGCATTAATTCTGGCCTGTTCCCAGAGAAAAAACAAGAAATTCCGCTTCCTGTAACTATGACCAAGGAGTTTGATGACAGTGCCCAATCGCAAGATTGGAAGATGTGATGAAAGGAAAGAATCAGGACAGGACAACAACTGCTGTTCCACTGATTTATTGCGGTTTTCATGACGAATAAAAGACTTGTTGGTTGTTACACCGTGTTCTCTCATTCAATTTGTGTCCTAACATTTGTTGTCCCCTAGTATATTTCAAATCTGGGCATCTTTTTTTTTTGGCCCTTCTTGCTTTTTTCGCGCTCTCGCATTAGATTTAGGGTCTCCAGAGGACGTCATCCATAAAAATTACTTGGTGTGGCCTTTAAGGGCCCCTTTAAGGTCTAAAGAATTTTTCAACTGTAGTCTTGGCAGCTAAATAGTCCGACGCACACACACTTACCTTGTGCTCCCTGAAATCCCTATCTCAGATAAGGGGCTGTCCTTGTTGTTTCAATCATTTTTGTCCTTACCACAATAAAGATGACTTCAGCTCTCTCTCTAGCAGTATCTGTTTACAAACAGGGGTGAAAGGTTAAAGGAATCTCACATTAGAGATAAAGGGGTGGCCAAGATGGTCTATACCATTCAGGATGGGGGTGGGGGGTGGGTAGTAGGTTTGCTGGATCGTCAACTGATGACGTCAGAAGGCACCCTTATCGCGGATGTTTAGTTTTAGACGCTAATGCAAACATATATGTATACATTCAAGAAACTGTGCTATCATTTTAAAAATCTCCCAGCAGGTGTAATACATACTATGTTTTTGTAAGCTTGTGAAGTAGTGTGCTATTTTCGGAGTGAAAACTGCAGTTTAGAAAAAAATTGTCGAAAAGTCTTAGTCTCCACCAGACTCCTTTGCAGGCTAATAAATAGTAGAAATCGGCCGAAAAAAATGATATGATTGGCCAGGGGAGTTAGCTGGCACTTGTCCTTCTATGGCAGGCTAACTCCCCCTGGCCAATTATATAATTTTTGGGCCGATTTCTACTATTTATTCAGCGTGCAAAGGAGCCTGGTGGAGACTAGAAAAGTCTGGAGAAAGGGGCGCAAAAAGCGAAGAGAATCATCACATCTGCTTGGAGTTTAAAGTCCATACTTTGACGTGACGCTGAAAGGCCTGGAAAGGTTTTCTGCGGGTAAGGTGAAGGCGGTCCAAAGGTAAAGGTGGCTGTAAACACGGTCCTGGCAGGTGACACACCTATACAAGGCCTGTATAAATAGACCTACTGTACATGCATACAGAAGAGTGAGGAACTCACTTCTACATTACGGAAATTACTGAACCGACCCAGTTTAAGGGCCTTTAAGGATTACTCCGTCACCTGAGGAGCCAATAACAACATATCGCACCCCCCCCCCCGAGCGCTTTAAATACTCCAACCGAGGAATATTGCTAAGCATTCAATCATTGAAGATCAAGACATTTTACAAGCGTACATAACCATATTAGGTGACCATATTAAAGTCGCTCAGAACTTATCAACAAGAAAGAACGCAATTTTATTTGTGATTTCATGCAAACATCTAGATCTGTACAGCCACGGCCACAAATCCTTACTCGTGAAAAGTTTTGCTAGATTAGATTTATTATCACTGAAGATGTGATGCGTAATCATGATTCAGCAAATTTGGACTAGGCTGGGGTTTTTCTGAAAGAGTGTTGCAATCATGACTTTGCCAAAAAGGTCAATATATGTGTCACATGACCTAGCTCAGCCTTTGTCACGCCTTTGAAAAAATATTTGCCGACGATGTCGGTCTTGTGATTTTGAGTTGGCAAACTCAGCGTTTTCTTGAAACGTAGGATTTTTATGGTAAAACTTCATGTGCAGATATGTCTCTAAGTTTCATAGGACTCTTCTTTAATCGTAGAACAGCCGCAAAACTATCAAGAAACGGTAAAATTTACAGTTGTTTTTCTTCCTTTGGTGGTGAGAGTTCCCAGAACCTTTCCCGCGTTTTCCGGCCCCGTGACCCAAATTTGACCCTGACGTCATCACACGTCATCAGACACACCCCCAGTTCTTCCCCGGACGCCGGATTTGCCACATTTTATTCCAACATGGCTGCGAACAACAACGGTTGCATGGACGGCGACAACGCTGGGTTTCTCCCGGCGTTTCCTCACTTCGCTACCGACGCGATCCACGCCGGTCAGGACCCCGAACAGTGGAACTCGAAGGCTGTTATCCCGCCAATTTCCTTGGCAACCACCTTCAAGCAGAAAGCGCCTGGACAGCACTCAGTAAGTCGCCGTAGCAGACGACATTTTGTGTTCTTCCAGGATGATTTTTTTGAGGCAAAAACAGAATGAGTTTGCAAAATCGGGAGCTACGTTGAGGGCTTAAACTGTTGTTTTGGGGTTAGATTGAACATCAACTGGATCTATAAGATTGTATCTGTTTTTTTATGGGTGAAATAGCAGCAGAATTATTCTGTATATCCGTGTAGGTGAAAAGCAAAGTTGCAGGCACATGGCCATAGTGGCCTTTGCTGATTATGTTACATCAAGGGCATTGATTTGATATGTAGCGTACGTCACAGCCTTCTTAAGCAAGCTGTACTCAACGCAAAGATGAAGAAAAAAGAGGCGATTACCATATCTAATCATAATAACACTTAGAATCGACCAGGAGCAACTAGCAACTTTGGAACACCTCGAAATTTTTGAATAATTAATCATTCAAGACAGAAACCTGTAGTCGTCACGAATCTCTGGCAGCGTTTTGTTTTCTATCTCCAAGGAGGTTAAAAAACGTTCTGGCTATCCCCACCCCACATATTGTTGTACAAGGATTGCTGAAATAGTCTTTGAGCAAAATTGCCAACCAAAAGTTGGTATAATTTGTTGGTGTTCATGATTTTGTGTGACCATCTGTGTGTTTGGTACTCTCCAAGCAGAGGTCAGGGTTGGGCGGAAAGAAAATTTCAGTGAAAAAAGAAAGCCCAATAAAAAAAGCCTAAAAACATGCCAAAAATAAGCCCAAAACCCAAACCTCTGCTTGGAGAGTATGTGTTTGGGTTTAGCTGACCATAATGTGTACCCCAGCCATGTGACCCACTCATGACCCAAGGAATAATTATCTTCAAGCAGATGTGAGGTTTGGGGCTGATTTCTTTACATAACCTTGACCTTTCTGGTCACCTGACACAAAGTACTTACTTTTCTAAAAGTAGAAGTAAGAGGTACAAAAACATGAAGTGGTCTCTTATCTTTGCCCTGTACTGAACAAATTCATTTAAGGTAAAAGCATCTCACTCAGGTGTGTTAAACTACACACCTAGACAATGCAGGAATAAACCATGGCTGCAAACACACCTATCCAAAGAGCACGTCAGCAGAACTTACTGGACCTACTTGAAACCCGTAATGTATTGTGCATAGCACTTTGGCAGAGCGTCTCATATAAGGTTGTATTAGAGCATATAAGGTTGACAGCCTGTCTGTAGTTTTCAGATGTTGTCTAGGAAAAGATATCGTCTGCAACAGGCAAAATTTTGATGCAACGTTGACCAAATATCCAACGAAAAACGTGAAAAATCAGGGTTTTGCACAGGCGCAGTACGTTCTGCTGATGTGCTTATAAGTTATCCAAAGTTGCTGATAAAAGCAATCTCCTGGGCTAAACCTAAGGTAATTATGCACAGCTACTTCCTACCACCATCTGTTAGACTTCACATTGTGTTGCCCCTTGTCATTCATTTCACCATGGGCTCTGAATGGGGTTTATAATGCATTACAAATGAAACACCAGAGGCAAGTAGAAACAGAAAAACCCCTGGCTCCCGGGACGCCGGGAATCAAACCTGTACCAAACCCGGGCAGCCAGCTCATAAGTCAGCGCCATAACCGCCAGGCCAAAAGGCCCAGGACCCGTTGGGCTGGTCAGTTGGTAGCGCTTGAACCCAACTGTTACACAAACTATGGAAAATTCTTCCAGCTGTTTTACTGAAATTCAGGTCCTAGTAAGGCCACACCAATTTAATTTGTTGGTTCTTGGATTTTTTCTGAAAAAATATGAAGCGACAGGGCGAAAAAAAATAAAAATAAAAACAGGCCTGGGCATCCTATTATAGCCCCAAATGCTAGAATTGGTGCCATGAAGTCAACACAAAAGACTGGGTTAAAATTTGAATAATGAATTTTGAACTTTTAATCAAACCAGTGCATTGGTAGATGTAATAACTGTAACAACTAGGAGTAACAGGTCTTTCTTGAACTGTTGGAGGCAAAATATGAGCATTTTTGAGTTGATACAGAACCAGAATATTTTATTTTTTTTTGCAAATCAGAAAAAAATGAAGAGGCAAATCCGAGAACCAACAAATTAAATTGGTGTGGCCTAAGTAAGGCATTATGCTAAACTCACCACATGCACTTTGCATTTAAATGGTTGAATTAGAGTTAGCTAATCACAAATTACATAAGATTAAGATAGCTGGTTATGCCTTAGAAAAAAGGCATGCAATCCCCATTATTTTTCCATCAATTTTTCTACGTCATCAGAGAAGTAAAACAGATTAAGCTTTTCCCAATAGGATGTTTGCACTCCTTATCTCAACAGCCGTTTTATCGATGCCACTGTTTCCGTAGCGACCCGTTTGCTCTGTTGTGGAGTGTTTGTCCGGCCTCTTGATATCGGATCATGTGACTGACATTGCATCAAGGGCTGTTTGATCTCCAAGCAGATGTAGGGAGTGGCAAAACTGTACTAACCAAAAGAAACTGAAAAGGTGGCCAGTGGTCTTGTGGTTGGGGTTGTTGACTTAAAACCTAAAGGTTCAAAGTTTTAAATCCCTAGCAGACCCCACTGTTTTGCCCTTGGGAAAGGCACTTTGAACCTATTTCCTCACATGACTCGTGAAAAGGAGTAGCTTTAAATTTATAATAGTTAGGGATGTCCTTTTGGATGGGACAGTACAGTCAAAACTGCCCAAGAAGACCACTCTGGGCACCAATAAAATGTGGTCTATGTGGACATGTGGTCACTGTATCAAAAGGAAAAATTATATCTAAGGGACAACCAAAAAGTAGACCTTAAAGTACAACTTTTTGTTTGAGATTTTTAAAAAAAATACCAATTAACAGATGTGCAGCCAAAACTGCCCAAGAAGACCATTTGGGAGTCAACTGGTAAAATCTGATCTATGAGGACAGGTGGTCACTATAGACAGGATTCCTAATGTTTATGTCAATGGGGAAAATTATCTAAGGGATCAGCAAAAATTGGACTTTAACTTACAACTTTTTGTTTAAGATAAATTTGGATTCTATTTTTTATATTCCTGCAGGGTTTTGAGTATTCCCGTGCTGGAAATCCCACTCGTAACTGCCTGGAGGAATGCTTTGCGGCCTTAGAGAATGGAAAGTACGGTAAGTAAGGCACAAAACGCTCTTTGCTTTTGTTACAGTCAAATTGCAAGTCACCAGAATTTATGCCCATGAATTGCTTTATGCCAGAAACCTTATTAATCTTCAGAAGTATTGAAAAACCTTGTCAGAAAAGTCTTCCGGAGGACTAGTGTAAACTATGGGAGAGATCAATTTAGGGGTTACGGGGTATGTATATTCACTAACATAAAGCAGTGAATTTAAATGTTTAAATGTTTTGTCTACATTCAAACTACTTGTGTATATCTCCCTCATCAGGGCTGACGTTTTCTTCCGGCCTGGCTGCCACTGACACCATTACCAAACTGCTACAGCAGGGAGACCACATCGTCAGTATGGACGACGTCTATGGAGGTCAGGTTCAACTTTGAAAACAGTGACTGTCCGATTTTGAAAAGAAAAACAATATCAAGCTAAGGAAGAAAAGTGGTTGTTGTTAAGCTGTATTGTTTGTTTGTTTGTCCTTACAGGTACCAACAGGTATTATCGCCGGGTGGCCAGCAGGAACGGGATTGAGACCAGTTTTGTGGACTGCACAGATGCAGCAAACGTAGCAGCAGCTCTCAAGCCGAACACCAAGGTAAGGGGAGGTCAGGTCTTTGCCGAACGTTGCAAAATTTTGATGATATGCTGCGTTCTGGTACTGTAGTAGAAGAAACTTTCTCCAGCTGCAATTGGTTTTTAAATGTGTGTATAAAGGTTTTATTTTCGAACGTGTTTGCATGTATGCCAGTAGTTATTTGAATACAGTAGAGTATCAGGAAGGGAGGTAAAAATAGTGTAACCACAGACTGACATGAAGGTCAAATTTGAGGTCAAAATGGTCTCCTTGTACACATGTAAGCTGGGAGGAAGTGACAGTGGAATATGCACAGAATCAGCAAGAATAAAACAGGAAATTCATAACAACTATTTATTTTTTTTTTACATTATAACACTGTTTATTCTGGGACAGTGCTAAGCTCAGTTTTTATCTGTTTTTTGTTTTGTTTCGTTCACTGTTTTCCCTCGTCCTGTTTATTCTGTGACAGCCCTTTGCTAATTTTTTGTCTGTGTTTTACCAGATGGTGTGGATTGAGACCCCGACCAACCCCACCCTGCGAGTGGTGGACATTCAGGCCGTGGCTGATGTCATCAAGGGGAGGGACATCATACTGGTCGCAGACAACACGTTCATGTCTTCTTACTTCCAGGTACAGAGTATTGTTTTAGGTTGACAGCATGTGAGTGGAGGAAAGATTGACAGGCAGAATGATAGAAGGTTAAAGGTCTCAAAATCTGGCTGGGAGCCCTGTCAACAGGACATAACGGACACGTTTCCAAAGTTAAGAAAAATGATACAATTTATTTAATTCTAGTGTGATGAAAGAAGACAAAATGTTTTTGGAATACTAGTATACTCTCTTTACTTTTCAAACCAAGAAAAACTTTGGAGGAAAACTGAGACATTTTACCTACAAAAGCCAGCAAACCTGGATTTTAGACTACTAATCTTTACCATACATTTGTTTACAAATACATCTTAAGCATATGATATATTTAATCCATAGCCATTGTCTTGTTTTTCACAATGGGCAAGTGCTTGAAATGCTGTGCTTGAAATGCTTGAAGATAACAATTTCATTTTTCATTGAAACAGCGCCCCCTGGACCATGGAGCTGATATTGCATTTCACTCTGTCACCAAGTACATGAACGGTGAGTGACACTTGTTCTACTTTGAAACTGATATGAAAAATACAGTACAGTTTACAGACTTAAGTACACATTGAAGTAAAATAGCTTTATGTTATTCCATTCTGTTCTGCACGTTGAAGTTGCCATGGAAACTGTTGTATTAAGTTTGATTTTGTCCCCTCCAGGCCACAGTGACGTGGTGATGGGAGCTGTGGTGACCAACAGGGACGACATCCACGATAAACTGCGCTTCCTGCAATATGGTAAAGTAGAACCCCTGTCCATATATGGCAAAATAGAACCCCTGTCCATATATGGTAAAATAGAACCTCTGTCCATATATGGTAAAATAGAACTTCTGTCCATATATGGTAAAGTAGAAGGCCTGTCTATATATGGTAAAATAGAAGCCCTGTCCAAATATGGTAAAATAGAACCCGTGTCCAAATATGGTAAAATAGAACCACTATCCAAATATGGTAAAATAGAACCCGTGTCCAAATATGGTAAAATAGAACCACTATCCAAATATGGTAAAATAGAATCCCTGTCCAAATATGGTAAAATAGAACCTCTGTCCAAATATGGCACCGGTTAGATAGAATCCAAGCCCGAATATGGTAAAATAAAAGGCATCGCTTGTCTAGTTAAAATATAGAGCACATACTGAACCCTGCTGACAATCTTTTAAGATATCTAAAAGTTTCAAAATTTGTATAAATCTATAATGTTATTAATAGGACAAACATATAAGAATTTCATATTGTTATTTCCAACATTATTTCAGCGGTTGGTGCAGTTCCGGCACCGTTTGACTGTTTCCTGGTGAACCGAGGTCTGAAGACTCTCGCTGTGAGGATGAAGCAGCACTACCAGAATGGGCTGGCGGTCGCCAAGTTCCTGGAGAGCCACCCCTGTGTCATCCAGAGCTTCTACCCTGGTCAGTTTGTTTATTTGTTTGTGAGTAGGGTTACATATTGGTATGGGGTTGGTATGCCTATGTGCCTACATGCCTAGGCCAGGAGCTGGCTCCTTGCTCCTATGTAATATATCCATGGCACCTGTCCTTGGTACTGATTCCCTGGTGCAACTTGTTGTGAATATATGTAAAGGAACACAATTCATTGAAGTTATAAGTACTCCAGTGCCTATGGTGTGGTTGTATGATATATGATGTTGCTCTGCATAAAGGCTGAATTGAGAGTTGTTTCCATTTCGTCCGAAAAATGGACCATACCATTGTGTCACCTACAGGAGGGGGTCTGTATAATAAGCTGTACCTTTACAGTCTTTGAAGGTTATATGATTTGACCTTGAATGACTGTTCTGTGAAGGTCTGCCCTCTCTTCCCCTCCTACCATGTCATGCAAAACTTTTGTCTTCAGACATTTGTTGTTGCTTGTCTTGGAAGGCTATGTGATTTGAACTTACAAATGGCTGTTTCTGTTCCAGTCTGCCCTCCCACCCCTCTAACCATGTCATGCAAGACTTTTGTAGTCTTTGAAGGTTGATTTGACCTTGAGAATGGTTGTTCCATACAGGTCTGCCCTCCCACCCCTCCTACCATGTGATGCAGAAGCAGGCCACCGGCTGCTCCGGCATGGTGACCTTCAGGATCAAGGGTGGCGTGGAGTGTGCCAGCAAGTTCCTCCAATATCTCAAGGTTTGTTTTGCTTGTTTTGACAGAGTTTGGAACAGTAAAGATGGATGCATGGAAACAAATCAAAATGTTAGAATAGCAAAGTTCTTTATTCACAACCACTTCTCTAACAAGAGCTGACGTTTGGTTGACTGTCTGTCATCTTCATCAGTTCAATTATGACTGTTTCACTGTGACCAGTAACACCTAGCTTCAGTGCACAGTGAACCAGTAACACCAAGCTTCAGTGCACAGTGAACCAGTAACACCAAGCTTCAGTGCACAGTGAACCAGTAACACCAAGCTTCAGTGCACAGTGAACCAGTAACACCAAGCTTCAGTGCACAGTGAACCAGTAACACCAAGCTTCAGTGCAGTGAACCAGTAACACCTAGCTTCAGTGCACAGTGAACCAGTAACACCTAGCTTCAGTGCACAGTGAACCAGTAACACCTAGCTTCAGTGCACAGTGAACCAGTAACACCTAGCTTCAGTGCACAGTCAACCAGTAACACCTAGCTTCAGTGCACAGTCAACCAGTAACACCTAGCTTCAGTGCACAGTAAACGAGTCATAATTGCCCTGATGAAGATGACAGACAGTTATTGAAACATCGGCTCTTGTTATACAAGTGGTTGTGAATGTTAACTGTCTTCTTCTTTAGTTGTGCTTTAAGACAGTGTAGTTTGGTACATAACAACGGCTCTAGAACAGCGAAAAAACTATGATTAAAAGAGAAAGTTGGTAGCTTCATGTTTTTGTTTTTTTCCTTGTCTACAGCTCTTCACCCTGGCCGAGAGTCTGGGGGGAATCGAGAGCCTGGCTGAGATCCCGTAAGTTATCTACTTGTTATCTTGTTTAACCTAACTGTTACATGTACAAATGTTTGTAAGAAATCACTAACGTCTTAATTTCTTTATAAAATTAAAGGGACAGCTGTTTATCAAGACTTACCACATTTGTGGAAGGATTGACATGAGAGGTGACTATCACCTCTTGAAGATGTCAACCCTGAGACCAGACTGTAAGGTTTGAACCACTCACACTCATTCTTCCACGGCAGAGACAAAACCCGGCAAATACGTTAGCCTTGGTTTTTAGCTCTGCCTGATCAGTAACACATCGGGCATTATCGAGGCGTGGCCTATAACGAGCTATAAATATTAATGAGCTTGCCCTATTTGGCACAAACCAATCATAGCTCAGATTTGGTAACATTCAATATGGCCGACATGTAAATGTGTTTACCGGCATAGCCTGACCATGTCGTGCTCATAAAACCTGTTTGCTTTGGAAGGGGTTTATAGTTTCGAAGTGTTTTCGGTCCGTATTCAGCGACTTGTCTACGAGGTTTAATAGAGCGATAAATACAAGAGCAGGAGACCTTGGTGACAACTATACGGCCCAAAAAGGGTACCTTTCCGTGTGACTCGTTCGTTATTCATGACGCCGACACCTAAAAGGGGTGAAGCAGTCGGTCCCATTTGAAAGCGCCGATGAAGGAGTGCTGATCCTACACAGACTTTTCCCCCCACCTGTCCTTAGACAGGAAGACGTCTCTACTATCTCTGTGCCATCAAGCAGTGCCTGTAGCGTCCTTTTCTGGTGTTCATGAAGCTGTTTGATTCCAAAAAAGTCTTGTACGGCCCAGAGACAACGTATCTTTACAGGAAACCCATAGCAGCGATGTAAGGCATAACATGATTGGCTGCCTGCTTCCCGACGGCCGTTACGGCCCCAGCTGATGAGAGCCGTGAGCTATTTCTCTGATTGGCTGACAGCTCTTTATAGGCCACGCCTCGAAAACCAATTTCCCCGGTCTGATCAGGCAGAGTGTCCACAAGGCAATGACGTATTGGCGCGTGTGGGACTCTGCCGTGGGAGAATGCTCACACTGGGAACGACCCCTGCTCTTTTCGATAAGTGAGGTGGGATCTAGGTGTGGCTGTCCTCAAACACAGGCCTTTTGCTTTACATCCCATCACAGAAGATGTCCCAAACTGAAGTTAGGTACAATGTACTCATTTTCACTTGTGTCAAATGAAGAAATAGGCATTTCATAGTGCATGCCTTTCCCAAGGCCAGGGATTCGAACCCAGAACCTTTAGATTCTGAGTCAACGACCCTAAAGGGGCTGTCACATTGTGTGTAAATCGATCGGCCGACGAGTCGGCGAGCACTAAACAACATTTACGGCAGTAGTACGCCCGATGTTTCGTCGAGCATTGCTCGAATTTTAGGGATCTCTGGCGATTTTTAGGAGTCGGCCGAAGCTCGCTGACACGTGAAACGTGTTCTTAACATCAGCGACTAGTCGCCCGATTTTTTAGGTCATAGATGTATTCCCAAGCAATCACCCGAGCCTCGCTCCTAGATGTGACGGGGGACGATTTTCAAGCCCAAAATACCCGCGATCCTCGGTCGATCTAAATCAGGCGACCTTTCGGCGATCAACAAATATGTCAGAAGCTTGTCGACAATGTGACGCAGGCATAACCACAAGGCCACAAGATAACTTTTGAGCTGTTCTGAGTTGTTAGTCTCTAGCTCTGTGTTAAAAGAAAGAGAAACATGTCAGCTTGTTTTCCCCCTCAGCGGCCTGATGACGCACATGTCGGTGCCCAAGGAGGACCGTGACAAGCTCGGTATCCATGACGACCTGATCCGGCTGTCCTGCGGCATCGAGGAGACCTCTGACCTCATTGCTGACCTCGACCAGGGACTGAAGAAGGCTGTGAGTTTGTTTGTTTGTTTGAGCCTTTGTTTAATCATGAAATACTGACCACTTTTAATTAGGTAATAATGGAACAGGTCATGGTCAGACAAGATGCAGGTTATAAGATACAGGTTACATGATTGAAGTCCTGACAAATGCCTAAACATACACAATATAGTTGGAATAAATCCATAGATATATATCTTTACACATACATGGTGTTACAAAACCATGTAACAAAATGATAGTTGCCTGTAAGTTTGCAAAATACAATCCTGAGGGCTTGAAATCCCACCTGCATATACCTGTGTCAGGTTAGTGCAGGTAAAATTGGAGCTGTGCAGGTATTTCTGATGTCTACCAGCACCTAACCTGCACTTAGTCCAAAGTAGTCGTGGTCTGATGCTTACCGGTAGTCTTTATTGTCATGTCAAGTATCTTACACAATAGATAAATGATACATGGTCTGTTTTTTTTCCTTCTCCAGGTTCCAGAAGAGTTGCGGAAGTGAGAAACTGCTGCTACTGATCATGACCTGCGTTCATGTGCATGTGGGGTGGGGTGTTGGTAATACAAGACTGTCACAAGGACCACTCAAGGACCTTGAAGGAAATGGTCAAAGGATACAGTTGGCCACTATAGACAGGATTCTTAATTAATACTTGGGTCAATGGGAAGAAAATAATCTAAGGGACCATCAAAATGTGGTCACAACGACTTGGTGGTCCTTATGTAGAGATTGGCTTAACATTTAAGACATGGGGTGTTGAAATTGAAATTTGTGTGGAGGAGTTGCCCTTTTTAAACTGGAGCCATAGGATTGTGTGGTTGGTTTTCCCCATAGAACATTTAGATGACAGCGGGCTTCCTTCTAGAAGGGTTGCACAAGGTAGAAAGGTTCTCATTCAGAAACCAGGCCAGGTCTGTTAACTTCATGTATTAAAAAGGCTTTGCTAAAAGATTGCAGAGAAGTGGTTTGCAAGGCTGGGCAAATAACAATGATATGCATTGTAAACCTCTTTTACTTTCACGGACTGGTGATCAAATAAATACAAACTGTAGCACATAGTTTCTAGTAAACTAAGCTGTATACTACATACAATATATGTACATGCATACTCTGACTGGTAGTACTTACAGTGAAATGCACAGAGCTCACTTTTAACACAATTTACAATGTATGTGATGAAATCTAAGATTGCTAGGTGATCTTCCATACTACTGCCATGCTACTGACTTCCATGAAGTCTGCTAGTAGGTTTTTAAATTCAGAAGTTGAATTTTGATGTAAAAGTACAACAGACAAATTAAACATACTTTTAGTACTGATTTCAAACTGTAACAATCTTAATACTATTTTTGACATATCACTCCAAAGCACTATATATATATATAAACACTACATGAAGAGCTCCTTTATCTGTATTATCAACTATTTATTTTATGTTTATTTTCCTTCTTTTCCCCTGAAATAAACAGTCCATGTGCTACAAGACCTTTTTGTGTTTGTTCTTGTTCTTTGGTTACTAGGCAACACCCCTCCTCAGTTGGGGTCAAGTGCCTAGGTGTGTGTGTTCTGCACTGTTATTGTGGCCATTTCAGGTGGCTAATACGGTGAATAATTGGCCAGGGGAGTAAGGTTGACATTTCCACTTGGAACCACTAAATAAAACCAAGAAAACCACTTGGAACTGTACGGGCAAATGAATTCTATGGTGGCTAAACTCCCCAAGCAAATTATTCTCCCTAGTTGGCTAAATTTTTAAGCTAGCATTGCTATAGTCTGGTAGAGACTACAAAATCACACTGGTATGAACTGAATCATGTTTTCATGACTCAATGAAGAGATCAAAGACTCAAGTTGTTTAGTTCACAACATGTTGAAAATGAACACCTACATGTACATATCCACAACTAACCAACTTCTGTAACATAACATAACAAGACATTACTGTAATATCTTGCAAATAATTCAGA
Source organism: Branchiostoma floridae x Branchiostoma japonicum (assembly GCA_013266295.2). Lineage (NCBI taxonomy): Eukaryota > Metazoa > Chordata > Leptocardii > Amphioxiformes > Branchiostomatidae > Branchiostoma > Branchiostoma floridae x Branchiostoma japonicum. The sequence continues at coordinate 1,744,554 of CM023836.1, read as the reverse complement.
CTCACTCATACAATTCATACATTTTTACAGAATGTATCCTTTATATAAACCTAGTATTATATTAAGCTGCATGTAAAAATTGGTATCAGTACATACATGTACAGTCAGTAGTAACCATAAAATAACAACGGTTTGGGAATTGATATTGTTTTTTCAATTGCTTCACGTTAAATAATGTATCCAACATGTTTAAGATATTGATAACTAGAAGTTGTTGTTTCACCTATACATACACTTCACACCACGTAAAGATATAGCTAGAAAGAGTTCGAACGTTTCTTCACAGTACAGTTAAGATATACCCTATGTACAGTTATAATGCACATACTACACAGAAAGCTGGCACATACGTAGCATAGGAACAAGCAAAGAAATACCAACTACACCATTTTTCAATGCAATTCTGTACATCAGATACAGCTCATGCTAGTGATACACAATTCAGATGGCAATGTAAAAATACCAGACAACCAGATATCCTAGTTGGAGAAGTTATATTTTACAGTATAGAGCATTTTCATACACATCATACTAGTAGTAATAGAAGAAGATCCCAGGATAGAACTTATAAAATGATATGATAATGATAACTATTTATCCAGTAGTAAGTTGAAACATAAGAGTTTCAAACATAAACCAATGCTTTTGTAACCTTTGTTCTTGTGTCCAAGGTATACAAACATTAAGAAAATGCTACCGTATCCTCACTTTGTGGACTATCGTATCCAGAACCGTGCCTATCTAGTTCTATGCCTGAATGGGTTAGAGTTAGAATCAGGCATGGTTCTGGATAGTCTCCGTGTATCCAAGAACGTAGATTTGCCCCAGGCACGGTTCTGGATACGCATGGACTATCCAGAACCGTGCCTGAGCTAGCCTGGTTACCAAACCTATTTATGCTCCCGAGTCCTACATCCTCTCCGTAAAAAATTTTTTGCGGAGAGGATGTAGGACTCGGGAGCATAAATAGGTTTGGTAACCAGGCTATGCCTGAGCACGGTTCTGGAAAAAGCACGGTGCTGGATACAATATGGGCTTTCTTCAACCAAACAAACCTGCTTAACCTTTCCCCTGCTGTTTAACCTTATAACCAATACAAAGTTCATACCAATAGTCTACCTTGGCAGCAAGAAGGTTAAAAGGTTTTCTAAACAGATGCAGTAACATGCAAGTACAAAATGTATTATTGTATAATGGCAGAGTATATATCTGTACAGCTATCGGTAAAACACACATTCAGATTTTTTACAGACAATGTCGCTCATAGATTGTTTCTTTAACCTCTAAATTCTAATGCTGTTAGGCTGACTTTATTCATCCAATGTTGTTACTGCCAACAAGTGAAATTATAGGTATTTGTAAAATATTAAAAAATGCATAAATGAACATTACTACAAACCGAATTTTCCCACCACTTTTGTCGACACAAAATACGCGGAATGACCATGATTTCTACAACCTTACATTATACACAAAATCAACATCTAAGTAAACATCTAAACAATGGCTGTGCAGTGCACTGTATCTATGCAATGGTACGAGCCTCAAAAAGGTCAAAGGGGTGGAAGTCTATACCTGGGCAACATTTTCTATACATTGAAGAGGTCTATACATGAAATGAACAAGGGTGTGTCGTATCCGGAACTGTGCGTATCTAATTCTATGCCTGAATGGGTTAGGGTTAGGATCAGGCACGGTTCTGGATAGTCTCCGCGTATCCAAGAACACACATTTGCAGCAGGCACGGTTCTGGATGAACTATCCAGAACTGTGCCTGAGCATGGTTCTGGATAAAGCACGGTTCTGGAAACAACAGAGTGTATAGTTTTAAGGTGTTCAGTGGGTCAAGTCTGTCAAACTGTTATATTTCAGTTTTCAACTTTTTTTGTCCAATGCAACAGTAGATAAAGTATTACTTAAAGGGTCTATCTCATTCCCATTTAATATGTGGGTTCATATCATACTGTAATTAACTGGGTGACTATTTCCACCTAAAATAGCAAAGCAAAAGAAGCTTATAGCTTACCCTTATAGCTTATTAGAAAGATAGTTTATTTAGATTAAAAGGTCTACAGTGAAAGGGCTTTCCACTGTTCGCCTGCAAAAATTTCACCTCTTCATTTGAATGATCATTGCTTGATTTTACCCAGAATGTGAATAGACTGATCCATAACAGACTGTTATACAATGGCTTTATGGCTGTACCATCCACAAACAGGGGTGTGAAGCTCTGGTTGGTTTGCTGTGGGGTTGTTGAGTCACCGGTGGGAATATTAGAGGCGTTTTCTTAACTCAGAAGCCGGAGAAAGCGAAGTCGTCTTCTCTCGAGAAAACGATAAAGTACGCCAAGATGGTGATGAAGACGACAACGTTGCCCGCTACCGTTAGACCGCAAGCTGCACCTTGTATCTGAAAGAAGAATTGAATTCCTTTATTTCAAGTACATTGACCCATCGCAACATAATATGTACATAAATACATATAGACTAAACATATAACTAGTCTCATGTCTACAAGGACACTCAAGGGTACCACATGATATATCTTCCATTTTTTCTGAAGTTTTCTTGTCATGTGGACCATGGCTGGAGGGGGATGAAATTTCTTGTATTTTTTCGCAGCCCAAAGGCAGACACCACAATGCTGGTGGTCAGAAAAATGCTATGAACCACGGAATCAAATTGGTGTGTCCTTAGTCAATCACTGATTATTGAAAGGGAGAAGTGTTTCCCTCCCAAATACAAGCCTCAAGCCTTCGAATCCAACATTCACTGCCTAGCATAGTCATTTATACTACCTTCCACCAACTTAGTTCATTTTATTTATCTATTTGGCTGAACATACAGCTAAGGCTGTCCAACTAGCCTGTTAAAACCTTACTTAGTTCAGCACTCAGAAGTGCTTTTTTGGTCTTGTTAGAAAAGAAAACACTCACTACTCCGGCCCTTGCCAGTACGATAGGCAGCCCGAAGGCGGAGACCACAATGCCAGTTGTCAGGAAGATGCTTAGAACCACGGAACAAGTCTACTATTGATAACTATTGATTACTGAAAGGGAGAAGACTTACTACGCCCGCTCTTGCCAGTACGATGGGCAGCCCGAAGGCGGACACCACGATGCCAGTAGTGAGGAAAAAAAGCTGAGAACCATGGAATCAAATTGGTGTGGCCTAACACTAACACTTACACTAGGATATTAATGATTATTGAAAGGGATTAATGACTTACTACGCCCGCTCTTGCCAGTACGATGGGCAGCCCGAAGGCGGAGACCACAATGCCAGTGGTCAGGAAGATGCTGAGCTCCTGGCAGGCGCTGCTTGCGGAGTCCGACATCTCCTCCATGTACCGCCGCGAGATGCACCACGGGATCGGTGCCAGGATGTAGAACATCACCACGAAGAACGGCCACCACAGGCTGGGGGGAGAAAGACATTTCAGTGTCCACATAAGGTCACCATCTGGCTATTGTACACAGTCAAACCAGTACTGGTAACCGCCTGAGAGTCCATAACTCAAAAGGACCACCTGGCTATTGTGGCCCCTTTTTGATAGTCCATTAGTTTCATTTTTCCCGTTAGCGCAAGAATCCTATCTGTAGAGGTCACACATCTACTTGGAGTCCATATTCTTCAGGTCCCTTGAGTGGTAGATTGACTGTAGTGCTATCTATAGACAGGTTTGACTGCATACTAGTAAATAGAATAGAAAGAAGACAATGGGGCTGCATTACTTGCTTTACAATGACTTTACCACCTTGTTATGCAGGCCTTCACCGACACTTAACAGGAGTAAATGTAATGAAAAAAGTTTATCATAAAGACATGAAGTCTTGTTCTTAAAAAGTGAAAAGTTGCTGTACACATAGATACATGTACATAAAACTTTATTAAAAGAAAAAGATCAACAATGGAAGAAATGTCTGACTTACTTGAACTGTGGTAATGCACAGGCTAAGACCACAAATGTCATCCCTATGGCACCGAAGAAGGCCAACCCGATTAAACTGTAAGAAAATATCAATAAGTTATCAAATAGGAAGACTACAGTTCAATAAGAGGTGACGAGCTTCAGCTGCATTCTAGAACTCAAATTCGGAAATGTTTTCTCCAAGACTGCTATGTACTGAATTGTTAACATTATTTTGTACGTTTGTTATATTCTTTGATATTACTTCAGATGATTTCATTGGAGCTAAAAACCCAACCTCATTCGGAGGAAACTACCAGAAGTAAGAGAAATTGTACTTACGCTGTTGTTATTGCAGATGTGGTGGACAAGAATGGGGAAAACAGAAAAACACAGTTAGTTAACATCTTCAGAGCATTCGAAATTAATACATCCCTGGAATTATTAAATGTGAAGATCCCACTTACAATATAACATTGCGCTAGAAAAACCACTGCAGGGCTCGAAATACTGGGTGCATATGCACCTTAGTGTAGGTAGAATTGGGGCTGTGCAGGTATTTCTGATGTCTACCTGCACCTAACCTGCACTGGTCCATTGACTGGGCTTACACACAAATGTAGGTGTATGTGTATTTTCATCAGCTGTATTGATGACGTTAGTGAACAAGAAATAATGGCAGTGGTTTTGCAAGTCAACAGGTAAACTTTGCCTGGTGCAGGTAATTTTCAATGTTACCTGCACTGGTGCGGGTATCCAGAAAAAAGTATTTCGAGCCCTGCACTGTTCTAAAAATTAACAATTGTGATATATACAGGATCAATGTTTTGGAAATAACGTATTTGGTCTTCCAAGGCGACCTGACCTCAAATCAAGTTGATGGTAGTACACGAATAAATCTGCACCAATTTTTCAACCACTTTGTGCCACAAGCCTGATTTGATTGTTATCGACCCAACAGCTGCACTTGTGTTACATCCAATACAATCAGCAGGAAACCATTCAGATAGAAATATAAATTACATTTCAAGCTATTCATTAGGAACCACGAGAAACGCAAGGAAGGCACGGGCGTGAAAAAATGAATAAAATTTTGGCATCTGCTGCAGCCATGTGACATTAACTGTCACTGTATTTATAGTATACACATGAGTCATATTATGTTAAGAATAATGTTTCTCTCTTTGCAAATATAAACACTACAGTAGCATCGTTTGTTGCCATTTCTTTCTGCAATTACCCAGTATTCAAATACGCTTTATAACTGTTCAAAGATATTCATGGGATACATTTTGGCACAAAAATTGATCGCAAAACGCAGCAGTCCGGTCCTAAGTGTTTTTAGGCTATGTTGAATCATGGTTGAATATAAAAAATTTACTTCCGGTTTACTGACTCCATAATTTCATCTAGCCTGGATTTCCAACGAAGACATTAGTTATGACGAGTCTTTAGGTTGTGAACAATGCCATATCGCTGTGCATGCACTGATTGAGGGAGACAAAGCACACAGATCGAAAATAATTAATGAAGAACAAGAAAAACCATCGCCAAACCTTTGATACCCGCCATCTTGGATCATGTGACCATTCATCAATGGACTGTTCCACATGGACAAACGGGGGTGGCTTTGTCAATGACAAAGTTACGCAGCAGAAAAATCTTGGTGTGTTTACGTTTTGCAAGGTAACTTTGGCTCGGTGTAGTTTCCAAAAGTTCATTGGGGTTTTAGTTTTGATGATCATTCTATAAAATGTCGTCTGAAAATCTTTTACAACTTTTTTCTAACTTCTTGGGCATAAAATCTGAAATAGAAAATGAATGAATACAAGAAAAGGTAAGAAACAATGAAAGGAAATCGAAGCAGAAAGAAAAGTTAGTACAATTGAGGATTACAAGAAAATAAAGTTAATTTTAGGAGGAAAAAGTGGAAAGAAAAGGCAAAAATGAAGAAGAAACATTGAATTTTAGATGTTGAAAGAAATCAAAACATTGTCAATAAAGTTCTCGCCTTAATAATAGCTCAATCTGTTAAGAATTTCAAGACCATTCAATAGAAAAATAACAATCTTCCATTTTAAATCATCATAACATTTCATCGGTGATCTGAGCCTATAAGAGCTCCCAGAAAAAAATGACAAAGTTCATGCTATAAATGAAATCGAAAAAGGGCGATGGCTGGAAAAAAATTAGAAGAAAACAAGTCAGTAGACGTAGTACATCGTCATGACTAATAAGGGCGCGTGACATCACGAGAAAACAGGGTGTTTTCAGCTCTTGACAACAAGTTATATTTTTAACGCAATGACGTCATCCTCGACTTGGTCGAGACTGTTCGGTAACATTCGGGAAGAGCCGAAGACACGTGTAATGTATGGACTGAAACACTTTTCTAGTATAGGGGTGTAAAGTTTTTAAGTATCAAATTAAAGAAGAATAGTATACAGTAATTGAATAATATAGCCTATAAAATATGTTAATAACGTTAACTTATAGTTTGTTGCAACTTTTATGTCATTATTTTCCTTGTACACTAAAATAAAAAAGTTTCAAGCAGAAGTGATTTTCCATCATCCACCGTCATTGAATGGACGACACTAGCTAATTTGCATATACCGGCAGCCATATTGAGTTTTGTAGTGCGTAGCCGGGCAGATTTCAACCGAAACTTTTGAGAGAAGAGGACATATAAAGCTATAAAATGGCAGCACCACAACCAAGGTATGAACCGTATGATTTTCTATATAAATTTAGGACAATATAAAGAATGTAGGTCAGCGGATCTCGGTCAGTTGGCTCGTGTTTCGCCGTTTCTGTTGCTCAGTTCATTATGAACTGGACCGCCGAACATGTGTTTAGATTTCGCCAACAGTTCCGCTCATTCAAGTGTTTTTTTAACAAAATCACCTCATTTTATCAACAATGGAAAAAGATTCTTGTAGAATGAATATCCAGAATCTTATTTCCTTGCGAAGATTTTAAATTTGTGAGGAAAAAACAGTAGAAAACTGTCGTCCTTTGTGAGTCGTGTGGTGACGGTTCAATTTTTGGTCAGCGCCATCTTGGATCAGACGATATCTTCCTGGTCGAGCCAGGTTGTGTGTTTTGGCTAGCAGACGACCCAAATGCCCCTTTGCTGCCCGGAATAAATCTCGGCCAAGACACAGAGGCGTTTTCTTAAGCGACAAAGGACTTCCTTAGCATTTCAAAGAAACCAGAAGCCTGTTTGACCGATCGCTTTGTTCTGTCGCGATCAAAAAAGAACGTGGCAAAATCACCGAAACCAAGTTATGCAATCATGACAAGGATGTTTCCCCTTGGAGTCAATATGTATGTTTACACTCTAGGATTTTGTTGGGAATAAAGCAAAAAAAGTAACTATAAGAAGAAGAAGTGGATTCTTGTTCTCAGAAATGAGAGCGTCTTCCTTTGTTTTCATTCGTCATTGACATCTTCGTCCATATCCGGTCTTACATGTTGGGTGTGACGTCATATATCAGCTGATTCGGCAGCGTTCCATTGGTAGACTGGATAGAAGTGGTCCAACAAAATCTGTGTCATCCAGATTTTACTATACCCAGAAAAATTATGGTGAAATCTTGTGAATTTGTTGTGAAAATCCTTGAACTCAATGAATGAATGCTTTTTTTTTGTATCACAAGCAAGTTGAATCAACTCTAGACAAATAATGTTATTAATTATCAAGTATAATGTAGAAAAATGCATCAACACATACAAACTATCATTACACAACACTGAAAGATTATAATGACAACAACAGCCATGTTGGAAAAGCTGACTGAGAAAAGAAACAGTCTTGCCTTGGTCCAAAAACTGGTGCAATGACACAGCTACAAGGCCAAACACCTTGGGGACAAGGTGCTTTCTCAAGCCCCAGACTTTGACCAGTTCAGGGCTTGATATGTCATGATCTAGGTAAGACTTGATACTGAATGAGTAACTTTTCTTTTTAAACTGTCAGGTCGAGGAGAAGACTCAAGAACTATTACACAAAATGCTTAAACAAAGTGTAGTGGTATCCAACTGTCCTGTGCAAAAATTAAGGATTCTGACAAAATTTTTGGATCTCCAAATTTTCACAAATTTCTTTTGTGTCAAACTCAAAGCCTACCTTAAGAAAAAATAATTGTTAAGAAAAAGTGATGTTTTTTCTCCCAGCCCTGCCCAGTGAGAAATAACAGTGATCAATGATGAGTCACTGATGACTCTTCATTCCTCCCACCCAAAGTCAAGATGAAAAAGGCCGAGTATATTGCACTGAAAGGCCAACAGAAACATTGTAATTCACATTCTACTTGTTGAGTTTTGATTTTGAACTTCTGTATGTCATTCATTCTGTGGCAGCCAAAAGGAAAGACATTCTCTAGAAAACATACTCTACCTAGAATCCTCTCAAGAGATACTGCTGAAAGCAGCCATGGTCGTCAGACAGAAGTGGAGTTCAGTGGTGTGGGGACTTGCCCCGACCTCCAAGGGGGTCAAAAGATGATCTAACATATATAAAAGTCAGTAAAGTTTGCATCCCGAGATGCTGACTTTGTTCTTTTCCCTCCCAGCCAAGATGAGCTGTCCACAGCCATCCTGAAACAGAAGTCCAAGCCCAACCGTCTGCTGGTGGAGGAGGCAGTCAACGAAGACAACAGCGTCGTCTCTCTCTCACAGGTAAGCACACCTTGCCTTTATCTGTGCTGCTGTAGATTGTTTCAATTCTCGAGGACTTGATTTTTGAAGGAGGTGTTTGTAGTAACACAACTGAAGCTTGTTGAGGTGAAAGGTTCCCAAAACATCCTAGTCTCCTAGGTTGTATAGCTAAAGACCCAGGATGTATTGATTTACCTACCTGATGAAACTACTCACAAAAGTTTGTTCACTTGTTTGTAATGCCTTGTAATTAAAATCACAATCTAATGGTATGCCATGAAATTTAGTATCTGTGAGGACTGCTGTAAGTGTTTTGAGTTCGTGAGGACTTGATTTCAAGTTTTGAGTTTGTTGGAACTGTGGGGTTTTAAGTTCATGGAAGAAAAAAAACTTGCTCCTTTTCAATGTTGGACCAAACCACACAGGAGGGTGATATAGTCAGGCTACAGTTTATTAGGATGCCATGTAATTAAGAATATACAAAATGTAGCAGAAAACAACTGTTTAATTTCCCATGCTGAATCAAACTAGGCAAAGATGGACGAACTCCAGCTGTTCCGCGGCGACACGGTGCTCCTGAAGGGGAAGAAGCGGCGAGAGACGGTCTGCATCGTTCTGTCGGACGACACGTGCCCCAAGGAAAAGATCCGCATCAACCGCGTGGTGCGGAACAACCTGCGTGTGCGTCTGGGCGACGTGGTCAGCGTCCAGGCCTGTCCTGATGTGAAGTATGGGAAGAGGATCCATGTTCTGCCTATTGATGACTCCGTGGAGGGTATCACTGGGTACGTATGTTCGTTTGTTGGTTGGTTTTATTTGCACAACAACATGTTTGATATCAGCATTGACCCTTTGCTGACGTCACACGTGAGAAAAATCACGTGTCCACAGCATTTGGGTCAGATAGCTGAAGAAGGTTGAGTGATTCAGTCGAAAATTCCGGTGAGTGTTATGAGTTGGAGAACAGTTTAAATTCTTCATAACATGTTTGATAGTTGGGATGATGAATTAGATTTCCAAGCAAATGTTTTACACTTGTTTTTGCAACACTTGGTACTTCTAAAAACCCACATGCATAGTACATTTGTCTTTTGTTTGCTTGTTTATTTTATTCATGCAAAAACATGTTTGATAGTTCTGATGGTGAATCAAATCTCCAAGTAGATGTAAAGATTTGGCTGGTTCTTGATGTTTTACACCTCCTGTTTTTTTGCAACATTTGGTACTTCTAGGAAAAGGCAAAGATATAAACATGTTTTCTTGTATCCGTGAATAGTTTCATCAGGTTGGTAAGTCACTGAATAAAGAGACTCTTTCTACACAACCAAGTGTTTTATTCAGCCGACGTTTCGGTGACCGTCTGTCACCTTCCTCAGGGTAATTCTGACTGGTGCACATTGCACTGCAGCATAGGTGTCGCTGCTATAGATGCGTTCCCAAACGTTTAATAAAACCTTGGATAAAACACTTGGTTGTGTAGAAAGAGTCTCTTTATTCATGTTTTCTTGTATTTTTCTGCACAGGAACCTGTTTGAAGTGTACCTGAAGCCCTACTTCCTGGAGGCTTACAGACCCGTGCACAAAGGTAAGAATCTTACAGATCATTTGGAACCAAATTATGAAAGCATTACATAATACAGAACAAATCAAGCAACTGGATGTGACATCAAATTTTCATTGATGTTGAAAGAGCATTCTTTCTTGTTCATTAGGGCATAGTTATTTCAGTGATGTCGAAACATATATAGGACTCACTGGGTCTTTTTCTTCACTTTGTAACCTCCATTCCTTACCCAGCACTTGGGAACTGCACCATTTGCTGCATTTATGTGGAGGAAAAGAAAAACTCTGCTGTTGCAAAAGCGATCACACATGCCAGGGTGTCATTGCTTGGTAGCAGTAGTGATAGCTTTGAGTCAATTTGAGAAATTTAGACTGTCTTTGTCACCAACTTTTAAAGCCAAACCTGTACAAGTGACCTCTGTATTCAGACCTCTTTATTCAGACGTCTTGTCCACTGTGGCCACTTATTAGTTTTATTATTTTATGGGTCGTCTGTTATTAGTTTACTTTTCCAATTGACACAGCCATTAAGAATTCTGTCTGTAGTGAGATTCTATCTACTGGGGGCAAAACTGACATGTTTGATTGAATGGCATACATACAGACAGACACTCAAACTTAAAAAATACCCCACTACCATGGAGAACCTCAGACAGACACAGACAGATAGACAGACAGACAAACCAAAAACAATACCCAGCGTGCGAAATACTAGGTTGCCCAATTGCACCGTGCAACCATATTTTGCTTGGTGCAACCTATTTTTGCACCCAGGTAGCCCAGTGCACTACCGAAATTTTGTGGTGAGGATGCCCCTTTCTTCCATTGGGAACTGTTTATTGAGAAGTTCCCATGGAAGAGCTCATCACTTCAGGAAAGGGGAAACAACTCTGTGTCAGAAATGTATAAATGCACATTGCATTCTAACAAAGTTAATCATAATGTAGAAGAGTTTAAATTTGGGGCAACCTGGAATTTTGATGGGCAACCTAGCTTTCATCCTAGATTGCCACTGGGGCAACCTGGCTCAAAAAAGTATTTCGTACACTGAATAGCCCACTCCCTTGGGGTAAAGTAAGGACACAAACTGACTTCCCTCCCACCGTCCAGGCGATACATTCCTGGTCCGTGCCGCTATGCGACCTGTCGACTTCAAGGTCGTGGAGACGGACCCGTCACCCTACTGCATCGTGGCCCCTGACACCGTCATCCACTGTGAGGGAGAGCCCATCAAGAGAGAGGTAGGGCAGGTCATACCATAAGAGGCATGGGGGTTGCTTGCAAGGTGTTTTGTACAACCAACACAGGAACTTTTTTTTTTTTAAATAGGAGCAACAGCCATTTAATGCTTTCACCTCATGTATTGAATACTTGTTCGTCATTAAAAACAGAAGAAAATGTCAGTTTCCTACATTTTGAATTGCAAAAGCTGAAGGAGAAGTTAACTTCTGTAACCGCTGGAAAGGGACATAAAATTTTCTATCGAACATCTGAGTGATGAAAACGCAGAATGGTTTACCAACATGTTTTCCTCATTTCTGTTGCATGTTTCACCATCAATGTATAGTTAACATTTTAGTACTTAGGCCTAACAAGGGTCTCCTACAAGACCTTCTAGAGCTTAAGATCTAAGACATGAAACTTTTTGAAACCCCAGGATGAGGAAGAGGCGCTGAACGAGGTTGGGTATGACGACATCGGCGGAGTCCGGAAGCAGCTGGCTCAGATTAAGGAGATGGTGGAGCTCCCCCTCAGACACCCTGCACTCTTCAAGGCTATCGGAGTCAAGGTGAGTTAGAGAACTCTCTTTAAGATTTGTAAGGATGCTGAGGATTAAAATGTCTGAGGATTTGAAAGGCATTGAAACAGAACATCTCTGTAAGTTGAAAAAATGACAGGTTGCTTTGATGCCCTGCACTCTTCAAGGCTATCGGAGTCAAGGTATGTTAGAGAAAAAGTTTTAAAAGGACAAGGAGGATTTATAATTCTTTGAGGATTTGAAAGACTCTGGAACACAACATGTAAGTTGAAAAGATAACAGGTTGCTCAGACACCCTGCACTCTTCAAGGCCATCAGAGTCAAGGTAAAGCGCCCGTCACACATTCAGAACTTTCCCCCGACCACCAACCAAGGTTGGCTGAAGTTAGGGAGCAGTCTTACCAGATTTAGGCCACGCCTACCTTTTGATACAATTCAAATGGAATTTGAGCTGAATTTGAGTCAAATTTGACCCCTAAACACACACTGACCACTGTTGACCTACTCCCAAACACCAGCCAACCATGGTCGAACCTCCCGTCCACACCCAAATGTGTTAAACATTTTGAAACATTCGGCTGGCGCAGCCGAACAGTAGCCAACCAGGCCCAAAATACATCAAACACCTGGATAAATTCTCTGAAGAGTCGGACATTTCAGGTAGCATCCACTGTCTTTCATCAGTCACTGAGAATGAAAGATAGTGGATGCTATTTGAAATGTCTGACTCTTCAGAGAATTTAGTCGGTTGCTTGATTTATTTTACATTATGTAATTCAAATGGTAGAAAATGCATGTACAAGTACTTCCTTTAAGACAGTTTTTTAAACAAACTTCTCCCCCCCCCAGCCCCCACGTGGTATCCTCCTGTACGGACCCCCCGGTGTGGGTAAGACCCTGATCGCCAGAGCCGTGGCCAATGAGACGGGAGCTTTCTTCTTCCTCATCAACGGTCCAGAGATCATGAGCAAGCTGGCGGGCGAGTCGGAGAGTAATCTGCGGAAGGCCTTCGAGGAAGCTGAGAAGAACGCTCCGGCGATCATCTTTATCGATGAGATCGACGCCATTGCTCCCAAGAGAGACAAGGTACTTACTTACCTACTTACTTACTTGTCCTCTTCGTCCCTAGCAAGACATTAGGCCGTGACTTTTTCCTTCCATCTGGGTCTGTCCTTTACTGATCGCCAGGATAATCCCACTGGATGCCATGACAAGATAACATATTGCAATTGAATACTCTCCTGCAGTTATATTAGTAAATAAGCTTTGAATGAAGTTCAACCAGAGTAACATTTACATAACAAGCATTTACAGTCTTTGAATGCCTTATGCAAGATTCCAAAAGTTGTTCCACTTTGATATCAGTTGAATAGGTAATAAATTCAACTTGTTAAGAACATGTTGATGAACTTCATTATAATAGAACAGTTGAGTTACATTGTATAGTGTGCTTATGCGTTTCAAATAGAAAATATTAATCTTGATTGAATACATGTATAAGATTTCTCCTGCCAGACCCACAGTGAGGTATGGTCTATTCTGCAAAAGTTAGTGGCAGTCACATGGGAAGACTTCTGCCATGAGTATATTACAAATTGTCCTTCTCCCTTGACACAATGAGAGGTGGAGTGTTGTATCGTGTTTTCTTATGCATTTCAAATTGAAAATGTTAATTTAATCTCAAATTTCTCCCCAGACCCACGGAGAGGTGGAGCGGCGTATTGTGTCCCAGCTGCTGACCCTGATGGACGGACTGAAGCAGCGCGCTCACGTCGTCGTCATGGCGGCCACCAACAGACCCAACTCCATCGACGCTGCCCTCAGGCGCTTCGGTGAGCATCAATCGACCCTGCCCTAAACGCCAGTCCCTAAACTAGGGGTGGTGCGAATCTCCATTTCTGTAGCCCTTGGGCCACACAGTTGTGCAAGGCACTACAGCAGGGGGCTTGTCCACTGGTAGTGGTGTGTGTTCAACTATGTATAGTCTTTCTCAAATGCTGAGTGCTAAGCAGAGAAAAGCAATATATACCATTTTTAAAGTCTTTGGCCTGACCCGGCTGGGGTTTGAACTCATGACCCCCTGGTTACAAAGCGAGCACTCTTCCCAACTGAGTCATTGAACTGGATTTCCTAGCATGTAGGGCAGCAACAAAAGCTCTCCACTTCCTTCTGTCTTGAGAAATAAATACTGAGCCAAAAAAACATGGAGATCCAGTGTTCTAGCTAGCATAGTTTGAGCGTACTGGGGCCCCCTATGCTGTGATCAACTACTGTAATGGTATTTTTTCTAAGGAAATCCTTGTGATCTCCATCAAAAATTTTGTCACCTCCATTCCTTACCCAGCACTTGGGAACTGCACCACTTGCTGCATTTATGTGGAGGAAAAGAAAAGACTCTGCTGTTGCCTTGGCTTTATCACTTCATGGTGTTATTGCTGGAGTAATAGTAGTGAACACATGACCTGAATTGACATGGGATTTTTAGTAGGGTCATTGTTGAAGTTTCTGCTAATTGTAAACTTCTTTTTAGAGTTTTTAGTGTTTAGAGTGCCTCTGTGCTTGACTATAAATATGATCCATGGTGCAACAGCATTGCTCTACTAGCTACAGGAAAAGCATTTGCATTCAACCTACTTGGCTATGGACCATAACTGTAAGCTCCAACTTGACAGAAAAGCCAGGTAAATTCTCTAAATGTATATTCCGCTGGTTTATTTGTTTCCAGGCCGTTTTGACCGTGAGGTTGACATCGGGATCCCTGACGCCACCGGCCGGCTGGAGATCCTACAGATCCACACCAAGAACATGAAGCTGGCTGATGATGTGGATCTCGAACAGGTGAGGCGCTTCTCTCCTAGTACTAGTAGTGACATACGTTTTAAGTTACTTTATTCCAGATTAGGGTAGGGAATCATGACCATCAACTGTTTTCAACATGTTGTCATTCAATCTGGTCTTTTGGTCAGTGAACATTGAAGTAATCGCTAATTGCACTATTCCACTTTATGCTATATGATCAGTGACAGCTGTCTCTCTCATCTCTTCTGTTGCTTTATCTTATTTGACAGTTGGGCACCACAGAAGATCTGACAACTAGTTTTCTTCACCGTTCTTGGTTATTTGTTCCTCTTAACATTTCACTTACAGCTGTAATGCTTTGTAATTTTTCTAAGCTAATCAGAGACTCACAGCGTCTTGGCTTCTTTTTAGTGAAAATTGTCATAATGTGTGTATGATCTATTCCAGGTTGCTTCTGAGACCCACGGCCATGTTGGCTCTGACCTGGCTGCCCTCTGCTCAGTGACATGTGTAGATGTGTGTGTGTTCTCCCCCAGTGACATGTGCAGTAATGTATGTACCTTCTATTCCAGGTTGCTTCTGAGACCCACGGCCACGTCGGCTCTTATGTGTCTGTCCTGTATTCAGAGCACTTACTTATGTGACAGTTGTAATGATATTTTGACATGTTCTCCCCCAGGTTGCTTCTGAGACCCACGGCCATGTTGGCTCTGACTTGGCTGCCCTCTGCTCGGTGACATGTGCAGTAATGTATGTACCTTCTATTCCAGGTTGCTTCTGAGACCCACGGCCACGTTGGCTCGGACCTGGCTGCCCTCTGCTCGGAGGCGGCCCTGCAGCAGATCCGAGAGAAGATGGACCTGATTGACCTTGAGGATGAGAACATTGACGCTGAGGTCCTGGATTCTCTGGCCGTTACCATGGAGAACTTCAGGGTGAGTTGTTGAAGGTTAGACATACAGGTAATGAGATATATAAGAAAACAGTCACTCAGGTTGCTTGAGTAACTAGTTTCTTGTAAACTGCAGGGTAAGTTTACGTCGAGTACACCAGCTTGATTTGAGCACAGTACATGTCAAAAATAACTATTTCCTGCTAGATAAAACAATGCAAGACATCAAGATTTTTTAACAATGTGATGTTTCTTGTCTAGCTTTCTTGACAACTCAGTTTATACAAGCTCGTTGTATAGGCCATGTAGCTCTTCCAAGACATTGTGCCAACAGCTTAATAATAGTTTACATAGGTGTGTGTAGATTGGCAATAGTTTCTGAACAGTTTTAATATGATCCATTACTTACTAACTTCTGAGTGGTGCAGGTAAACTTTGTCTGGTGTAGGTAATTTTCAATGTTACCTGCACCAGTGCAGGTATGCAAAAAAAAGGTATTTCAAGCTCTGTGTCTGAGAGTAATTAGTATTTTTTGTTGTGCAGTATGCTCTAGGCCAGAGTAACCCCAGTGCGCTGCGTGAGACGGTGGTGGAGGTGCCCAACACAACATGGGAGGACGTCGGCGGGCTCGACAATGTCAAGAAGGAGCTGCAGGAACTGGTGCAGGTCAGTACCATGGATTTTTTTACTTTCTTTGATTTGCTTTGGCAGTGCAAAGTAGAATTATGATAGATTTACTTAATAGAAATCTACTCGAGTAGATTATTAACTTATGTGGTATTGAAGAATCCATAATTTAACTGTTACACACACATGTAGGTAGTGTAAACTTCTGTCAAAGGGACATAATATTCTCCACAAGATTTACATGGTTAAAAAGAGCTACCATGGAGGACCAAATTTGACTCCTTTTAACCTAGGGCAGGGCATTGGTGTCAGTGAAATCTCTGTAAACATGTAACTTTTTTAGATAGCCTGTTCTGTATCTGTATCTGTATAGCCGGTATAACTGCCCTCCAGTGTAACACACCAGCTAAGTGTAACACACGCAAGCTGTTTATAAAGTAACAAAGCAATCTTGTTGAGCATTCAACTCTCTTAGTAGGAGTAATAACTGTTTTAATTTTCCCAAAGAGAACCTTTCTTTTAAATTTTAAAATTTATTCAATTTGACAAAATCGTACAAAGGCAGGGATTGTCTAACGCACCCCTGAATTGTGCTTCGATTTTTACAAATGGTCGATTAAACATCAAGACAAGTAAACAAAAACACACTATATACAATCAACATTCAAACTAAAACATTCTGACTTCCCTATTTGTGTTCCCAGTACCCAGTGGAACATCCTGACAAGTTCCTGAAGTTCGGCATGACGCCGTCGCGCGGCGTCCTGTTCTACGGACCCCCCGGCTGCGGTAAGACCCTCCTGGCCAAGGCCATTGCCAACGAGTGCCAGGCCAACTTCATCTCCATCAAGGGCCCCGAGCTGCTCACCATGTGGTTCGGAGAGTCGGAAGCCAACGTCAGAGATGTGTTCGACAAGGTGGGTGCACTTGTTGAAGTTTTTATCTATATTCTTCACACTGCAAAAGAAGCAGTCACTAGAGCTTGGTTGTATATAGATTCATTTTGCTTTGTTTATTTATGTTCTCTTACTTGTGTTTATGTATGATTATGTATGTACAGGCACCACTGGAAAGCAGTATAAGTCACTGAGTGTGTTTACCCTGTATAAAGGAAACAGAGGACATTGGCTTCATATTTGAATTCCTGCCTATCTCTAATATGTTATTTAGTAGTCAGCTACAAAAGGAATGGAAGAGGCCCTGTTGCTTGCATGACCTTTGGTGATAATCTGACAAACCTAAAAATCATGTTTCTATGTTTTGATTAAATCAATTCTAATAGTTGCATTGCATAGTGTAAATAAATAAGGAGCTACATTTTTATTCAGACATGTCCTTTTTTCTGTACCTTTGAGTGGCAGAAGTGTAAAAGAGCATTCTCTTCTTCCTATCCCAGGCCAGACAGGCGGCACCCTGTGTTCTGTTCTTTGATGAGTTGGATTCCATCGCCAAGTCTCGAGGCGGCAATGTTGGAGATGGAGGTGTGTGTGTGCTATTATATTATTAATATACAGTTATTAGTGGCTTTATAGGACTATACACAATAGTTTTGTGCCAATGTACTTGTAAAAATGCTATCAACAGTTGCTTCCAAGATATAAGTGTAGCAGGGAAAGGATCGGGTATTACAAAAGACAATTGTTCTGATATATGGGGTGTAGGTTCTTTGCCTGTCAGCCTGTTGTATCCAGAACCGTGCTTTATGATGCTCAGGCAGGGTTCTGGATAGTCCACGTGTATCCAGAACCGTGCCTGGGGCAAATCTACGTTCTTGGATATGCGAAGACTATCCAGAACCGCACCTGATCCTAACCCTAACCCATTCAGGCATAGAACTAGATAGGCACGGTTCTGGATACAATACCTGTTTTGGTTTGGTTCATAACCAACCTGCATTTCCGTCTGCACCTGCTAGGTGGCGCAGCTGACCGTGTGATTAACCAGGTCCTGACCGAGATGGACGGCATGACGGACAAGAAGAACGTTTTCATCATCGGCGCGACCAACCGTCCCGACATCATCGACCCTGCCATCCTGCGTCCGGGCCGTCTCGATCAGCTGATCTACATCCCGCTCCCCGACGAGCCCTCGCGTATCTCCATCCTGAAGGCCAACCTCCGCAAGTCGCCCGTGGCAAAGGTAAGATGCAGTTTAGCATGTTTGTATCTAAAATACAATATTTATAAAGGGTTGTCACTCCTAAAAGTCTTAGTTTTCTAATTTCTAGACCAGGGTGTTCAAATTTTGGAAAGATACTGATTCAAGTTTTGTGGTAAGTTTGCCTTGGTTTAAAAAAACATTGATTCAATTTTGGGTAAGTTAAGAAAGATATCAATCACAAAAATTATGTATGATCTACAGCACCTTTTCAGGATTGCTTTAGGATTGATTATAAACTTTATTGCACAACAATTGTACAAGGTACAAAGTGTCGCATTGCAACATAACAAAAACCTGCTATGAGACTAATCTACCTTACAAAGACTATGTAGTATGGGTTGAGAATGACAGTAAATGTTCGAACTTGACGCATTTTCAAGCATCATGGTAGAAGCACTAGAAACAGAGACAAATATTGAACAATCAAATGCAGGACAGAACGACTTTTCAACTCTCCTATACCTTATATAGTGAGGCTTTCTCATGTTAGAACAAGGTTTTAGAAAGTTTGTAATGAATCAGCAATTCAGCCTTTGGGCTGCGAATGATTTATATTTTGAATAAACCATTTATCATCATCATTTACACATTTGACTTATTTGTTTGTTTGTTGTTGTCCCCAGGATGTTGACCTGCAATACCTTGCCAAGGTGACCCACGGCTTCAGCGGTGCTGATCTGACAGAGATCTGCCAGCGCGCCTGCAAACTGGCGATCCGAGAGGCCATCGAGGAGGAGATCAGGAATGAGAAGGCCAGGAAGGACAACCCAGACCTCGACATGGTAAGCAGGGCTTCTTGTGTTTGTTTCGTTTCGCATAACCAGTGTACGAAATACTTTTTTGAGCCAGGTTGCCCAGTGGCAACCTAGGATGAAAGCTAGGTTGCCCATCAAAATTCCAGGTTGCCCCGAATTTTAACTCTTTTACATTATGATTAACTTTGTTAGAATGCAATGTGAATTTATACATTTCTGACACAGACTTGTTTCCCCTTACCTGAAGTGATGAGCTCTTCCATGGGAACTTCTCAATAAACAGTTCCCAATGGAAGAAAGGGGCATCCTTACCACAAAATTTAGGTAGTGCACTGAGCTACCTGGGTGTAGAAATTGGTTGCACCAAGCAAAATATGGTTGCACGGTGCAACTGGGCAACCTAGTATTTCGCACACTGCATAAGTGGTAAACTGCAGGGTTTTGTACAGTAAGTACAAGCTGCGTAAGACCGGACTGTAAGGTTTGAACCACTCATGCCGGGAAGGACCCCTGCTATTTCGATAAGTGCGGTGGGATTTTTAACGTGGCTGAGATAAGGTGGTAGACGATAAACCGGATAGTGAGTGAATGAGGTGTGGCTCTCCTCAAACACGGGACCTCCGACTTTACGTCCCAACCGAGAAGACGAAGCTCATTTTCATCGCTTGTTGCCTTGTATATAACACTGCATAAAGCATTGTCTCAGTGTGACAGTTTCTGATGCAGTACCGTTTGTGTTTGCTAGGAGGACGATTACGACCCCGTGCCCGAGATTCGTAGGGACCACTTCGAGGAGTCGATGAAGTACGCCCGCAGATCGGTGTCGGATAACGACATCCGGAAGTACGAGATGTTCGCACAGACGCTGCAGCAGAGCAGAGGCTTCGGCGGAAACTTCAGGTTTGTTTGTTTGTTTGTTTGTTTGTTATGTTTACCCTCTGCAAAGGTAAGCATATTGTTTCGCTGTTCTGTTTCTTCTTCTTCTTTCCTTCCAAACAAATAAGGTCAATGACTTGGACCAGACATCTGTCACCATGGTAACTGGTGCTGTAGCAGACACCCTGTGGTGTTGGGTTACATTTTGCATCAAGACAGTTGGAGGAGCTGGTCACCATATATATGGATGTGTTTGAGTCAGAATAAACAGAGCAGTAGTTTGTTAGGCTATAGACCATGGGAAGGTAAACATTATGCATTTGCTTAGCAAATGTTACCTTTCTAGTTTGTTTGAGCCAGTGTTCTAGCTATAGTGGTCTTTCCATCATTTGACTGAATTTTCTCGCTCTTGACGGACAACATGCTGGCTAAAACACAATGACAACTCTCCGCTTCCCCTTCAGGTTCCCCGGCCAGGCGGGTCCAAGCGGAAGCCAGGGCGGCAGCGGCGGCACTGGCGGGGACAACCTGTACGAGGAGGGCGACGACGATCTGTACAGTTAGACTCTTCCCAGCATCCTTCACTCCACCTCCCCGCAGCAGACCTCTTTTACCGTATCTACTCCAATAAACGCAGACGACCACTTACCATAAATTGTGAAACATTCGCGGCGGTTATATTTTCCAAGAAATAATAACGCCGCAAACATACGTTTCATATTTCTACGGCACAAATGTTTCCACCACCAAACTTCAAACACTATGAAAACCTCCTTTTTCCCTCATACTGCAAAAAAAAGCCACTACAAAAGTAAATGCATTTACAGTAATACCGAGGAAGGGATTTTTTTCTCTTTCGCATGGCATGGGTTGAATCTAAACCAGTGCATAAACTCCTGTCTTCACTTCTGGACTGCAAAGACACAAAGATTTTGTGTGAGCTGTTATTCGAGTGCATATGGTAACCATCCTCTAATTTCAACAAAAAGCCAGAAGAGAGCTTCCTCACTGAAAGAAACTGCATTTTCCCGTCAGTTTCTTGCTATTGAAACATTCATCTGGTTTGTATTTGGGCAAGGCAACTAAATCTCTCTAAAAACTCATCCAGAAACTTCTGTTCCTCCTTTGAGCTGTCACATTAAACCAAAACCAAACAGAACTGAGTTCAGAGGATGTTGTAAGTTCTATAATAGCTGCTGGTCTGCACTAAAAAAACCTGTGGTGGGGGAAAAACTGGGATCTAAATTAGGCCACACACGGGGACAATGGTACCAGGGAAGTCGGATTGTAGCAAGTTTTGCACCAGACGTGTATTGTTGAGGGGAATTGTATTTGTAGAAGGGGTTTAAGTATTTAAAGAATGAGTATGTAGTTTACGATTTACTGGGTAAGATCTGTGATTAGAATTGTGATAAAATGATAAAACTGCTTCGAGTTATTATTATACATTTGTTTCTGAGAGCAGAATTAAACTGGAATATGAAAAATACAATTCTATGTGATGTTATCGACGCACTTTGTATTTTCCGTTCGTCTTTTTTCTTGTCAAACTAGTAGAATAAGAAACATGAAGCATATCTCATTTCATATGGTATAGTAGATAATATGTGGATGACAGAGTTGTGGATTTCTACTGTTGAATTTTCCTGTATGTAGCGAAATTTTGCTACAGTCACTGTCTACATTCTGTTACAGCCCTGTGACAAGTTACTATCGCCTTATATGTATAATACTACGGACGTTCTTATTAGAAGCTTGAAATATACCAAACCAAGTGTGTTTGTTCTTTCTGTTTGTTTTTCTTTGTGGTATGGAAGTATTGTTTTGGGTGGCTGAGCTGTGGGTTTGTGTGTCTGTTTGTCCAGGCAGACTAGGATCACAGCATATGGGTAGGGGAAGATTGACAGGCAGAATGACAAGGGGTCAAAAGGTCAGACTCAGGAAATGGGGTTAACTTGAAAGCAGGTTGACAGTACGTGGGTGGGGACGATTGACAGGCATTGTAGTTGCACCACAGCCTTTTGGTACCCTTTTTTGCCCAATGCTTTGTTTTTTGCTATCTAGATTTTTTAGGGAAGAGGTGCAGTGATCCTATGAAGTTTTTGGTCTAGTCTTTCTTGTATTTTAGCCCACGCACTAAATTGAAGAAAAAAAAACTGCCAGGAGAAAGTTTTCAGACAATATTAAGTCTGCAGTAGTCAGTGTGGCTACGTGACTAGCTAGAATCCATATGACGTCATGACAGACGAATTAGTGTCTTTTTCTCACTCCGCCTAAAACAGACGACCTTAAACTTTGTTAAGGGTAAGCCAAATCCTTAAAGTTTCTTAGATTAAGGCAGCTTACACCGAAAGTGACACCGCTTGTACTTAAGGGACGAAAAGTTAGAGGCAAAAAATGAAATTTCAAACAAGTGTGAAAACGCCTGGTAGTTTGTTAGTGTCACGTATTATTGCGTTTAACTAGTGTATCAAAAAAGGCAGCTGTTCTTTTATGGTCACGTCTGTGAAAGGTAAGAGAATACTAGTATCTATATCACACAAGAAAACGGGTATAAAAATTTATTTATTCATTCATGTCAGCAGCCAATGTTGGAAGCACAGATTGCGAACGTGAACTGTCTTGATGATTACACAACTGTGATCAAACGCCCACCTCTCTAGTCACTAACTATCCAAAAGAACAGCAGACAATCAAGCTTTCTCATTTTTCTGCGCCTTCACAGGTGAAACGGCACAGCAGAAGGCACGGAGCTCTCCCAGGCCTAGGTGCAGTTGTGCTTTGTAAAGGTATGTGTGGATTTTAGACTTTCCTGTCCAAGAACTTAGACCATCCTTGCTTCTGTAATAACTGGATGTTATTCACTTTTTGATGGCTTTTCCATGGTTTAGGGTGAGGCATCAATTTCCATGTATTGAACCTACGAAATATGGCATGGGCAGTCGACGGCAGCATTTCACCTTTTAGGTGATATGGACAAGAACACACGGCCACAACAGTTACTATTCTAATACTGTGAGTAAAATAATTTGACAGCCCTTTGTAATCAGGTACGACCATTGAAAAAAGACGCATCTGCAGCTTGGTAACTCTAATCATGCTGATTATATTGTTTTCGATTTCTAGTAGACAGAGGAAGGCTGCTGTTGACAAAGATCTGCTCAGGGCGTCCGACCCGAAGTCTCGAAGACTGAGAAAAGGTGTGGTGAAGACAACTGAGAAGACGGCAAACATGCGATGCAAAGGCAACTCTTTCAGCATGTTGGTTGTTCTGGTTTTGGTCCTTGCGTTGTTTCTGAACGGACCACACAATTGCGAAGCTTCGGTACTTTCACAACTGGAATCTAAAGATTGTTACGTTGATTATTTCCCTGTTTGGAATTCTTACTTTCCGCGGATAAACTGCGACAACAAAGGGTTAACGAGTGTTCCTAAAGATCTGCCCAAAAATCTCTTTAATCTCCATCTTCCCAACAATTCCCTGACCTCATGTCCCTGCCTGGTTCTGCCTTATTTGCGTTGGATGAACCTAAGTAACAACGCAATAACTCACTTTCCGTGGACATGTCTGAAAAATCTGCCAATGTTAGGATTTTTGGATTTGTCACACAATAAGCTCGTCTGTGTCAACCTCTACCCTGTTAAGTCTTTCTTGCCCAGCTTGAAAATTGTGGACGTTTCTTACAATAATCTAAATACATTATCTATGTGCGATCTTGGGTTTGACCCGTTCACGCCAGGTGGAAAAATTGTGCCATATAAGCCTATCATCACAGGTAACCCTTTCCATTGTGACTGCAACATAACCTGGATCTTTGATCAGGCTATAAGTGTTGAAACGTGCCGAAATGAAACATCGCTTGGATGTGATGATTTTTTGAGGGACAACGAAATCGCACGCGCCATGTACGACAACCAGTCTCTGTTTCGCTGTAAAACGCCCCCTATGCTCGAGAACGTAGAACTCCACCGGCTGAATGTGAATATGTCACACTGTTATTTAAATTGGGATCCAAAAGGCGTCAAGAGCACATTCCGCATAGAAAAGCCCTGTGATCCTAACAGTGTCTGCCCTACAAACAGTCAGGACCTTCGTCCTTCTGACGTCATCACGTCGCCAACCCTGTTGCCCCTAACAACCAGTGGTTCAGTACTAAGGACGGAGAAACGGAATCTGCAACATTCCGAAATGTATCAGTTATCTGAAACCGCTACAAATATTGTCGCTACAGCGTTTAAACAAACGCCAGAAAAAGTTTACAGTACACACCCTCTGCCTACGTCACAGGTGACGTCACAGACACAGGTGACGTCAGCTCCTCCCACCGTTGCCATGGCATCAGGCTGGGTGGTGACTGGATCAGTAGTGGGAGCGATAGCTGCCCTCTGTGCCTGTGGTGTAGTGTTCGTAGTGTATCGTGCAATGGGTAGGGAAAAACCACACTTAAACAACATTGTGTCTGGCCGTGTTGTAAACAACGCTTTTTACCATCAAACTACCACCAGTCAGAACACCCAGGCTGGCGAGCAGGCAGACTGTAGCGACGGTCCAAACGCAGACTCGGATCCCCGCGAGTACGAAACTATACCTGATGACGCACCTGGACATTACGCAAGCTCGCCTTATGTTTTCGACATTCCTCAATATCACCTTGCGGAGATCGAAACGACAGGTGGAACTAGTCATAAGGAGGAAGAAGAGATGAGTACCTTAACAGGTCCAGACACGCAGGTCACTACCTTAACTGGTCCAAACACGCAGAACAGTACCTTAACAGGTCCAGACATGCAGGCTTGTGAACCTGCCTGCCCTAGTGGAGCAGTTTCAGGTAGCGATAGAGTTGATCATCAGTCGCCAAACTCAGACAATGATCTGCCCTGCATGCATGAACCTGCACGTAACGCAGTGGAACCTTACGCAAAGTCACGTCATGTTTTGGACGTGTATGAACATGAGCGTGACGGGCACAGTGCGGAAGGCTCCGAAACGTACAGAACAGACGACACGACTCAAAAGTCATCTGTCTATTCATCTGGACAGGTATCCACCTTATACTCGTGAGTTACGTGACCGTCAATGGTGTATGTAAAACTGAGTTTCAAACATTCGTGCTCGCATCACCCACACACTAAAAACAGCAACAGTCAGTAATGTTACCATCATGTGACTGGTTTATTTCGGTAAAACTCATTTCACACCATTTCACATCCATAGCCTGAGCTGATGAGCTCTTTACATAACTCAAATATTATGATTAATACCTAGAAATATATTTATTTATATATATATACTATAATAAATCATTTGATCTTTGTATACAGAGTTAACATTTGTACTATATGTACTGAGCTAAAGAGTTCATTACATAACTCATGGAAATACATATTATATAAATCATTTGATGTTTACATGCAGAGCTAGCATTCTTAATATATATACAGATTGGTCTACTGTTAGCCTCTATATCTCAGTTACAAGATAAGCATAGACATTATTCTTCTCTAGAAAGACATCAAGTAAAGATAGGTGAAATTACACATGTCTTCAGTACAAATAAGTCATTGTCCGCTTAGCCTAGTACTACTCAATTCTTTGTGGCAATACCTGATCAACCAAAATTGCTATCAACATTAAAAAAAACTTATCTACTGATTAGTAAAAACGACTACTACAATCATTGGCCTTTGAAAATGTCTCGTTCTTGCTGTCAATGCTGAGAGTGTACATAAGAAAATGATCACAGGGCGTTTGATGAAGTTTAGAGCCAGGCCTCGAAATTAACTTTTCTTCCTATTGTCCCAGCACTGTCCCAAAAATAAATTTCAATTGTCCTGAAGTGAGGATGAACTGTCCCAATCTGTTTTTTTTAAAAGTATTTTATGACTTTAAATTAAGTCTATTTTGCTTATGTTCACTCCCGGGAACACTGTAATTGCAGAGTAGACAGGAAATTCGGGGGACTTTCCGGATCCAAAAGCCGGGACGTGTGCCCGATAAACAAAAGAAGGGCTGACATTCTGATGTTGTTTATTTTTCTATTGTCTCAAAAATGTCCCAAAGTGTCTTTTTAGTTGCCCCAGCCTAAATTTTAGTGGTCAGTGGTCATTGGACCACCTTTAATTTCGAGCCCTGCCAGAGCCCATAGTTTGGGTATGGTACTAAAGTCTAAACTGTTCTGCCGTTTGTTGATACCCAAGAGCATGAGCAGGATCGGATGTACTTCAGTCATGATACTTGTACAACTCGACACAATATCCGAACCAACTCGCTACAGCGATGTGGCCATCCTGTGTCAGCGCGATCCCCCGTGGGTCTGCTACTTTCACGGTCGCCACAGTTGTTAAGTACGTCCCGTCAGGCCTGAACACCTGCAAATGGCTGTTACCAAAGTTCGCTACAATGATGTTACCTGCCGGGTCGAATGTTATCCCTGACGGGTGGTGGAGGTCTGACTCACTCCGCCCCCATTTACCGAACCTGATCTTCAGGTTCCCCTCAAGTTCAAACACACACACTTTATGGCCATCGCAATCAGTGACAAAGAGAATGCCCCGTGACTCGTCCACTGCTATGAACCATGGGCCCTGTAGCTGCCCCTTGCCGATCTCCCGGATGAGGCTCCCGTCAGGCTGCAGGAGGAGACACGACTTCTGTGTGTCGTCTGCCACCACCATGCGGCCGTCCTTCAGAACTGCAATTCCGCGCGGATTTTTTAAACAGTCAGGTTTCAGGGTCTTTGTAAGTTCTCCTTCCTTTGAGTACACCCGGATTGCTTGACCGCCAGTGCCGGAGATGTTTCGCGTCGTCACAATAAACTGTCCGTTGGAGTCAATATCAATGCCGAATGGGTCCTCACCATCCACCGGGAAACACCGAAGCGACTGGCCGGTCTTGGTATCGAATATTCGAACCCGTTTCTTTCCGTTCTTCAACACTGCAATGTTGCCATCCATGTCCATTGCTACATCTACTGGGTGAGAACCTCTCTCTCCTCCAATGGTTAGGACTGGGCTGCGACTGCTTTGCACTCTGACGTCATACGGACTTCCCGCCACAGACTGACCCTTAACCTTGACCTCTAACCTATGCTTGCCCGTGACCTTAGGTGTGTAGGAGATTTCCCACAAGCCCCTGCCCTTCTCCTGCAGCTGTGTTGGTACCGCCTGGCCCGAGGGGTCCGTCAAGGTGGCTGTGACGTCATCTTCAGCAACAACACACGGGCGCCCTTTCCCGTCGGCTGTAGTAAGCAGGGCCACATTCGAAAAGTTTTCAACGGCAGGCTTTACTTCAACTAAGCACTTAGATCCGTGTACGTTACCCGTGACTTGTACGCACCCCGCCTTGGCCACGGCATCTCTGAACTCCGCCACAGCCGTCCCCTCCGAGAACACGACGTGACTCGGTCGGGCTGTCAGGTCGGTTGGAGTTGTCAGCAGCTCTTCCACCCTCTGTCGGGCTTGACCCTCGACCTCCTCATTGCCGTGTTCCAAGGCTTGTTTACTGAACTCAGACAGTCCGGCCAACTCAAACTCGATCGCTTCTTTCTGCGATTCCAGACTTTTTGTAGCTTCCTGGCGGCGTGAGCCGATTTCTTTGACGACTTCTTCTTTCCTGTCTCGAAGCAAGGCCATCAGGTCATCAAAATATTCTGTGGCCTTTTCGATCGCTGCGTCTGCCGATGTTGGCAACTCCGATATTTCCTTCTCGACGTCATTCAGCGTAGCGCGCATGGCTTTTTCTCGAGACTCAACTTTTCCTAACAGTTCTTGTAGGTCTTGTTTCTTCCTCTCAGCTACACCGCCAATTTTTGGAAAGTCACTCGCCATTGTGTTTGATACTTCGCCAGTAAAGAGGCCCGGTTGTGGCAAAATGACGATTCCTTTCCTGACAGACACTCAAACCAAGGAGGTTCAACCTCTTGCTCAAACTGCGTAGACTGTGTTCTACTGCACAGTGCAGGTTGTGTGTTTGCTCACGTACTTTTGTGTTTGCCCCCAGTGACGTAGTCTCCATCACATGCTGTATGAGGTAATGATATCGGCCGTTGACCGCGTCCTTTGCACCTTAATTCACATGTTCACCGCCTGGCATACACGTGAACAACATTAACAACAGGGACCGGCGTGTAAATTCGAGGGGATTCATTCCCCAGGATTCATTCCTCAACTAACCGACATCTCGCACACGTACGCAGTCGTCCCTCAGTAAGACATCTGGAGCCGCAAAGTTCCCGTTTAGAACTTTATTTCAGCCTGACACACGGCCGGTTTCGCCTGTGTGGCTTCTCAAGTGTACAGAGGCTAAAATGACAGGGACCGGCGTGGTTCAAGTTAGAGGCGTTTCAAGGCTAATTCTCAAAGGTTAACATATTCTAACAATAATGTCAACTGTGTCTAACGTGTGAAAACAAGGCGTATCCAGTTACATAAACCGTTTTATAGCATCCGTAGTTTGTGCCTTTCATAGTACTGGCGCGGTCTCTATTGAAAGGCGCACTGTGCGCACCATGACCGCACCCCTTCCTCCTTCCTGGACCCGGAAGTACAGCAAGTAGATCGAGAAGCTGTAACCTGGCAACAAAAGTTAACCTTTAACCTTTACCTCGTCTCTTCCGAAATCTCGCGTGACTTTCCTGCTTGTACGAGAATTTACGAGACTTGGCGCAAACGACTTCAAAATGGCGGAACATTCGGTTGTGGAAGTTTTGTTTTTCTGGTGATTTTGACAATTTTGGCGTCCAGGAAGCGAGAAAGACCTCGAGAGTAGGCCAGAACAATGTCGAGCATGTACCGACCGTCCCAGGTTGACTGGGAAAACAAGTTTTCCTCAATTGTACGCGAAACTGAGGCGAATCTGGCCAAAGTTCAGGTGAGGATTTTTCTGTTGCTGATTTTGATCACTTCCTGATTACGTAAAAAGTTACATGTATTTAGATGATGTTCGTGTTGATGGCATTTTCTAAACGTTTTTGTTCACATAAATTGAGTCCCTACCATACTGCCTTACGGACAGAACAATTATTACTTTATGTAAATTATAATATTTGTGTCTTTTCTGCAGGAAAGACTAAATGCAGCCAGAACTCCCACTGGTTCTTCCCTGGAGTACCCTGTACATGGAGGTGGGTCATGCAACTGTACTCAAATCTAAATAATTTAGATTATATAGATAGATAGATAGATTTAGGAAATTTTTTCCTAAATCTATCTGTGAGTGTGTGTGTGTGTGTGTGTGTAACAATTTTCAATGATACATGGAAACGTATGAAGTGGAGAGCTTGCAGATAATTTTAGCACTTCAACTGGACAAAATATAAAGACTTTTTCCTGATGTTTCCAGTTAAATCTATCTTACAGCATGAGTATCATTTACCGGAGTCTAACCTTCAACTCAGTCAAAATTATCCTTCTTTTGACAAATTAAAAATTTTGACTGTGATGAACTTGTTTTGTTTTTTCCACAGACTCCTTCCGACCTAGTCGTGACCCAATCACCTCCACACCCAAGCCCAGGACTGTTCGGTTCTCCGATTCCTCCAACCTGTCCACAGAGCCTTTACACATGTCCAATAAGGAGAATGTAGACTCTGGTCAGGCCCCGGCCATGTGGACTCTACTGTCAGAGAAACTGGACTTGCAGACAAAGGTTGGATTCTCAAGTTAAAGAATTTTTTTACAGAATAAAATTCAAAATTCAATTTATGGACCCTTAAAGGGGGGCAAAACTAAATTTTTTTTAGTCCACTGCAGTATAATAAATATACCACAAAGTACAATTCGTACTTGTTTTACATTAGTCCATGACAGATTAGCGTTGTTACACCATTTCAAACTCGCATCTTTAATCTAATTTAATCACTGAGGTCTCACGTCCTTTGACCCTTGTGACGTCAGGCCGCAGCCACCACGCATCTCACAGCACTAAGTATCCTGCGGCCTGACGTCACAAGGGTCAAAGGACGTGAGACCTCAGTGATTGAATTAGATTAAAGGTGCGAGTTTGAAATGTTGTAACAACGCTAATCTGTCATGGACTAATGTAAAACAAGTACGAATTGTACTTTGTGGTATATTTATTATACTGCAGTGGACTAAAAAAAATTTAGTTTTGCCCCCCTTTAATTTAAAACCAAATTTCTTTCAGCTAAATCGTACCTTTCAAGTTAGTTGGTGGCAGTTTAGAGCACAAGTGCAGTTCAAACCTTGCGCTGAAATGTCCAGTCTGTAAAACTAAAGCACAAGTCAGAATCGTCTTGCGAAATATTCTATAGTCTAACTTTAAAATAGCCTTTTCTCAGACAAGATTGTTATGACACCATTGCTCAAGCCTAGTAGCAGGGACCAGCTTTTCTAAATTAGGCAATCAATGGTTCAACAACTGAACTTGTTTCTTCCCTAATAACATGTAGTTGTCAATTTGCCTCCTCATGCAGCAATGCTAGAATTCAGGTCTACAGTTTTTGTACTTTCTTGTGATAAGACAGACTTGTGTGTTTATGTAAGTTGATGCCTTCGGTGTCCATCTCAGGTTATTGAGACCCTGAAGCGGACGGTGGAAAACTTGGAGAGGGACAGAGATCAACAGAGGTCAAAAGTCAAGGAGTTGGAAAGTAAGTTCTATAGTAATAGTAATAGCATACATTAACACAGTCAATATAATATTGAAATCATAATTTCACCTACAAAACTGTACCTGGGTTGTTTGGTTTTGTACGGATCATTTGTAAATTGTATGTGCAACCAGGATAACATAACCTTGCCAGTTTAAAAAATTCACACAAGGCAACTAAGGCTGGATCTGGGACTATTTCTTTTGTAAAGTCAAACCACTTGCAAAGTAGCTTACTAGAGTATATGTATGTACATGTACCTGTATATGGCAGGGGTAATAAAAAAAAGCACTAATATTTAGCCAAACACGTCGTGAATTTAGATGGTATGTATATTTTGTTGGATGATGGTGTCATGAACATAACCACTATGGTGTTCTGCTGTCCCCAGATGACCTTCGTGTGGTGAACGACCGTTTGTCGGAGCGCGGCGTTGACCTTCAGACGGAAATGAAGGTGGAGCGATGGCGGCGGGAGGTCGCGGCGGAGGTCACGAGCCTCCAGCAGGAGCTGCAGAACGTGCGCAGGGCGCGGGACGGGGAGCGGTACGGCGTCAGCGAGGGGGTCAGCGTGCTGTCCAGGGAACTACAGGAGAGGTGGGACAACATGCATAATCTCCTAGCAGAACTAGATCTTTTGGTGGCTACAAGACAGTATCAAATTGGCAGGACATATCAAATTGGCAAGACAGTATCAAATTGGCTAGACAGTATCAAATTGGCTAGACAGTATCAAATTGGCTAGACAGTATCAAATTGGGAAGACAGTAGCAGACGTCAAAAATAAGCCGATGCCTAAACCTTTGCAATCAGCATGAAGTTTGAAACTATATTCTGTTAAAGATTTTGACCACTAAGTTGGTTGATCTTTTACAGCAAGAGGTTTCTTCAGGAAGAATGTGAGGCTCTCAGGAGGGAGATTGAAGGCATGAAGACCAGGATTGGTAAGGCTTTTAACACCTCAGATCCCCCTTTCTTATCCTCACTCTAAGGAATTGTTGATTAGTTGGCTTGTTTTTTTTTCCACACAACCAGTAAACTGCTTTTAGGTGTAACACACCAGTTTTATTCAGCACTACAAGTACTACTAGTAGCTAGTAGTGTGAAGAAGATGGGTGTAAAGTACCTTTTCCAAGAGCAGA
Source organism: Branchiostoma floridae x Branchiostoma japonicum (assembly GCA_013266295.2). NCBI lineage: Eukaryota > Metazoa > Chordata > Leptocardii > Amphioxiformes > Branchiostomatidae > Branchiostoma > Branchiostoma floridae x Branchiostoma japonicum. Next base: position 1,712,801 of record CM023836.1, on the reverse strand, counting down.
ACACTGTGCCCTGGTGGGGATTTGAACCCAGAAACTTTGGATTCTACATCAACAGCCCTAACCACAAGGCCACCTGTAATTTTTAGTACTTGATGGCAAATTCTTTCTTTAATTTAGTTTTTAAAAAAGGTGATGTGTTCACCCCCAGTGAAACAGGAAGTGGACCTGGCCACGTCCATCTCCCAAGCCAGAGACGTCAGTAGGAGACAGGACCAAATGGACAAGGTGGGGGGAAATTTTCTCCTATGTTTCTATTTCTATGTTATACACGGCTGTTCCAGAAGCCTAGAATTCAAGCAGTCGTTTGTATGGCAGTCACTATTCTTCAGTCTTCTTTGTCATGTTACTTTGTGTACTAAGTTTTTTCAGTCCTTGTCTTTGTAAAAAGCCCTCGATAAATGGTGCAGCTTTGCCTGTATATGTTATGCTGCAGTGCAGCCAAACCAGCAAGATTGTTTTATTCTGACTTATTGATTTTCTTTTGCACAACGCATCGTTGGATGAATTATCACCAAAGAGTGAGAAATATAATCTTAATCTCTCCTTGGTTGAAGCTAGAACAGTGTTGTCTGTGTTTCTGGTATTCTTTGACTGTGACATGTATGTATGTATGTGACACCGTTTCATATCTTTGGATCAGACTGTGAAGTCCCTACAGGAGAATCATCGGTCCCAGTCACATGACACTAGCAAGGTGTCAGCTGACCAATCAGAGACTCTGAAACAGATCAAGGAACTCAAGTAAGGAACATTGCCAGGTGGCTTGCTCAGCCTCTGTTTACCAATAGGCAACAATACAATCTTTGCCATGCTGTTTGCAAGTTACTGATTATGGGGTTACAACTGATTGTCGAGTGTAATTAAATCTTTCTTAAAACATTTCGTATCTTGGACTCTAACAATTTCCTATCATGTTTTTTGTTTTCTAACACGTTTAATCCCATTTTTTCAGGAACTCAGTAGGAAGTATCCAGAGGCAAATTGACAGGACACAGGGGGAAACTAACCAACGGAGGAACAGACAGACAGGTTTGCTTGAAAGTTTAAATCTTCGTGTACATTGTATATATATAGTTACTGTAGTAGTATATGTAATCCTTTAGAAGTGTCTAGTTGCACTGGGCATCCACAATTAAATATCAGCTGCACAATTCCCAGTATTTTGAGCCCTGCCTTTAATCACAGATGTTATATATGACATTAGATTAAACTTGTTGTACAGAGAATGTAAGAGACAACAGCAAGTATAAGAGGCGACCTTACACCAGCAAGGGGTCTCGCATGACCGGCGTTTTCGACACGTCCGATATCGACACGGATGTTGACCTGAGTTCCCCCAGCATAGCCAGCCACAAGTCTTCTGACTTCTCCTACAACATGGACTATCTCAGGCCCACACCTGCAACTAGGCACAGGGACAATGGTTAGGACATTTTAGTAAAAGTTATTATAGTTGTAGATGGCTCGATTTTGCTTCAACAGTCATAGAATTTTGGGCTTCCTTAGGTTCATCAATGACTGAATGAATGAATGAATGAATGAATGAAAGACCTTCATTGTACACTTATGCTCTTACAAGCTAAGTCATGGATATGGTGATAAAAGTTCTATGTACAATAACAGTGATACAAGCCTGGTTTCTCACTACATCTACAGTATACTAGTGTGTATAAGTTCAACTTCTTCTCGCTTCATTGCGCAGAGATGCTTGATCTTGTGGATACACAAGGAAGTTTGTTGTAATTCTTGTGTACTACTAAACCTGAAGAATTAGGTAGGTTGCTTTTATGCTGAGCATTTCTGGTTTAGACAAAGATAAGTTAAACCTGTTTGTTTCCTTCCCTGCCCCTTCAGATCTGAACAGTCTCAGCCCCTCCCTCTCCCCCTCCCTGGATGTGACCTTGAACCTGGACGACCTTGACCCCGGGGATATCAGCTCCGACCTTGACTTGGATGACGACTTCTTATGATGACCCTTGTGTAGAGTAGAAGAAACATTAAGGGCTCACCTCAAGAAACTAGGGACCAACTCCTGAAGACTTCTCAACTCAGGGACTGAATTCTTCTTGGGTAAAGATATGTAAACGCAACAGTCATAACTTCTTTTGTTTGTTTGTTTGTACCTTTGTTTCCATAGTTACCTTTGTTTTCATCTCCGTCCAGGTGTTTTGATGTTCTTGGATTGTCCGACATTCAAGATGATGAAATGTGTTGCAGTGGACTGAGTACTTAACTTTTCAGTTTTGTTTTGGATAACATAACAAGGCCATGTGAGATTTATAAAAAAAGGTGTAAAGAAAGATTAAAAGACTTGAACATTGTTTAGACTTTGGAACAAATAAGCAGTTTGAATCTGTGATATTTTCATTGGAGAGAAGGATTGGTGATTTTTATTTTGTACTTGGACTACTTGGAGTCCTGTATATAATTTTGTATTGCAATTATTAAGAGGATCCGCCTGCAATAATTCAAAAGGTGGTGGAAATTTTTATCTCAATTTGATAACGAAGCAAACAAAACTGGCAGCTAAAAAAAATCACTTTTCTGAAGCCTTTGTATGTTTTGTTTATTCCAACATTACTTTAATTCTCAAAGTTAAGTGTGTAATTTTCAAGATCTGGGAAGTATTCCTAGCAATATGTACAAATTTGTGATAAAAATAAGGATAAAATTGAGAAGTGTTTCAGTATGAAGTGTCCTGAACATGTCCTAAATATTATGTTTTTTTATGTTGAAGTGCTTTTTCCAAGTTTATCAGGTATACCTTCCTTTGTATCTGCTTTTGCTGCTGGTATGCTCTTTGGTATTATAATAATTTCATTTTGTTTTGAATCCAGTGTTTTGTGTCTTATACTTGACAAAATATTTTTTTGTAAACAGAGATGTGCAAAATGAAATTTGAAGAAAGAAGGCTCATGATGTTTCTGTACATGTCTGTCTGGATCAATCATTTTGCTGAAATACTTCTGTTAATTAAGAACACTTTACCTTTCATCATTAATACATGTAGAACACCAAAGTAGCCATTTGGCTACCAATTCTCTATTCTTATGGTGGATATACAAATGTAGGTATCATTGGTTACTGCTGACAATAGCTTTGCACATTTGGAGAGAAGGATCTGAAGACTTGGGTTGATCAAAGTAGAATTTTATTTCACCACACAGGCATGGGACTAGGATATACATGTAATCCTGCTCCATTCAGTTTCAGTCTTGCTTGAAAACATCATCAGAGCAAAGGTCAAAATCATGCATAACCATGGCAACACAATCACGGTATAAATCTCACAACAACATTATATAGTTTGAAGTTTGTAGCACTGTCCCTCTCCGCTTGAATTTGTAACATTCCTAAAAGCATCATGAAGGAACAACATGCTAAAGCGATAAATAAGATTGTCACAAAATTATATATATCACAAAATTATATATATATCAGCCTATGATTATATAGAGCATCTCACAACATATACACACTAAATCACTGAACACACTGTGGTCAAGCCTAAAATACATTCTGTACTGATCTTTGGCAATTCAGACATTTAGCTGCACAAATTAATTTCAGGATGATATGTGGTGGTACAATTTTTGTCTAATTCAGTGAAACTTACCATAATGATTATGGTTTCACCATTTCTGTCAACTTTTGGGAAATACTGTGTCTTTTCCCCTAAGATATCTGAAACTGCATTGTTTTCAACATTATTATAAGCAACTCTTCACACTGAGTCAAAAGATACTGAGACATACAAATAATGATTGGAACATTCTAGAAAGCAGAAATCTCATAGGAAGGTTTTACAATAAAATATAGGATTTGATTGCAATCTATTAAATAAATGTAATTTTCTGATATGTAAAAGCTACTATTACAGTAGTCAAACCTGTTAACATACTTGCATCAAACCTGTACTAGTGGTCACCTTAAGTTTGTATAGTGGTCACCTGGCCTTTGGATATTCAGTTATAGTGGCCACCTGAGTACATCATTTGCTACATGTATTTGTTGATTATCAAAAACTGAATTTCTAAACTGCAGAAAACAATAATCTGTTTGGAGATTGTCATAGCAAATGAGTTTAGAATATACATCAGTTTAGAATATAAAAAGTTTTCAGTGTGAACACCCTTGTAACTCAATGCAACACCCATATACATTCTGTAACATATACTTTTCTCAGGGATTCAACGTTATTTCGATACTTGAGCAATAGACTGAAAATTCCTGAATGTCAGTGGCAATAATGTCTTTGGCATAATGCTTTTATATCCTTTTTCACTTGCATTTTATGGAAAAGAACTGTTGAAAAGCTGATCTTAAATCTTGGAACTTGATTTGTGAAAGTCGTCTCGTGTCGACTGAAAGACATGCCTGTCGGAACTGGTAGTTTCCATGTGCGGCTGTCCTCAGTGTTGACTGCTTAGTGCCTGTTTTTCTTGCAGATCTTGTCGAAGACCTCGGGGAAGGCCTTCTCGCAGTCGTAGTCTGCCCGCATCTTGTCGTACAGGGTGTGGTCAAACGTCTGACGGAACTCCTCCCGGGTCATGTAGCAGTCTGCGTACAGCATCTGGAAACTGGTGGGCAACAAGATGTCAATCAAGTCAATTTCAGGTCATTTGGGTTTAATACTTATAACTTGTGGGACATTATCTTTCAGAGACTTGCAGCTTGGTGCCTTCTTGCAACAAAAACAGTTTTGAGTTCAAGAGATTTCAGCAGTTTTGATACAATTTTAGAAAATTTGGGAAAGGAAAGATGTGTTGAATCAGGGAGGTTAATATATACCTCTTAGTCAAATATATACGGACTAAAAATTTGTACCATTATTTCTTTCAAACTGAATGATGAAACACCCCAGTTCTTTCATCTAACATTCTAGTCTGACTTGAAGAATTTTTCTGAGATGAATTAATGTGACTGTACCATTGCTACATCTGACCAAGGACAGCCTCCTTGATCATCAGGCCCTGGTCATGTTGAGGTTTAAAAGATGCTGCTAAGCTTTAAAAGATTTAAACCAAACCTTTCCAAGAGTACATGGTGAAGAAACTCAGTCCCTACCCGTTCACACTGCGCACAAACTCCTCCAGACGGCGCGTGGTCGGGCCGGCCTCGAAGTCCATCGTCTTCGGCTCCCCGTACGCGCCGATGTCCACGTACATCTCGTCCTGATCACCCTTGGGATGTACCATTCCTGGCTGGGAGGGGAGCAGCATGGGGCACAGCCACAGGGGGTACAGCTGCAGGGGGGGGAGGGATATTACAGTTGCAAAGGATTCTTGCTTCACTTGTTTTGCATAACCAGCTTTTGTACAGTATATGTACAAACTTTCACTAGAGTTGATTGAGGAAATAGGTGTTAAGTGCCTATCCCAAGGTCACAACATTGAGGACTGCTAAGGATTCAAATCTATAGCATTTAGAGAGCCTTAACCAGAAGACCACCTTGCCACCTCAAAGGCATTGCTATAGTACCAATGCTACACTGTCATTGCCAGCCCAGTGCTGCCAAGAATCAAACCCACGACAGTCACTGCTCAATCCCTTGTCCTGTTCGCTAGCCTAACTACACTGCCATGAACACCACTCCACACACCAACCTTGATCTCCTTGTGGAAGACCATGAGAGCCTCGGCCATCTTGTCCAGCGGGATGAGCATGTCCTGGATCACGTGGTGTTTCTCGTACAGCTGTCGCACCGTCTCCCCCTGCGTCAGCTTCAGCAGGGAGACCTTCGGTGGAACCATCCAGCCGCACAGGAAACGGAAGATCGGGTTGTTTCCGAAGGGAATGATGTCCTAGGAACAATAAACAAATGAACAAACAGGTTTCACTCGTGTGGAATATCTTCAGCTATTTCTGAGTACTAGTGAAGCATTTATAATCCTTGTAGCAAATATTAAAGTTCCCCTGGGCCATCAATTTTAGGGAAATTTGGCAAGAGCTGGGCTGCAAAGTGTGTGTGTTAAAAATTGAACTGTGAAGTGTGTAAAAAGTGTGTTCAAGTTTGTGCTTAAGAGAGCAAATCAAACTTTCACAGTGTCTGGTACAGCTGAAGAATTTGTCTTTCCAGCATAAAAGACATATTAAACTGCAAAGAAGTAAGTTGAACTTGGCAAATGTTCTTAACCTATACTTATTTGTAGAGGGTAGTTTCCTGTAAAAATTTAACCCTACTTAAGACAGCTGTTCACCTGTAGTTCCCAGAAGATGCTGCGAGTGTGCCTGTGGTAGTAGTGGCGCAGCGGGATGTACTCTATCCCCGGTCCGGTCTTCAGGAAAGTCTCCACGTGTTTGAAGAACCACGGCTTGTAGTACAGACCGATGGAGTTCACCTGGGAAAGAAATAATCTTCGTCACTTACAGGTTGGAAGCCCAAGCTGATTGTTATATGTAACGTTACTGTAATGACTGCTTTTCCAGTTCTTCAATTACAAGTCCTGTTGGTTCATTTTAGTGAGGCTGAAGACGTGTGATGAATGTCACTCCAAACGTCCGGAAGTAATCTGTATGTTCCATCCCAGTAGTACAGTTTGAATTGTCTATGAGTGTTACTCTAATGGTGTTTGAAAGAGTAAGCTGTCTTCTACATTTTGGTTGTTAGTCACTGAGTGACAGGAGAGAAGGCATGAGCCTGTAAATTATTGTCCTTAAGAATTTGGCCAAGCACACTGGGTCTGCACACCTACTCTTGACAACGTTCTGCTGTCATAACAACGCCCTGCTGCTATGACAACAACCTAGTGACCACGCCTACCTTTCCTGGTTCCGCCTGATTGGTCAGGCTGGCTGTCATGACAACAGCTTGGTTCTCGCTGAACATTATCCCCTCCACGAAGTCATTGTCACTCTTCTTCAGAACCTGAAATCAAACAAGAAATTGTAGATTTCAAACCTCCGTATGTAGGTATGGTTTTGTGTTAACGTCATCTGGCTATCAACACACATTTCTAACAAACGACCCTCTACTTTGTAAAATTTCACCAACAACAAACCATGTCACAACAAACACACTGGGGGAGTGGTACGCAGTTTATGGCAGGGTGGCAGTCTCTACTGTCTGTACAATGTGACCCAGTAGCTGGTTGCACTCTCTAATTCTGTGTGGAAAAAAGGAAAATCTGAAACAATCTTTGCGTGCAGTGATTAACTGAAATTGGTTATATTAAAAAAAAAAAAAAAAAAAAAAAAAGCCTGGCTACCGACCTCCTCAGTGTAGACCTTGTTGACCTCCTCAGCGGTGTGGCAGGGTTTGTACTCGACCTTCACGAAGTTCGCGGCGTGGACGATCTTAATCTCCGCGGCGACCAGGAATCCCAGGGTTCCATGGGACCAGGGCACAGAGTAGAACAGGTCAGGGTTTTCGTCCTGTGGGTAAAAAAAAGTTTGCTCAAAATTTTGGGGCTGTGTGCTTCATGATTTGCCAGCAGGTTTGCTAAGGCCTGGATGAATTCAACTTCCAAGTTGCTTGTAACCATACCCCAAACACTGCTGACCTTACTAGAGCTAGGGGAATTTCCCCGGTACAATGAACCTGTAAATACTAGTACTGTACATAGCATCTGTCTTCTCTGTCATGACCAGTAGAAGAGTAGCTCTTCAGTGAACTAAACTGGTTCAAGATCACTTTCTTTTTTTTATCACTCCCAAACACCAGTCAACCATGGCCAAACCTCCCGTCCACACCCGAATGTTTTTAATATTTTGAAACATTTGGCTGGCACAGCCCAACAGTAGCCGACCCCGCCGAACACCAGCCAACGACAGCCGACCTACTCCTAACCATGGTTGGGGTAGTTCGTCAGTGTTTGGGAGGGCATATTTGGCTCTGAGTGACAGGGTCAGCCTGCCTACCTTGGTACACCTGACGAGACTGCCGTCAGCCAGCACCAGCTCAAAAGCCTCGCAGGAGTGCTGGAACAGACCATAGCGATGGGAGGAGGTCTCCACCCCTACTCCACAGATCAAACCACCTGGAACAACAGAACAAACCAGGGTCTCACATCAACACACATGGAACAGCATGCATGGCCAAGATACCATTTCTATGCTTTTCAAACATTAGGGCCAACTTCAATCTTCCTAATCCTGGTTCTGTGTTTGACACTAAAATCCTCTCAATTTTGTGCCTTTCTGTGAAGCTTGCATGTAATAAAAGTAGACTCTCTGCCCACCTTAGTTAACTTAGTTTAATCATACTCCCAAATTAATCTACCTGTATCATTACAAAGTACAAATGTACTAGTACCAAGATACAGTTTCAATTTCAATGGACTTTGAAGACTGTTTACTGTTAATTTTCCTAATCTTAAAGGCACCATTTTGGATGATTACATTGCAATGCCTTACTCCTCTTTCACATTCTTTCAATCAATGAATTCTTCAAACTTCCAATCAATATTTTAATTAATCAATCAATCGATTAATCGATCAGCCGTACCGACAGTGAGATCGTCCAGTTCAGGCAGCACAGGTAGAGTCCAGCCCAGCGGCAGCAGCGTGGCCGTGATCTGTCCCATGGTCGCTAGCGGCTCCACACGCACAACCTACAGCAAAGACATTTCTTTAAATAAGAACCTAAACACCTACCAACCAAGATTAGCTGAAGTTCGGGAGCAGTCTAACCAGATTTAGGCCATTTGAGTTAAATTTGAATCAAATTTGACCCCTGAACATGTCTCAAACACTTATGTGGAACTCTTTTAGGCCACATCAATTTGATTTGCTTGTTCTCGGAAATTTTTCTGTAAAATTTTGGCGAGAAGATCTCAGGAAAACAGAAAGCTTGGGTGATTCTGGCAAGTTTTATTCCACGGGAATATAAGAACCAAGGCATTTCATTGGTCAAGCCTGACCTGGCTATCAGAAACGAGGCCTTTGATCAAGGTCAAGGTTGACCTGGCTATCAGAAACGAGGCATCTGATTGGTGGAGCCTGACCTGGCTATCAGAAACTAGACATTTGATCAATGTCAAGGTTGACCTGGCTATCAGAAACAAAGCATCTGATTGGTGGAGCCTGACCTGGCGGTTGACATCCACCTCGAGGATGTCGATGAGGTTGATGTTGATGTTCTGCATGGTCTGCTTGTACTTCCCGACGCGGAGGCTCATGGTCTGCCAGCCCGGCCGCGCCGTGCACATCTGCTTACGGCTGCCATCTTCCTTCCACGCTCGCACCTGGGGAGATAGGAAACAAAGTGTCTCAAACTTTTCTCCAGAAAAGATGTGCATGTCTATAGAGAGCCTTCATCTTTTTTTGCATGTACATCTGCACATGGCAGCTATCTTCCTTCCACATTTGCACCTGGGACAAGAAAACTGAGAATGTATCAATTTCATAAACACAAATTTTTCTGTAAAAAAATGAAATTGGCTTTATCTTGTTTATACACCTTTCCTTGAATTGAACTGAATTTTCGCACTAAGGATTTGAGTCATTTGACCTCTCAGGTCTCTAGTCTAGAACGGGGTCAACAACCAGTAGGGCATACTAGTATGAGAAAGGTCAACCAACTAATCAATCAATCAATAATCCTTTATTTACACCAGGCAGCCATATTGTCCTTGGCCTTTCTTCTATCTGTACAATGTGGGGGCAACAGTCAATAGAAAAAAGGACTTCTGTTCGAACAAAGTATCAAATCAGAGATTTTGGCATAAAACGTCTTAATTAAAGAACTTTTAATAAAATATCAACATATTGGCTCTGGAGTGTTTGTAAACACATGTACTATTAACTAACGAAGTCTTCTCTTGCTCGTCAGATTTTGTGTGCGTCACCAATATGCTAGAAGTCCAATATTGACTCAGCTTTTTTGTGTGGTGGACGTTATGTACTTTTATAGAAATGCTTCTTATGGGCTCCAAAATTCACACATCCCTTCAACAAGCTCACAATTGGCATGTTCAAATTTCTTGGTTTGTAAGAAAAAAATTGACCACTTCATTCCCCTGGCAAATTTTATCCAATAGTAAAAATGCAGAAATTTACTTGAAATTAAGTTGATGAATGTATTCAAAAGCCAAATTTTGAATAAACAATTAACAAACAAATACTGTTGAAATACTGGTAAAAACAACATAATCTCACAGCCAAATCATCCTGGCAGAGGATATAAGTTGGTCTTTGGATCCTATGGTAGCTGGTAAGCATATGTTGAAGAATGGCATCCACCTTGGAACATTGTATGTAGAACACAAAGGGGACAGGTGTCTATATTACGTTGCCATGGCAACAAACGGTGACACAAACACTTACACAGGCCATATGCTGTCCAATATATGAAATATCACCAATATTGTAGTCTTGTAAAATACTTGTGCGGTCATGTTTTGCGAAAAATAAACAGAAATACGATCGATGGACCGCTACCAACAATGGGCGTATAGGTGAAGATAGCAACGTATTCTCCAAGCAGATGTCTGGAGATTGTCCTGTTTTGTTGTTGGCTTTGCCATCGTTTGATAATAGACGTTAAGCTGGGATAGCAACGAGAGTTTTATGTAGGTTCCCCTTTCTGTGATCGTAAAAAACTAGCCAGAAAGAAGACTTACAAAACGAGCAAAGACGTAAGAAGAAACAAGCAACAACAGCGCATCTGCTTGGAGATTACGAAAGGACCTTGCGTGACCTTCTTAAGATTTCTTACCTGTTTCTGGATGTTTCTTACTCTGTCGTCGTGTTTCTTGGGCGCACTGTGCAGTTGGAAGACGATCCAGGTGCGCAGGTAGTGGTACATGTCGAAAATCACGCTCAGGGGCAACAAAAAGAAACACACAAACACCCATCGTTGGTGTATCATGACATATTCTATCCCTTTCAGGTGGACCCAAAGTCCAGCGCCGCCGAAAACGACCAACAGAAAAAGCAAGAAACCGAGCATCTTTGCCGTCGACAGCGCCCAGAAATGTTGTGAAGGATGTCAGAAATGTGATCGATGTTTTGGGCGTAGTGGATCTGTCGAACAGGCGCAGTTTGAGAGAGTTTTGTTCGCGGGCTGCCCTGCTATTCGCTTACACCACTGGCGTGACAGGTCCTAAATGCCTTAACAGGTCAAAGGTTGTCAGGTGAGTCCACAAGTGGCTATGCCCACTACAGCGGACTTTCACCGCTCCTTATTTACTTTTTACACACCTTGCTGAAATTTTATCCAAAACAGCAAAGATCTGGTTACTTATTAAGAAACATTAATGATAAGGCGATGCTCTCAAATTCTTCCCTCTGCCCTTGTTCACCCCTATAGGTGATTTGGTACAGCCTGAAATCTATGGGTCTCTTGTTTTGGGTGGGCGTGGCAATGAATGTTACCTCAACTTTGGCACAGAAATCGTCAATCTGGGCTGTCACTCAACTCAAGGTCCTTTGGCAACATTGTCATGAGCTCAATCACTAGTTCAAGGGACACGTAGATAAGCAACGAAAATTCACAACCATCTGTAGCATTTTTTTCAATATTTTATTGAGGTTTATTATAAACGTCGTGGTTTTATCTAACAGGACATTTGACAAGGGTGTGTTTTCAATATTATTGAGAGTAAATTTACCCGGTTTCACCCTCGGTTTCCTCCTTTTTTGGGGACGTCTCTATTTGTTTTCATGTGACGCCAGATTCGCCCTGGCCTTTGTTGACAGCGCCCTCAGATTTACGCATGGCTGAGTCCCACATCAACCCATCAACTTTCCCGCCAAATTTCGTATTTGCATCTAGCTCTCGCGAGACCTCAGATCATCACAAAATATTCTCGTATATTTCCTGTTGCTGTTCGTTTCCACATAAACATAGTCTATCTAGTGAATCTATAAAATCACCTGTATAATTCTGTTTATTGTTATGGCGTCGTGTTTTGTAAAATTCGGCATTTTTGCGAACGAGATTTGGCGAGACCTTGTTCGCGCCATTCCCACACGTGGGTGAAATTATCATATTTAAAGCCGTTTGTGTTCACTTCTTTTATCACACACAGCTAGCTCGCCCCCTTTTGAAACACAGGCACGCTGCTACTAGAACTTTCCCCCGAAATTCCGCCAAAATGTGGATCCAGGTCCGAACCATGGACGGCAGAAGGCAAGTCCAGATAGACGGCTTGTCGAAGCTGACGAAAATCGAGGAACTGAGGGGGAGGGTGGAGGAAGTTTTTGACGACTCGCCGCCCGAACGACAACGCCTATTCTATCGTGGCAAACAGGTAAGCTCATTCATTCAGAAAAGACGCTGTTTTTCTCTTAGATAGTCTCCTAAAGCGCTAGATTCTCAAGGACTAGCCCGTGTAGCTTGTACGGTGGCTTTGTGTGCTGTAAGGTTCCGTGTTGGCCTTTGTTGCGCCCTCGGTGCCAACGAGGTCAGCCCGGGCACGGGGTTTTGACACCGGCGGGCGGCGAGGCAAAAGGGCCCGGGCAACAAAAGACCTCGTCTCGATGTCGCACAAAACTCCCGTTTCCGAATAAAATCTAACCTGTGAGCTAGTTTCAGGGTAAGCTAGGCGAGGTAGGAACATAATTCGGTAACTGTCATTGCCGATTACTGAATATTTCTGTAAATATTTTAATCCAGAAAAGTTGATGGCATCCAGGAGTTTAATTCAAAGTGCCCAGGGGGCAAGTGAGCTTGCTCAGATTTTGTCTCAGAAAGTGTGACAAGCACAAAAAATGTTAAAATTATCCTTCATTTTGCCTATTTTCCAACATTCTGGCATAAAATTAAGTACCTAGGAGTCACACATGCAGACAAAGTCAGCAGTTGGTCACGAATCGAGAAGCGACGACCGCTCTTAAGGTTGGGTTCGGTGGTGGCAGTGTGATGTTTGAGATGTAAATGTAGTCGGTGGAAACATCAGACAGGAAAACTGTGACTTCCTGCCCACTGGTCCTGGACAGCCAGGAATGCTCGTTTTGTATGCGGCCAGTCACATGATTCCACAAGCTCTCCCTACATCGGAACCCAGTCTTTATGCGTTTAAAACTTAGGGGGAAAAAAGCACAACAGTGCATTGTTCGGGGAAAAGCCTTGCCTTCTGGCATCGCCAGTTTGCCCCAGACAATGCCAGCTGGCTTGCCTGTGCCACTCAGTTACTGAAATGTATCCCTCTGACGCAAAACTGACTACCATAACCCCAGCGTGTGCTTTAACGGCGTTGGGAAATGTTGTGGTTGTCCGTGGAACTACTGGAAGGTTCTGTCGTCCTTTCTTGCATTTGTAGGGAGCATGGTAGCCTAGTACAAATACGTCATTAGCATAATGATGGCTCAGTTACACTAGAACGTATTCCTTGGATGCAAAACTGACAACCACAGCCTCTGCGTGTGCATTAGCAAGGTTCAGAAATGTTGTGGATGTGCGTAGAAGGCTCTGTTCCCGTCCCCTGCATTCGTGGGGAGGCTAGGCAGCATGGCAGCCTAGTACAAACATGTCATTAGCATAATGATGGCTTCGCTGGCAGGCTGGCTGGCCGACATGTTTTGCCACAGATGCCCTTCATGCAAACAGCACACAAAAACCCTCCCTTCCAGTCCCTGCATTCCGCAATGCAGCTATAAACTTGGGAGTGGCCGTAATTTTAACCACGTTAGAAGGTCAGCTGAGGGTGTCACGTCGTTGTTTTTTTGTCACGATCAGTGTCGTTGGAACGCGACGCTAATAGACAAGCTTGAACGTTGTTGTAACGAGATCGGTGGGGGGGGGGCGTTTGTTCCCAGCAGAAATACCTGTGACCCTCATCATTGGTGACATTTTGTCAGTAAATATTCTAATTTCAATCAAAGATTATGTAACGATCCGTGAAAAACGGTCAAGCCTCAGACAATTGATGATCGAGCCAAGCTACCCGGAAAACAACCTGAAAGACAAGTTTAAGATGTGCCCATGAACAAAAAAAAACAGTGATTTGCATAAAGATGGCGTCACAGCTTGGCTAACGTTTCATTCGGGTGGTGTTTACATACAAGTAGGTCAGGCTTGCGCAGTGAAACCGTCTAAACCTCGCACTTTCTCCTAATCCAGTCACCCTACTCACAGAAACGCAAGATAACAAGTCACCTTTGTGATTGTTATTGTTGCTTATTGTGTAAAAATCACTTTCGTTAAAGCTAGGCTGTTTGCTTTCGTCGTGGGTTCTTGAAAACAACGAGAAGTGTAAAAAAAAATTCATGCTCGAGCCTCTTACATAACAAATTTAGTACCAAAGGTCACGTACAAGGTGGGGCTGTTTTAATGCAGTAAAACGTTTGTCAGCTCCCTGTACATATAATTGGTCTATCAAGAAATATTTTGGTACATAAGTGTACTAAAAGAACATAGCAGCCAAATAATACTACCTTGGCTGAATTACCTAATTTTAGGCAAGTTTGAAAACTAAATAGACGAAATCCACTTGTAAGAGGAGGCCTATATTATAGTATATACAAGAAATACTTAAGTAACCCTTTCCAAATGAATAGTTTCCAGGTTGCCATCTTGAGGAAAATTTGGCCAACGTCGTTAATTGTAACTTGTCAGTGGGAACGTAGGCAGCCATCTTGTTTTCCCGCTATAGAAGAGTGTTTGTCGAATTTGTCCTTAGTCTGATTGTCATCAGTGGCAAAACAGGAAAAGGGGCTTAAGGAGCGCTGGAAGCTTCTCAAGGACTTTACAGGTCATGGCAAGGTCAAGTAGGAAGAGCTGTTCCTTAGAGCAAAACTCTAAGGAACAAGGTGGCTGTGTGGATGTAAGATACTGACTTGTAGTGCTCCTTAACAACAAACGACACCAGTCATCGCTCAAAGTGACTTATATTTTTCTTTTTTTAGTCAACGGAGACATTTTTCCAAACTGGAGGTAAAAGTCCCTGCAGCCTAGCTACAGTATGACAGAAAAAAGTCTTTAGTTTACGTCTGATGGCTGGTAACCATGGTTTTTGATTAGTGTAATCTGATTAATTCAAGTTGTGTACTTTTGTGTGGTTACTGGTGGAATTCTGTAATGTCTCGATAAGTGGTAACCACATCCTGAGCTTTTCCTAGAACCAAGTCAGAAGAAAGCGGCTAGGCCTAATTTATTTTCAAAGGACCTTTCAAAATGCCTCAGAGGTAAAGACAGTTGTTGTTTTTTACCCAGGTTCATTTCCTGAAGTTATGCAAACAATAAGCTTTTTTATTCATGCCCCAAGGCTCAAAATGCCCACTTGCAACCTAAAATTTGTAGCAGAAAAAACAAAATTACAGGAGAAACTTTGCATTCGATCCGTGCATTCTGACTCGCTCTTAATGTCATTGAGACCCAGACAATTCAATTCCTTAATTGGCAGATTATTTCACTAGACTTAGCAATTATAGCCTGATGCATGCTTTTAGAAACTGAGAAGAACCATGTTGTTGCTAATGTTTACATGTACAAGGCTCATATTCATAACACATTTCTGCAGTAACTAGGGCTGTATACCAAACCTCACTCACACTTACTAAAAATCTGGTTTAGTATCTGTTGTTCCTTGTCTTTTGTGGTCTGTACCTGTACCTGTCAAGTTATTATTTTTAAGGTACAGGTCTGGACCTGAACCTGTACCTGTACAAAATATAAAGCACTAGTGGACACCATTTTTTTCTACACTAAAGATAGGTAAATTGCATTTCAAAGATGACAATTTTACAATTTAGCACTTGAAAATGCTCTTGTAAATGCTCTTCTTCTTACATAAAGATATGTCAACCATTCTAGTTGGCATCCTTCCATCTCAAAAGATTGTCAACCATTGTACAAAGAGTTAGACACTAAAAAGACAGTTGGCTGCATATATAACTGCTTTACACTACAGTACCAAAACTGGTAGTTGAGTTGGTTTAGCCCAGAGCTAAGTAAGCTGTATGTAGTATTCTTGGTGCCTGACTGTACCAGGGATTTGACACTCACAACAGTATGACTCAGGTCTGAATCACTGTGGTACAAATTACCCAGCTGACTGGTGCTGGTTTGGAACACGTTGTCAAGTTGCCAAAATGTAGCTCAGCAGCAGAATTTGTGACTCTAATGCCACAGCTTATTTCATCAGGAAATTTTAAACTAAAGGTCAAATGCTCCAGAACACCTACTTCTAAACATTGAATTTCTAGCACTGGTGTATGGTGTATGTAAATAGATGGATTGGCAAATGTAGTTATGTATGCCAGTTTTGTGTGTTATATGTGAGTTTTTTTACAATTTTTAGAATTCAAGCTGAACTGAAATTGACAAGCCAGTGACTGTTGCCATGGTAACATGATTGACAGCTGGAACAGCCGACAGGGTGTGTCCGTACTTGAGTAAAGAAATGTTCGAGAATGAGCCACATGCAGCCACTGGCCAAATCCCAATTCTAGTGTAACAACATTCCTGTTGTATCTGTATCCGTATAGCCTGTATAACCTCCCTACAGCATAACATACCGCTGTAACTGCTCCTCCAAAGTTCCATGCTGTGTTTCTGACCTACTCTGATCCCCAAATAAAGCACAGTGGGTAAGGGGGTGAATTCTGCCATCTCTGTTCACTGTGCTGTTTTGTTTAAAGATGGCCACACCCTGTTTGACTTTTACGTTGGGTTAAATATGTGTGTATGGGTAAGGGAGTGAAGTCTGCCATCTCTGATTATGTGTTTGTTTATTAATGTCTTGTTGTTGTTTACACCCTGAGCTGGAGGATGGCCACACCCTGTTTGACTACAGCGTTGGGTTAAATGAGATCATCCAGCTGCTGGTCAGGCCGGCCGACACGGTCCAATCAGAAGGCAGCTCTGTCGTCACGGAAACCGCATCCGACAAGGAGGAGCCCATGGAGGAGCTGGAGCCATCCACCCCCTCCGACACACCGGTATGGACTGTTTTTTTTTTAGATTTGCAAATCTAAATTTGCAAATTTTAGAAAACGATTTTACTCAGTTTATACTCAGTAATTTTTATAAGGTATGACTATGATGAGAAAAGTATGGGAGACAAAGTGTAGAATTTTGTACGGAAAATGGAGTAATATTAAGGAATTCTAGTACTTTTTTGTCTGCAGGACATGGTTTGAAGAAGAAGTTATGTACTGTGATCTTTTGAAAGAACATTCCTGTATAAATGTACCTTTACAGCTAGCCCCAGAGTTTGTTAGAAATTCCAAGTTTTAGTTTCTTTGTAATGTTTACAGATACAGCAGATGCTTGCATTGAATCAATTTTTAAACAGGTCTTGAGTTTAACTTGCTTTACCAGTAGACATTATCTGAAAAAAGAATGTAAATAACACATCAGAGTTGGGATGTTAGCAGCTGTTAATTTGTGTTTGGTGTGTTTGCAGATGACCAATGGGGATGTGGATTCAGACACAGGCCTGTCCGACCCTTCCACTAGCGGACAGGCAGGGCAGATCAAGGGACTCTACGCGGTAAGGGATGTTATAACACTGTAGCTGCAGACTGCTCAATCTCTTCTCCAGTATATCATGAAAGTTCAGCTTGTTTTGACAAATCTGCAACATTTTCCCTCGCAAGAGAGGTTTTGTAATAGTAACAGCATAAGGCTGCAGGGAGAAACAATGGTTTTACTGTTAGTATTGTTACATTTTTTCTAACACTCTACTGTCAATAATATATACTGGTGTACCTCTATGTAAGTAACCCTACCCATATATCTAGGTGCACCCATAGTCCAATATTAGGTGCACAACTTCAATTTTAGGTGCACAAAAGTGCATATTATGTATTTCAAATTTGCAAGCCCTGGAATTCGTAATGAATCTAGGCTTTGCTATGTTATTCAGAGTAGAGTTGCAAGCTGCTCTTCTTTTCAAGGACCATAATGTGACTCAGTATTTAAAAATATATCTTACTCCAAATTTTCCAGGTAGGAGACTTGGTAGATGCCAGAGACTTGCGGTTTAGTTTCTTAACACTTTAGTAAAAACTCTTAGGGAGATTATTTGGTTCCTTTTGAAAGTGGGTCTCATTTTGTGATGTGCACAGAATGCTCCGAAATTCATACAAATTTTTGCAGGTGTTGTGTAGAGAGAGCCACGTTTCGCTCAAACAGAATTGACCAAACTTGTTTGGAAAAGTAAGCTGTACTATAAGAAAGCTGATCCTTGATTGACGCAGCATTTTAAAACACTAATTACCAGAACTGTGGCTGTAGTTGTGTGACACTAAGGCCGGATTTACACGGGGCAAAATATCTATGTCGTACGACATTCGACGCGCGGCGTTTGTCACTCGCCTAGGACACTTTTGCTTTTACACGTATTGACTGTAACTCCCGCTGCGCGCAAAATGGTTGCGGCGCGCTGCGGCGCGCTGCGTCACATGTGGTGAACCCTGACCGCCGCGAGGAGTACCTAAGATCCCTGATCTTCTTCTGTACTTGTTTTGCGTTCCTGTTGTATCCTTCTTGCAGCATGGCTTCGGCAATCTGCCCGAATGCCTCCTTCTTTTTGTGAGTCTCCATTTTGCTGCGAATTCTGTCACAGTTCCACACGCCGATCAAGCATCGGGTTTCCGCGCTGCTCCAGTTACTGCTGTTTACTTCCGCCATGCTTACGAAACAATCAGCAACAAAAATCCGACGAAACAACAAGGAGAACGTGATATGATACTCAGAATTCTAGAAGTAAGAACAGAAACAAACAGACGAGCGTGGCGTGGGTTCGGGCTAGCACGGGAAAAAGAGAAATTTGCATATGACCCCTGACCTATTGCAACGCAGAAACGGGCTGCGCGCGACGCAGGGCTGTTAACACGCTGCTGGGCCGCGACGCAGACTCCCCGCTGATTGTCGCGACGCACTTGTGGCACCTCCTCGATGCGCCACAGAAAAAAACGACGCGCGGTTTTACATGCATGAAAATCAATGTCGTACGACATTCTGCGTCACCCCGCGCGTCGAATGTCGTACAACATTGATTTTTTGCCCCGTGTTAATCCGGCCATAGTATTATTTTATGCCTAATTTTTTCCAGGTAGGAGACTTGGTAGATGCCAGAGACTTGCGGATTGGAGCCTGGTTCGAGGCGACGATCCTGAAAATTACACAGGCATCCGATTCCGACGGAATCTCCGCCGCCAACGACCACAAAGACAATTCTCAGGGAACAGGCGAGTCCAAAGACCAAGTTGCCGCTGCTACGCCAGACATTTCCGCTCTCGGCAGCTCAAACTCTCTGGTAAACGGTACCTCAGACTCGAGACAAACGCAGGAGGAACCCGGGAAATCCTCTACCTCTGTGGACACCTCACAATCAGGGCAGGGCGACGTTAAATCTACCTCACGGAGCGAGGAATCGGCCCGAGCTACCTCGTCGGGACAGGACAGTGAAGACATGATGGAGGTGGACGGCCTTCCCAACGGAGCTTCGGCGGAAAGCGTGGTTCAGAACGGAAACGGGAGAACGACTGGAGCGGAGGAGGAGGAGGGACTGGTGTACCACGTCAAGTTTGAAGAGTAGGTTCCATTTCTTCTTAGACTAATAATGACGTACTCAGCTTATGTCCAGTACCAGTTCTCCTCTGCCACTTGAAACACAGTGGCAGCCTAGAAGCTGCTGTTTTGCATAGCCTTCCCCATGCCATCAGCTTGTATTTCTTTTCAGCACATTCACATGGGTGAGGGGCTGTTTTCCAGGCCTCTGGTTTATTCAGTATTCATTACTTACTTTTAGAGTTCCCTGTATTGGTCTGAAGTTTACAGTAACTAACTAGAATCTTCTCTATGGCATTCCTACATTAAAAGTATGAAGATTTCTATTTAACTTGATTAAAACTGTAAAGAAAGGTTCTAGAGGGTAATATGATACAATCAAATGTCAAGACAAAATGCATCCACATGGGCTACATTCCAATCTGAAAGGATTTTGTTGGTCCTACCCTCTATAGAAAGGTCAATGATGAAAGGAAGTACAGTATTTTACAGTGTTTTACTCAGACCTCATTATGCAGTAAGGGATTTTTGTGACATCAAAGGAAATTGAAGAAAAAATTTTAAAAAATATGTTTTCTAACCTGTGTGTATTTCCCCTGGAACCGGTGTTGCCATCCTCCTGCCCCAGCTATGAGGACGAGATCGCACAGCTACGCAGCGTCAACATCAGACCGCGGGCGCGGACCGTTATCCCGTTCGACGACGTACAGGAGGGCATGCTGGTTATGGCAAACTATAACCCCGACGAACCCAAGGAACGAGGCTACTGGTACGACATAGAGGTCACCGCCAAGGTCAGGACGTTGAAAGTTTTTAAGAAATCTTGAGTTTTTTTCTTTGCACGTAATTTGATTTGGAGGTCACCCACTTAAAATACAGGTATAATGTGAGAGTGAAAATAGTTCATATGTTTGAAGTTTGATGATGATGATGAGGATGATTGGAGTTATCAACCAAGAAGTCTTAAAAGTTTCTGTTTGAAGTCTTGAGGTGTAGACAGGAGACTTGAATCCTTGCAGTGATATCAGGCAATGCTTGTGATTGTAATAAATTGTAATATTGTTTATGGATATTGTTTGTGGATAATTGTTTGTTCTTCTCTTGTCTGTATTGGAAGATTTTCATAAAAGTCAGGGCACTAAAAGTTATTCTTTGCGCATATGTTGAAAGTTTGATAATGATAATGGCAGCTGGGATGATGATGTTTTAAGTTTGTTTCTTCCCACTTCACCCCTGCAGAAGGCCAAGAGAACCAACAAAGAACTGATGGGCAGAATCCTGCTGGGGTGAGTACTTCAGCTTGCTAACGCTTGAGGAAGTTGTTTGTAAGACAATTTTTAAGTCTTTTGTTAATGCGAATCACAGTAAGTAGTCAAAATGGTTTCCGCTAAAAGTAGAGAATATTTTTTCCATGTATTATTTCAATTTTTATGTTACATTAAATTGATAAGATGGTATGATTTTTAATGTGTTTGAATGTGACTTAATAGACTTAATTTTATAGATTTTAGATCAACTTTTCAGTGGATTTTTTTAATGAAATACCTCCTCAGACTTTTGTCTGACAGTTGTTTGAATAAAGACTTAATAATTGAATTGAATGAATGAGAGAGCTTTCTTGTGTACTCTTACAGGCCAAGTACAGGTCATGGTAATAAAGCAGTTCTAGGCACAATAACAGTGATACAAGTCTGGTATCTTACTACATTCTACAGGGGTTAATGTGTGCTAGTATGAATTTGAAAATGTACATGTATCTTATTCAATAATCACAAGTAAACCAACAAAAAAAAGACCAGGAAACCTTGTGAAAACACAGACTCTTTGAAAGATGTCTTAAGTCTGTGTCATATTTCTCTGTCCCCAGGTCGAGAGGTGACTCCATCGAGGATTGTCGAGTCATCTTCACCGAGGAGATCTTCAAGATCGAGAAGGCGGGGGAGTGTCCCAACGTCAACATCAACCAGGTCAACGGGGAAGACATGGACGACCTACGACGTAAGAACACCCTGGGTTCTTTTCTTTCTTCCTAAAAACGTTCAGGAAAACACTGAGGTTGCTTGATTTTATGATTTTTTCAAGCATATTGTGACTTTGTTTTCTCATTTTCCCAGAAGAAACAAACAATGCTAATTTGCCCATGTAGTAAAGCATCCATTGTGAAGAAGCTGTTTTCTTTGCACAGTAGATTTGCAGTCTCTAGCAGATGCCATTTATGTAAGCAAGTTAGGATAGCCTAACTGATATTGAAGATACTCACTTGACCTTGAACGGGGACATCTGGGATGTCAACACGGAAGACAATGGGATCTTCTTCTCCACTCATCTCTGTCCTCTATCAGGGAGCAGAGTTCTGCTGTGGAGATGTTTCTAAGCCCAGCATCTCGCTTCAGGTTGTCGATGAAGGTTGTGCTTCTTCTACCCCTTCTCTTCCTTCCCTCTGTTGGCTCCCACAGGATAAGCTGGCTGGCTAGCAGCTCAGAATGTCGGATGCTGTGTCCAGCTAGCTCCTGATCTTTTCGGAGATTCTAGGAAGGTCACCGTAGAGCACAGAGTTTGTCAAACGGTCCTCCCAGGAGATACTCACTAATGTTTCTTTACTTTGACAGAGACAGACACTCAGAAATATACAGACATGTGATTTCATAGTCAGTGCAAGTTGGTTTTAAGTCTCTAAGATAAAGCCAAGAAGAGACACCTCAGCAATATCAACCCTAATTATTGATATTATATTATTCTTAGAAAAATACATGGTAAGTTGAAGCAAACATTACTTCTTTTCAAAGTGAGAATATGGTGTTTAAAACAGCTAGATTATCTGTACATTGTATTAGACTATCACTTTTTAATTCCTTTAAGATGCTAACCCACCTGTCCCTTACAGGTAAGAAGACGCCTGAGTGTATGCAGTGTCTTGACGATCCCAACAAGAAGTGTAAACACTGCAACTGTCACGTGTGTGGGGGGAAGGAGGACCCAGACAAGCAGCTACTGTGTGATGAGTGTGACTCTGCCTTCCACATGTACTGTCTCACCCCACCCATGGAGGTACTGCCGGATGACGACGAATGGTAAGGGAACTGTGGGTTTGTGTGTGTGTTTGTTTGTGTGTGACGAGTGTGACTCAGCCTTCCACATGTACTGTCTTACCCCACCCATGGAGGTACTCCACCCATGGATGATGAATGGTAAGTAGCTAGTGGTAAGGGGACTGTGGGTTTGTTTGTATGTTTGTGTGTGTGTGTGACTTTGTATGTACAATGTGTGTGTGTGTGTGTGTGCGTGCTCTGGATCAGTGTCACAGATTACAGTCTTTGAAAAAGGGCATTTGATATACAGCAGTCTTGCATTTGAGAAGAGTCACACCAACTGTGTACTTGCTCTTGGTGTAAGTAGCAGAGAGAGGAAAAAGAAAACCACTACACTAAGAAGAGCTCTAGTATTTGCTTCTTGTTACTTGTTTGCATCTAATTTGTTGTGAACTTTATGTGACCCCCAGGTACTGTCCCCTGTGCCGTAACGACACGTCGGAGATCGTCAGGGTCGGGGAGAAACTGAAGGAGAGCAAGAAGAAATCCAAGATGGCGTCCGCTAAGGGCACCAGCACTCGGGACTGGGGGAAGGTGGGTTACTTGTTTCTTTGTTTATTCATAAAATACTTAAATCTTTGCATTAAGGTCAAGAGGTCAGGATCAGACAAAATATAACAACATACAGATTACAAGATTGAAGTCCTAACAAATAAAGGACTCCAGACTTTGTCATTACGAGAAGACATAAAGACAAATTCTTTTCCTCTCTTCTTCCTAGCATTGACTTAATCTTCGTTACTGAAATGTAGTCATTAAAAGGTGGTCCAAGACACACTTATTTTTTTAGATAGAAATTGATGGAAAATTATCATACATTACTTCATTTTAAACTGTCCTTCTGGGGGAAAAGTGTTGGGGTATATATGTTTTCCAACCAAAAAAAAAGTACAACTTTTGCTTAGAATTCGTAAATGGTACTCAATGCACTCTGATTTACCTGTTAACTTGACAACATCCAAACCCCATGCCAGGGCATGGAATGTGCTGTGTAACCTAGTATCCCTCCTCCCTCCTTCTCTAACGTTGCATTTCTCCCCACCCCCAGGGCATGGCGTGTGTCGGCAGGACGAAGGTTTGTAACCTGGTCCCCCCCAACCACTTTGGACCCATCCCAGGGGTGCCCGTGGGAACCATGTGGAAGTTCCGCGTACAGGTGAGCTACTGATTCTGACTCTCTGAGACTTTTGCGCCCACCCACATGCTGTCAACCTAATCTGTATAGACAAACTGATGATCCACAAACCCATGGCTCAGCCACCCAAAATAATACTTCCTTACCCTGAAGAAATACATGCATGTTGGCTGTACATAAAGTACAAGTAGTGAAACCACATGAAAGCAGGAAAGAAACCATTATTATATACATGTACCCATATCATCAACTACTGTCACTCTGCTGAAGGCAAGAAATTTCAGACGCCAATAATGTACAATGTATAATGATGTCCACTACTTGTTAATAGAAGTTTGTAGGTTTTTTTTTTAAGAATAACTACTGTCTGTTTCGTCCCCAGGCCAGCGAAGCCGGGGTCCACCGTCCGCACGTGTCCGGGATCCACGGGAGGGAGACGGAGGGCGCGTACTCCATTGTGCTCTCCGGCGGGTACGAGGACGACAAGGTCAGTACGCAATCATCTCACAAGAAAAGAATAAGCAGTGAAGTTTTTTTGCACAGATACTTTCAGCAGAAAAGTGTCTGGTAGTTACTGTCTTTTAGAAAATGTCAACACCGTGGAAAGTTATCATGACACTGAGTGTACATTATGGTCTCAAATAAAACCCCTTAACTTGGAAGTGTTTGAGTTGTAGTAATGAACATTTGGTCTGGCTTCTAATACATGAAAAAAAGTTTTGTAACTTTGCTTAACATTTGGAAAGTTAAACAAAGTATGTTGTTTTATTCTTTATCATTAACATGCTTGCAATAACCTCTGAGGCATTGCGGCAAGAAGTTTTAATTCTTAATCTTTTTCTAAAAGTTTTTAATTTTTTTTGTCTCCCAAAGGATGATGGGGAGGAGTTCCTGTACACGGGCAGCGGAGGTCGCGACCTCTCAGGGAACAAGCGCACAGCTGAGCAGTCATGTGACCAGAAACTCACCAAGATGAACCTGTTAGTGGGAGGTCTTTTCTGCAGTACCACATGTAGACAACAGGGGGCTCTGTTTCCTTTCTTGATAAAGTGTGCCTGGCATCTCTAATTCATTGAATGTAGAGATGTGTGGGTTAGGGTTAGGGTTAGCAGTAGATAAATGTTGGCAGCAGTTAGGTATTCTTCTCTGGTAAAAAAAAGAAAGTAAACGAAATCCAAATTCAGTTTGTGTTTTTTAGCATGGTTTTGTGGTTACTTAGGGTAGTTAGTTTTTCGATCATGTACATGTATCAACAAACCTCTATGTTATGCCATGTGACAGACACTGTTCATACTCTTCAGATTCTCACAGTAATTTTCCTTTGCCAGTGCCCTTGCCAGGAGCTAGTATTGTATCAAGAAAATGATTTATCATGAAAGAACCTGGTGTATGTCACCATGTGGTTTTTCTACAAGTCATTGTCTCTTGTAACAGCTGCCATGGTTCAAACTGGGCTCAACCATGGCTCAGGACAAATCTTTAACTAACTACAACTGTCCTTAACCATTAGATTGCTCCCACTTTTCACTTGTACTTAGAAAATTAACAAAGTACATTCGCCAAAAAACAGTTACTCAAGCAACTGGATATGATTCCAAAATCATATCCAGTTGCTTGAGTAACTGTTTTTTGGCGTATCTTATCACCTGGATGTCTAACCATAACCGACGTAAGTACATTGTCTTTCTCCCTTCCAGTGCCCTAGCCAGGAACTGTGCTGCCCCGCTGGACACTAAGAAAGGAGCGGACAGCAAGGACAGGTGGCAGGAGGGTAAACCTGTGAGGGTGCTGAGGAACTGTAAGGGGCGCAAACACTCCAAGTACGCTCCGGAGGACGGAAACAGATACGACGGCATCTATAAGGTACAGAAAGTGTCATTTTTCTCTGTCAGTTTTTGTTTGTTGGTTGGTTGGTTGGTTGGTTAGTTAACCTGTGAGGGTGCTGAGGAACTGCAAGGGGCGCAAACACTCCAAGTACGCTCCGGAGGACGGAAACAGATACGACGGCATCTATAAGGTACGGAAAGGGACAGGATTTTGTTCATTTCTCTCTGTCAGTTTTTGTTGGTTGGTTGGTTGGTTGGTTGGTTGGTTGGTTGGTTGGTTGGTTGGTTGGTTGGTTGGTTGGTTGGTTGGTTGGTTAGTTAGCCTGTCAGGTTGCTGAGGAACTGTAAGGGTCGCAAACACTCCAAGTACGCTCCTGAGGACGGAAACAGATACGACGGGATCTATAAGGTATGAAAAGTGATACTCAGGAATGTCCCAAGTACAATGGTGCTGGGAATAAATCCACCCAAGGTGGCAACAGATACAATCAATTATGGCATCCTCATTTCCAACTGCAGTGTTAGTTGTAGACAAGAACTTACATGTACTCACTCTTTGTAAAGCTGTGGTAAGTACATTTTTTACATGACATTGTGATTAAAAGTATAGTTGTTGAATTTAAGCTAGTTTGATAGCCTTGATTGTATTGCTACTAGGCTACCGCACTTTCTGCACTTCTTGGATACAGGAATGAAAGACCTGTTGGCTGTGAAACTATGTTTTGTCCCTTCTACTTCCTGTTACGATGTTTATGGTCTCTTTTTGAATTTAGGCGTCTTAATTTATTTCCCATCTTTTGTTTGTTTGTTGTAACATTGCATTAAATTTGGAGTATGCCGAGGATGTCATCCATATGGTAGCATTCACTTGCTGTGGCCTAAATCCATATTTTAACCTCCACGACCTCTTTGTTTTGTGCCCTCCAGATAGTGAAGTACTGGCCAGCGAAGGGCAAGTCTGGTTTCCTGGTCTGGCGCTACAAACTCCGCCGTGACGACCCTGAAGCCGCGCCCTGGACCAAGGAGGGGCAGAAGACGGCCAAGAAACTCGGACTCACCATGCAGGTAAAACACTTAAGACATCACCTGTGTCAGCTCAGGTGGCAAGAATAGAACTTAGAATAGAACTTAGAATTTAACAGTCCTGAATTTAACAGTCCTGGGTTTGAGTCCCTAGCAGGCTCACTTTACGGAAAGGTTAGGTGTAACGTGTCGTTTGGTGTAAAGTAGCCAGCTGCCGCCGCGCCGCGTGCCTGCGAAGCTGGTGTGTTACGGCGAAGGGCGGTTATACTGGCTATACAGATACAGATACTGTACACCTATTTCCTTACTTGGCTCAGACACATATTAGTACCTAGCTTCAGTTAGGTATGTCCTTTTAGATATCCTAATGACAAGTGTAGGGGTCCATCTCTTTGTGATTGGAGCCCAGGTTGACATGTTGAAAAGGTCACCTGTTATGTCAGGTATGTGAGGAACTGTTTTCTTGTGTATCTAGATTTGTCTTGTGTTATGTGCTATCCAAATGCTTAGATACAGAACTGATACACATACACCATCATACATACAAAGTTACAAACAAGGAAACAAAAGTTGAGATTTCTTAGGAAGCTTTGTCCACCTTGTTCAGTACCCTGATGGTTACCTGGAGGCCCAGGCTGCCAAGGAAAAGGATTAGGGATGGTATTACACTTGTAATAAAGTTGTATACAGCGTACAGCAAGCTTTTCTGTAGGTTGTAGGTTTTATTGAAGTGTTGTTCCTGTTGTTTCAGTACCCTGATGGTTACCTGGAGGCCCAGGCTGCCAAGGAGAAGGAGAAGGAAGGAGGAACACCTGCTAAGGGCAAGGGCAAGAGGAAACGGGGCTCAGATGGTAGGAGTTCAACTAGCCTGGCTAAATGACACTTCTACCAGCCCTCGCACTAGTGAGGCCCCAGTCCTGACTACATCACACTTCTAGAAGACCTTCCATTCAATTGCTGTCAGACTGAGAACTGTCTGTTACCATTCTGTTTGAGGCTGTGATGACTGGTTTCCATAGTGACAGAGAATCCTGAGCTCCTATTGGACTGATTTTCATAGTGATAAACAATCCTGAGCTCCTATTGGTAGTTCTGGGAATGGGAATGGTTCTCTCAAGTTAGAGGTGTATGACCAAAAGCTCTCATGGAAGAGGCCCAATCAGCAAGAGATTGTGTAGCACACCTTGGAGGCAACCTAAGAAGGATTTAGGATTTTTTTTCTCCCAGATATAACTGTCACTTTGACTTTATTTGGATCCAAATGTAGTTGAACTCTTCTGCTATTCTTCCTGTGGTCCTACACATGGTGACTACAAGACAATAACAATATTTAAGGAATTCAATTTTTAAATTCATTACATTTTTGATATCTTTGTTTTCCAAGATGAGGGCACGCCGAGCAAGAAGAAGGGCGGCGCTTTGCGAGAAGTCTCGGCGGAGGTGCAGAAGATGCTGAAGGAGGATGAGAAGAATAAGAAGCTGTGGGACGAGGCCCTTAAGGCGGCGAAGGGCGGAGACTCCTTCCTGCCCAAGGTCGAGGAGACCTTCCTCTGCATCTGCTGTCAGGAGCTGGTCTTCCAGCCGGTCTCCACGGAGTGTGGACACAATGTTTGTAAGGTAAGGGCTGTTTTACACACACACAAACATGCCTGTCCTTGGTGCTGAATGCCATCCACACACAGGTAAACACAGGAGCTGGTGTCCCATCCGGTGTCAACAGAGTGTGGACACATTTTTGTTTGTTTGTTTGTTTGTGTCTTTATTTATACTCGATATAGTGCAATGTACACAACTTGTAAGGTGAAGCTTGTGTATTAGTACATAAACCACACACAGGCATACCTGTCCTTGGTGCTGAACACCACCCACCCACAGGCAAACATACCTGTCCTTGGTGCTGAACACCATCCACACACAGGCAAACATACCTGTCCTTGATGCTGAACACCATCCACACACAGGTTTGACCTTGCCTCCATGTTTGACCTTGCCTCCATGTTTGACCAATTTGTCCTTACCTCCAAGTTTCATCTTGCCATGACCCATATTTAACTTGACCTTGCCACTATGTTTAACCTTGCCTCTGTGTTTGACCTTCAGGCGTGCCTGCAGAGGTCGTTCCGTGCGCAGGTGTACTGCTGTCCCGCCTGCCGACACGACCTTGGGAAAGGGCACAGCATGGCGACCAACAAGGAGCTGCAGGCCATCCTCAACCTGCTGTTCCCTGGGTACAGCGCCGGCAGATAAACAAGTCAACAACAACAGGACAACAAATAAACACAGCAGCTCACGGCAATATGCAGGGTGTTATAGACTGCCACAGTGGGTGTTATTGAACCATTCCACATACCCAGGGTATTATTGTGTATTTTGCAGGGCGTTATTGAATCATACCCTGGTCATTAATGAATGTTATTAAACTTGCCTCAATAATGCCCCATGAGATGACTGAAAATATTGCACTGTTTCATCCAGGTCATTATTGGAGATTGCTTAGGGTATTATTTTGAATATTGCCCAGGTGTTATTGAAATACTGCTGTAGTTGTCATTTGATAATGCCCCAAAGTTAGAAATTGACATGTGGTGACAGTGTAGCTTTCAGCCAGGGTATTACTGAGACTAGTAGCTAGTATCATCATGCTTCACCTCAGTTGAGGATGACAAAAAGAAGTTGTCCGATTATTGTGAGATTTGGTCATTGTTAAAGACATCACAGGCTGACAATGTGCATACAGAACATTGTCATTGTTATCCAGAGATATTGTTTCCTATCTGGTCTCATATTATAGTTTTAATCTGGCAGAAGTCTTTAATGCTTTGGTCACCCTTGCTTTAGCCAAAAAGTAAAATAATTAGTTAACCTGCACTCTGCTAAGGCTGCATCTGTGCTCCAAATCAACACATTTTATGACAGAAGTAGTAGGAAGGTTGTTAAATTGTGGTAGCATTCCAGTTTTTTTTTCTTCTGCATCTGACTTTGTTGAAAGCCCAAATTCCCGCTTGTGACATTCCATATAGTTTGCACTCTAGCCTGGGTGATAGTTTAACACCTTTACTGCTAAGCTTGCCTTGGCACCAAATCTGTGTTGATTATGGGGTTAGGCAGCAGGGAGAAGGTTAAGAAAGGTTTTGTATAATGATTTACAAGTTGTAAAATTACTACCATTCCAAATACTGCCATTCAATATAATAGTAGATACATGTACTTGTAAACTGTAACATTTTCATGTGAACGGAAAAATATGTAAACACAGCATACAAGGTTTAGCTATGGGAGACTTAGCTATGTAAGGAAACGACTAAGAACACAATCAACAGAATGTATACAGAAATATGCAACAGTTAATCAAGCTTATCGCACACAGTAAGTCTAAGCTATACTACCAAACTACTGCAGGGTAAAAATGCTTTTTTTGTTGTACAAGTTTAACAAAACGTCAGACAGGAATAGTTCAGTATTCATCTGAAAGTTCATCTGTGTTGGTAGAAGTCATTTGGAAAACTGGGATTTCTGAGCTTTCAACTTCTATCATTCAGGATTGGAAGTACCAAGTTTTTGACTGAAAGCCACCAGTCTTCTGAATCAGGTGTCAGAATTATTTGAGGAAGGCCGGTACGTTTCAGTCAAACATTTGGGTAATTTCAATTCTTCAAAATGAATGTTATGTTGACTTAGCAAGCCATTAAAATGTAGTCTATATGCAGCAGGAACTGTTTGAATTGTAATGTCAGCTTTTTTTATATCATACAGTTGAAATGTACTTAAACTTCACATTGACATGTAAAATGGACATCAGTGTTCAGTTGGGCAGACCATGTAGTTTGTGTGTGTTAATGTTATAACCCTGCTACTTGTAGAAAGGCATGAACCAAAGAACTAGCAGCTGAAGTAGAACAGAGGAAATATAATTCAGAAGTTGTGAGGCAAGGCTGTAAAGAAAAAAGAAGAGTTCAAGAAGGGTAATTATCGTAGAGTTTGTTCCACTAAGGAGATATTTTTTACAAACTGACTGTGCCTTCAAGCCAAGAGTTGTTGTACACAATTGTAACCAGGGGAGAGACTTGAGATTTAACCGAAGGAATTTTGGATGTTGAGCATTCCGTAGAACGACAGGAGAGTAATTTTGTATGTCAATTTTTAGGAGCAGGGTTTGTATAACTAACATGGTGTCCTGAGGACTACGGTATGGGAGGGTAGGCAAGTTTGGTACTTTTACATTGGAAATATTAACCCAGAGTCAGAACATTTGCTACTTAAGGGATTGTGCGTTACGTTTTTGCGGCATCAGCGGTTGCTTTAGACAAGCTCTTCAGTTGAGAATTATTAACTACTGAGCAGCAGCAGCTGATCTGTTACGCGTTTGTGGCATCAGCTTGTCTGTTGACGAGTCTTAACTACAGAATTTCAGCAGTGTTTGCGACCGTTAACTCTTGATTCGCGCGCAGCAGAATTGTTTACCGCGCTCTCGCCCTTAGGGCGGAACTTTTTTTACCTCGTAAGTACCTTACTGTGATTTATTCTCGTTTTTCCTCGCTAAAGCCAGGGCTGGACCTCAGGAGGATAAATATATTTTGTTTGGCCCTGGCTTGCTGGCAGTTTTTGTACCATGTTAAGATAATAATTGTACCACTAATGTGTTAGAGAGGGGGACTAGTGGGTCGTTCGTATGCTGGTCATTTCCGCATGGCGGTTTTTGCAATGCCACGCTGTGTGTGTGAGAAAACTATGGCTGCCTTGCAATATAGGAGAATTGTATTTTTCGAAGGAATTGTTATGTGTTAGAGTTGGCCAATAAAGATTGTTTAGGTAACTTCTTTGTGTTTCTGTCTTATTATTTTCCTGTCTCTTGTATCTTCTGAATGTTGTGTACTTATTCCTTCAGGCCACACCAATTTAATTTGTTGCTTCTCGGATTCGCCTCTTCATTTTTTTCTGATTTGCAAAAATAAAATTCTGGTTCTGAATCAACTCAAAAATGCTCATATTTTGCCTCTAACAGTTGAAGAAAGACCTTTTCTTTCTAGTTGTTACAGTTGTTACATCTAGCAATGCAGTGGTTTGATTAAAAGTTCAAAATTCATTGTTTGAATTTTAACCCAGTCTTTTGTGTTGACTTCATGGCACCTATTCTAACATTTGGGACTATAATAGGATGCCCAGGCCTGTTTTTATTTTTTTTCGCCCCGTTGCTTCATATTTTTTCTGAAAAAATCCGTGAAGCAACAGATAAAATTGGTGTTGCCTTAGTCTTAGAATAAAAAGATCCAGGCAGATTAATTATTTCATATTGTAAATTGCATGATACATGAAGGAATGGACAAGAAAGAAATAGACATAACATATTTCAGGGATTGATTGGAAACAGTCTTAACAGATCATTGGATGTAATATATAATCTTAACACTTACAGGACAATATGAAATACATGTACAACATCACCAACAATTTTCTTCTCCGAAGCCCAGGGTAGCTTTGTAGACTTTTTCACTTGTGGTGCAAGATCTAAGAGAAAATAGGGATTCCTGCCCATTCCTAGTTTTATTTCTATATTATCATCTCACATAATTGCCAATTGGACCTTCTAAATTATGCACTTCTCCCATCTACGTCATAATATCTATTGTCTTTCTCCTGTATTTTCCTTTTCCTAGACCACACTAATACACATGATATACAGACAGAACCCCCAGACTTTAATGGTCTCATCCAATAAAACTATGAAATATGTGTCTGACGGCTGTTTCATTATGTTCACAGGGGTGTGCAGCTGACCAACCTGTTCTACATATACAGCATCTGCGTGACGGAGACGGGGAAGAACTTGGCCTTCATCATCCTGGCCGGCGTCTGCGCCTGCGTTTTCTTCTTCTTCCTGTGCTTCATGGTGTTCAAGGTTTTCCGCAACATCAGCGGCAAACGGGCTTCGCTCCCCACCATGTCTGATGCCAGGCGCCTGCACTATGAGGTGAATGATACATTTCTGTTGCAGAAATTAAGGTGGTGTTGGGCTAGGGTCGTTGACTGCACTGAGAGTTTAAAGGTTCAGGGTTCGAATCCCTGAGTTTAAAGGTTCAGGGTTCGAATCCCTGGCAGGCTTTGGTGTTGTGCCCTTAACTTGGGAAAGGCACTTATTTTATAACTCGACTCAACGATCGCGAAAGGGTTGTTAACTTATAATCTAAAGGTTCTGGGTTCAAATCCCACCACTGGTAGCAGGCCATAATGTTGTGCACTTGGGAAAGGCACTTAACACCTCTTTCGTCACTCGACTTGGGTGAAAATAAGCACCTAGCTTCGATTAGAGATGTCCTCTTGGATGAATCTAAGAAAAGCTTTTGCAAATGGTTTATTTTGTTATGACCAGCTGGAGTGTAAAATTGTGTATTGCTACAGAAAAGTCCACTTTCCTTGCCTCTGGGAAATCGCTTAAAATGTAGCCAGTCAAAATAAAATATTACAGTCACACGTGTTTTACAGTACAGTGTTTTGTTGTTTTTCAGGGTCTGATCTACCGGATTAACTTCCAGATGCTGTTCACTTTACTGTGTGCTGCCACTACAGTGACTGACATCTTCTTCATCATCAGCCAGGTAGGGACAGTTTGTACTGTAAATGCATTAACCTTTCTGGTGATTTATTATAAGTAGGAGGGAAAAGGAGGTTTTCACAGGTTTAAAGTTCGCAGTTGAAACAAAACTGTAGTACAGTAGAACTATAAAACACATATCTGGGGTGTCATGATTTCACAACAAGAGGTCACCGGTGCACCGCAAAAATAAGAACACAAATTTCCCCATTTACAGTATGTAGTCAACAGTGTCAGGATATGGCCTACAATCTCTCCCCAACTCATGAACACCTCAGACAAAGACTGGAGTGGAACACTTCCTTTTTATTCCTTTCCTAATCTAAGGTACATTTGAAGTCCCTGCCTAATATCAAGCCTACCCTCTTCCAGCATCTTCTCTCTCTATACACGTATATAATTCAGGTCCCTACAACAGTTACACTTCTAACTAGTTTTTATACAATGTTATATGTAACTTATGTTGTATGATGTGATTGTATTACATGGTAAGTATGCAAAGTAGCTCACTATATAGACACTAATTGCCTTTGTCAAGAAGGGTATGTTTTCATGGGCGTGCGTGTGTGTGTGAGTCTGTCAACAGTATAACTCGAGAAGGCTTTAATGGATTGTCTTCATATTTGGTAGGTGGGTAGGTCTTGATGAGACCTAGAAGTGATAGGAATATGGGCCCCCTGGCGGCTCGTTATGGTACTGCAGCGGTACTTCCGGTTTTGAAATATGGTGATCTGGAGGAGCTAGGGTCATGATTTTTGGATGGTAGATAGATCTTGTGCTCGGGAAGAAGTGACATAAGTTTGGGCCCCCTAGCGGCTTGCTCTGGAACTGCAGGAGCATTTGTATGAAAATGTTAAAGTAGGATAACTCAATAACCGGTCGACGGATCGTCCTGATATTTGGTGTGTAGGTAGCTTAAGTGATGCTTGACATAATTAGATGACAATTATGCAAATTATGATCTAATTTGCATAATAAATGAAGCAATTCTATAATTCAGTTACCTTCCATGATACTCTACCTTCATTGTGACACATGGGCTACAGGCTGTCCCAGAGGGAGAAAGTCCCAGAGGGGATAGTCCATGTAGCTGCAGGCGGTGTTGCCTTACAGCCTGCACAGCTGTTTTTTTCCCTTGCCCTGAATGCACGATTGCAGACTGCATCGGCAGGGGTAATTTTCACAATCCAACTTCCATATTTAGGGGGACTAATATATCACTTCTTCCTTCTTAAGTTATATAACGATAACATCTTTTGACGAAGGCATGAGATCGTTGACCTCTAGTTCAAATATAAAGCTATTTAGTTATCAATTTTATTTCAAACTATACCTACAATTTCAGTCAAATTGTAACTAGAATTTTGTTTCAACAAAGCATATTTTTTTAACAGTGTAGTAGTAGTAGTAGGCATCCTTCCATCTCGAAAGATTCTAATACAATATATTGAAAAGTATACACAGTAATTAATTAAACTAGCCCTGTCACCCTAACATGCAGTGTTAAATTTACTGAAAGCCATAAAAATCACAGATTATTTCTTAATTGCACACCACAGTTTGTAATATTTGTGCTTTTGGTCGATGGTCAACATACTAGTGTAGGTGTATTTATTTAATTATTTCTGTATTCTTTTACCAGGGTAGCACTACTCAGTGACTTAGCACTGCTCTTCCGAGTGGCCCTGGGTACACATAGACAAACAAATATACAAGACAAAGACGAGATCAAAACATCAAATCACAATCGTAGTCCAAATTCGTAATCGAGGCCATGCCGGGTCATAAGGGTGGAGAGTAGGTATGTAGCTTGTGGATCCTAAGTCTATCCTCGTGACATATTTCCTTGAGCCCAGGTACCCTTTTTGTGCTCCTTTTTGAAACATTTTCTATCCCTACTACCGATGTCTACATGTGTGGTAACTATGCTTGATATTGGTGCCACATACTGTACATGTAAATGTGAGCATATTATAGATTTACATATGACCAATAAAACATCCACAAATTTACTCAGAAGTCATCAAAGATCAAACCTACATGTATGATCTGGTTTGCTTTTCTGGCCATAGTTCTCAGGGCTTGGTTACCAGGAGCAAGTCTGGGAGCCCCGGTATAGAAATAGCATGGCACCCAGGCTAGAGAGTTCTTCAAAGCAACTGCTAGTTGTTGTTTAATCTATCAATCATCTAATCTAATCAATCATCTAATCAATCAATCAATAAATAAATAAATAAATAAATCAATAAATCGTCTAATTGCATTGTGGATCGTGAGTCAGCAGGGATGTGTATGTGTGCTGTTGCTGACTGCTGGGGTTCCTCAGGGGTTCATAGTGGTTAGGGCTATCAGCACCGGGGGCAGCTGCTGTCTGTGATTGGTTTTCAACTGGCTCATAGTCATTCTCATACACCATAACCTGCGGACCAGCTGCAGCATCTTTAGCAGCTGCTGTCACATGGCTGTTCACATATTTGTGGGACTGTGGACCTTCCTTTGCAGACTCTATCTCATCCTCATTCTCATATACCATAACCTGCTGACCAGATGCAGCATCTTTAGCAGCTGCTGTCACGCGACTGTTCACATATTTGTGGGACTGTGGTCCTTCCTTTGCAGATTCTATCTCATCCTCATTCTCATACACCATAACCTGTAGATCAGCTGCAGCATCTTTAGCAGCTGCTGTCATGCAGCTTTTCATATATTTGTGGGACTGTGGTCCTTCTCCAGGGCACAGGGAGGGAAATGGAACCTCATAACCGTCATTAAAGCTACCGAGATGAGGCATCTGCCCTGAGCCTGGCTGTGATCTTAGTGACGGTCTAACAACAGCAATTGTACGAGCAGCTGCATCTGCTGATTCAATCTTGGAAGCAGCCCGAGGACCAGTTTGATTTTCAGGGGGAAGGGGAGGGCGCAGATTCAAATAACCAAAGCTGTCAAGACTCTGCCTGTTGCCTGCACCTCGATGTGGACTTTCTGACTGATTGACTTCATCTATGGTGTTGTACTCTGCTGTGTCAGGGTCATCATCTGTTGGGAGGTTATAGATATGCTGGCTGTCATCTGTATCAGGATGTGGTGTTTCAGATTGACTTATTTCTGCATTTTTTGTAACTGCCTGCAGCCTTATCTGGCCATGACCACTGGATGTGCCTGTGAGATTTGTGTTGCTCAAGCCTTGCAGAGGAGCAGGATCCCTTTGCCTCCTCTTATACATGCACCAAACTGCAAAGGCAACAGAGCAGATAAGGAGGAGTCCAAGAATAGCTCCCAAAGTAGCAGCCAAGGGCACAGACAGGACAATGCCACCACCAGCAGGGCCAGTATTGGTCTCAGTCATTGTCGATGGAAAAGCAAAAGGAGAGTCAGTACTGACTGTAGACCGGCCTGAGTCAGCAGTGGGAGTGTTGCTCTGTGTTGAGGACAATGTTGGTGCCTTTGATGTTGACTGATAAAAAGGAGAAGAACTGCTGACTGGAGACAAGCTAAGAGTAAGAGTAGACTCAAGAATGTGTTTTGTGCTGGAAGTGGAATAAACTGGTGTCGTCTCTTCACAGATCAGGTCTTCAGGATTTACATTCCGTAAGTATTGCCCTTGAAGGTTAGCAGGTCCGGCACATATGATCTGGTTTTCAAATGGGTAAGAACCGTTCATCCTCTGCTTAAAGGGAGCCATCCTACAGTCACACTGCCAGGGGTTGTTGTCAATGTATACACTTGAAATGGAAGCCAGTATGTCATATGCACTGGGGGGTAATGTCTCTAACTTGTTTTGGGTAAGCCACAAGCGCTGGAGGTTACCAAGTCCCACAAATATGTCAGCTGGCAGACTAGTTAACTGGTTAGAGGAAAGAGACAACTGCTGCAGATTACCAAGTCCCACAAATATGTCAGCTGGCAGGCTAGTTAACTGGTTAGAGGAAAGAGACAACTGCTGCAGATTACCAAGTCCCACAAATATGTCAGCTGGCAGACTAGTTAACTGGTTATAGGAAAGATACAACTCTCTCAGATTACCAAGTCCCACAAATATGTCAGCTGGCAGGCTAGTTAACTGGTTATAGGAAAGATACAACTCTCTCAGATTACCAAGTCCCACAAATATGTCAGCTGGCAGGCTAGTTAACTGGTTAGAGGAAAGATACAACACTCTCAGATTACCAAGTCCCTCAAATATGTCAGCAGGCAGACTAGTTAACTGGTTAGAGTTAAGAGTCATGCTCCTTAGGTTACCAAGTCCCTTGAATATGTCAGCTTGCAGACTAGTTAACTGGTTATTGAAAAGATACAACTCCTGCAGATTACCAAGTCCCACAAATATGTCAGCTGGCAGACTAGTTAACTGGTTAGAGGTAAGAGACAAGTACTGCAGATTACCAAGTCCCACAAACACGCCGGCTGTTATATTGTTCAAATGATTATCACCAAGTTTCAGGTAAGTTAGGCTGTTCAAGTTGTGGAATGTGTTGTTATGGATCATTGAGATCTGATTGGAATAAAGATCTAATCTTGTCAAGCTCCTATACCTTAAGAAATCAGACTGACTTAAGGTTTTGATGGCGTTGTCCCGCAAGTCAAGCCTAGTGATGTTTGTAGGCAGGTACTGAGGAACACTGCTGAGGCCTCTGTTGCTACAGTCACAGTCTGATGAACAGCTGCTGCTGCAGGCTGCGGTCGGGCCAGCTTCCCTCAGGATGATCAGCAGGAGAACCAGCATCCTCCTCGCCTTGTTGGACATATTGAAGTGTCGCCTGTACAAAGGAGATTAGATACACTTAGTCTAGGATAAAAGTTCATCTGTGTCTGCAAGGTTGAACAAGTCTTGAACAGCTCACCATCCCAATAGAATACATGAGCATTTTCACTGGCCAAAACCAGCTTTTCACTGGTCCACCATTCCAAAACTTAAAAAAAAAGATTTTGTAATACATTGTACTTAACTGTAATTTTAAAAAAAATGCCTCCCCTGAGATGTCACCAACAAAGGATAAATGTGTTAAAAAATTACATGTATATAAAAAGAGAATCTGAGGGGGAAGTCTATACCTAAGCATCCAGATACAAGTTTCCTTCTAGCACACGGTCTGTTTTCAACTTAGGGGTATTAAATTTTTATGTTGAAATGTCTGAAAACCAAGAGATAAACTTGGTGAGGCCTAATATGGCTGAAGAGTGTGAGAGCTGAGATTTCAACTAACCTTGGCTGAGATTGCTATTATAAGAATGATCTGGCACCAAAGCCTTGCAGTGTCACCCAAGCCTTGCAGTGTCACCCAAGACAAGAATATGGCATCTCCTTGAATTGGAAAATAAAGCAAAGGTGTGTAAGGCAGTCTGTAGTTCAAAGAATCATAAAAGATATCATTCTTGGCTAATATACATGCATAAGATATCCAAGGAAATCTCAGTAAAAAATTTGAAAAGTTCGGGAGAAATATTAAGGATTGTAGTTATGCATCTACTGTAACTGAGAGTCAATATACAAAGTCATGTATTTCTGTAGAAAACTCCGAAAGTACTGATCAGCAGATGATATGACCTTTGTCAAACATTTCCCTTGGCTTATAGAATAGCAGTGATGGAATTATACTTCAGCACCAGGGACAGAGTAAAGTGTTTAAAAACATATACTGTTTTAATTGTTTCCTCTTTGTTATGTTGGCACAAGTGTATTGGAGACTTTGCAGGATGGTCAAATTGGATCCCAATGTTCCAGACTTTTTTCAAAACTGAATCATGTTTGATCATGTACAATCTGACATCGTTCAAACAAAACATGTGTCCATTTGCGGTCACCAGCAGTCGTTTGTATTGGTTTCCCTTGTAAATCTGTGGTGTAGTGCCCTTTTTTCTAGGTGTCTTGCATCATGATCAGGAAAAAACTCCTTTTCACAAATATAAACCATTATCAGTATGTTGATTGTTGAGGAAAGCAATGGCATCATGTTTGGTGACCATGAATATTGGAACAATGTTGATGCCGGTGTCACAGCGATCTCGCCCCCCCCGCGATTTCGCCCCGCCCGGGGCGAGATCGCTAGCGATTTTATATATCCCCCGAGGGGCGAGATCGCTAGATATTTGGTCCCCCCGGGACAAAAACGCTAGTGATCTCGCCCCCCACCCTCGCCCCCCATTGGTGATTTTTCCCCCACCCGGGGCGAGATCGCTAGCGATTAACCCCCCCTGGGGGGCGAGATCGCTAGCGATTAAACCCGCCTGGGGGGCGAGATCGCTAGCGATTAAACCCCCTGGGGGGCGAGATCGCTAGCGATTAAACCCCCCTGGGGGGCCCGCCGACAAAGAGGAGAAAGTTCATTTGTTATGCCTTATTGCCATGCCAACCAGGACAGGAGCATTGTCTTTAAGAGGGCATGCATGGGGGTAGTGATTACGAATTACGCAAAATTTTCGCCACCCATGACGAATCAAGTCTCAGAGCTCATTACGACTTTACGCTTTGCGGATTATGTACTTTTATCAATCACGTTGATTTTTGGGGAGGCTGCCTACGGATTACGAAGACTAAAAAGGCCTGGTTACGCCTTACGAAAATTGTACGAGTCTCCCGACCAATACTTAATAGTACTAGGCACTAGGTAACACATTTCAGGTAATAAACACTACAGGAAGTAGACCTTACAGGTAATACACAGGTACATTACAATACACCTTACAGGTACCTTATATTACAAGCTATACCTAGTATACATTACAGATATAACACAGTGCCTTATATTACTAAGACCCGGGTAAAACACATTACAGGTAATACACGTACGCGGGTGTCTTATATTAGTAAAACCGTAGACCCACTTAAAGGTAATGAACAGGTATCTTATCTTACTTACTAGTAGATAGACTTTTAGGCAATACACTTTACAGGTAACATAATAACGGACTCTATAAAATAACATTGACAAAGGTAATTATGTAACAACGTCGTGCTTTTTTAACATCAAAATTTGATGTAAATAACTTTTGGGTAATGCTCAAACCCTTGTTTGGGAGAGCGCAAAATCTCTAGAAAAGGTCTACGTAGGGGGTGAAATACATCGCGGATTTGTCCCTAGCTGGGACGGATCAAATCTCTATAGAGATTTCGCTCTGAAGCGGAGGCGGTTCGATGTGTAAACATCAAAATCAATTAAGTGTATTTATCCTGGGGGGGGACCAAATCGCTAGTGATCTCGCCCCCGGGGGGCGAAATCCCTGTTTTTTTGGTGGGGGGCGAAATCTCCGGAGTGGGGGCAAGATCGCTAGCGATTTCGCCCCCCTGGGGGGCGAAATTGCGGGGGGGCGAGATCGCTGTGACACCGGTATCAATTTTGTGCGGCATGTATCAAAACATGGCATTTTAAATGCTTACTAAAATCAACTCATTGAGGGCTTAAATTACTGGCAACTAATATCTCCAGACTTGTGTCTTAGGGATTTTTTTCATCGATCTGGCAGCAATTTTGAATTATGGGTCTTTGAGTGTGAAGAATTGGATTTTTCAACCTCATTTCAGCTGTAGAAATAGTTTGAATTGGAAATTAACAATCCCTAAGATAGAAAGTTAAAATTAAGATCATTTTCCAATATTCGCACCAACTGTGTGTATTCAAGAAAACTTCTTAAGACAAAATTATGCAAGTTATATAAAACAGTAGGATTTGAGGTATATACACTGGATAATTCTACTTCATTTGGGCAAAACACATACAAGAGTTAGTGCAGTCATCCCCTGGGGCCAAATGTGGGGTGCCGATAACCAGATACCCTTCCTTACAATGGAAAGTTGCCTCAGGCAGCCCACCATCGTGTTGAAATGTCCTTCCTGTACATGTAGTTTCCATAACTGTGACTTTTATCCTAGTGTGAGTGCCTTAAGTATGAGTGGAAATCCTGAACAGTTCCCTAGATCATTAACGTCAGTAAAAAAGGGGTAGTAGGGCTTAAATGACAGAACCTGGCTGACTGTGTCAATCAAGTACCTTCTGACATTGTCCCTGTTTCTGTGTGGCCATTTTGTTATGACGTCTGAACCAAACATTTGATCGGACAATCTTTCCAATGTTCTAACTTCTCATTGACAAAATCTACACCAGGTATCATGTAGGGGACACCGAGAAGAAGTTGATTGACTCACCTCAGTATGGAAGGAACTTGTCTTTAGTCTGCAAACTCCTTAAAGTCTCAGGGAGTCGGTCTTAACTGTGTCTTCAGTGTGTCCTTCAACCCAGCACTTACATGTAGGTGGTTGGACTACCTGAGGTTATTTAAGGACGTTGCATTGGTCAGACACAGTGCCTATTGTGTCATACATACATTGTACATGCCCACAGGTGATACCTGTGGTAGTTAGCTGTGCCAGCCGTGTGAACATAATGAGTTGTTCGTGATACTGCTATCGGGGCTCAACATACTTTTTCTATGCGCTATTCAGATAACATATAATTCATGATAACAAAATATGATCCTGATTATTTTCAGCCTACAAAACTGCAACTTGTCTCTATTTTTTTCTTGCAATCCTAAATTTTTTCCTTTATAACTGCAGGATTCAGGTGGGTATTTTGAGCCCTGTGCTCTGAAGTGAGAAACCCAGTAGTTATTCTGGGGAATGACCTTGCTTTACTGAGAGAACTTTTCTTCAGAATTTAAGAGGGTTGTCTTGGACAGAATTCTTTTTATGTGTCCAAAATCCTAAGGCCTATTCATGATTAGCTTTCTCAAGCAAGTAGAACACACTTTTGCTTCATGTCTTGTTGCCCACTGGAGTCTATTTTAGATTTTTTTTTAATCATAAGGAATATGAGATTTAGTGTGTGTTTCCCACTTGCAATGTCTCATATCATAGCCTCT
This sequence comes from Branchiostoma floridae x Branchiostoma japonicum, assembly GCA_013266295.2. Classification (NCBI taxonomy): domain Eukaryota; kingdom Metazoa; phylum Chordata; class Leptocardii; order Amphioxiformes; family Branchiostomatidae; genus Branchiostoma; species Branchiostoma floridae x Branchiostoma japonicum. The sequence goes on along the minus strand of CM023836.1, from coordinate 1,670,881 downwards.
ATAGATATTAGGCCAACATGCTGAGAATTCCCTAGAACATTGTCCTTATGGGACAAGCTTCCTCATGATGGCTTCCCTTTTTTTTAAGGAACAGGAAGCTGCCGTGATAGTCAAGACTGAGTAATTTGGGAGAAATTTAAAAAACAACATTTCAGTAGGATTCAGTATCTCATCATTGTTCTGTAGCTGATAGTGAGTATAATGAATTAATGTGGTAATATAATTCCTCCTTGTTATGTTCATACAAGTATATTGAAAACCATGAAATCTCTTTTCTTTAAGCTTGTACGAGTGTCAAGAAGAAGTTGAAATCATAGACAGAAAGTTCCTTGGATCTTCAACTTAAAAGGAAAGGCGATAATTCTACAAGGTGGCTGACTGTGGGTCATACCTAGCTAGTGCCTTTTCCCTGTTTGACATTTCCTCGTCGCCATTTTGTTATGACGCATGAATGAAACATTTTTTATCAGACAATCTTTCCAACGATTTTACTTCTTATGGCCCAAAATACATCCTGATCAAGTAGGGCACAGAGAAGAAGTTGATTGACTCACCTCAGTATGGAAGGAAGTTGTCATCAGTCTGCAAACTCCTTAAAGTCACAGGGAGTCCGTCTTAACTGTGTCTTCAGTGTGTCCTTCAACCCTACTCTGAGGTGGTTGGACTACCTGAGGTTAATGATAGACATTGAGTTCCGCAGACACTCCTATTGTGTCATACATACATGCCCACAGGTGATTCCTGTGGTAGTTAGCTGTGCCAGCCTGGTAGTAAGATAGTGAAGATAACTAAAGGAGTTGTTTGTGATACACTCTAAACTGCTGTCAGGGCTCAACATACTTTTTCTACACTGCTATTTAGCTAACATGTACTTCATGATAACAAAATATGATCATGATTATTTTCAGCGTACAAAACTGCAACTTGTCTCAATTTTTTTCTTGCGATCCTAAATTTTTCCCCTGATAACTGCAGGTTTCAGGTGGGTATTTTGAGCCCTGTGCTCTGACATCAGAAACCAAAGTTATTGTGGGGGATAACCTTGCTTTACTTAGAGATCTCTTTAGAAATTGGGCTGTTTTGGATAGAAGCTAGGGAGTTGAAGTTGTTTTTGTTGTGAACTTAACAACATAAAAGTTGCTGTATAGAGTATATTATATAATGTTCGTTTTAATTTCTGCTTGTTTGGTCACAGGTTAACGAGGGGAGAGGTTTCAGATTTAATCGAAGGATTTTTGGATGTTGAGCATTCCGTAGAACGACAGGAAAGTAATGTTTTATGTCAATTTTTAGGAGCAGGGTTTGTATAACTAACAAGGCGTCCTGAGGACTATGGTATGGGAGGGTAGGCAAGTTTGATATTTTACACCTCATACTGACAGAACCCCCAGACTTAAATGGTCTCATCTAATAACACACTATGAAAGATGTATCTGACGGCTGTTCCATTCTGTTCACAGGGGTGTCCAGCTGACCAACCCGTTCTACAGCATCTGGGTGACGGAGACGGGGAAGAACTTGGCCTTGGCCTTCATCATCCTGGCGGGCGTCTGCGCCAGCGTCTACTTCTTCTTCCTGTGCTTCATGGTGTTCAAGGTTTTCCGCAACATCAGCGGCAAACGGGCTTCGCTCCCCTCCATGTCTGATGCCAGGCGCCTGCACTATGAGGTGAACGATGCGTTTCTGTTGTACAAGGTGGTGTTGTGGATAGGGTTGTTGACTGTACTGAGAGTCAGGTCGCAGGATACTTAGTGCTGTGAGATGCGTGGTGGCTGCGACCTGACGTCACAAGGGTCAAAGGACGTGAGACCTCACCGATTAAAGTAGATTAAAGGTGCGAGTTTGAAATGGTGTAACAACGCTAATCTGTCATGGACTAATGTAAAACAAGTAAGAATTGTACTTTGTGGTATATTTATTATACTGCAGTGGACTAAAAAAAAATTAGTTTTGCCCCCCTTTAAAGGCTCAGGGTTTGAATCCCTGGCAGGCCTTGGTGTTGTGCCCTTGGGAAAGACACTTATAACTCGACTCAACGATTTCAAAAGGTGGTAGGGTGGTCTTGTGCTTAGGGTTGTTAACTTACAATCTAAAGATTCTGGGTTTGAACCCCTAGCACTGGTAACAGGCCCTAGTGTTGTGCACTTGGGAAAGGCACTTAACACCTCTTTCCTCACTTGACTCAGGTGAAAATAAGTTCCTAGCTTCGGTTAGAGATGTTTTCTTGGATGGATCTAAGAAAAGCTTTTGCAAGTGGTTTATTTTCAGAAATTTTTCTGACCAGCTTGAGTGTAAAATTGTGTATTGCTACAGAAAAGCCCACTTTCCTTGCCTCTTGAAAATGGCTTAAAATGTAGCCCGTCAAAATAAGATATAAAAGACATCTTACAGTCACACGTGTTTTACAGTACAGTGTTTTGTGTTGTATTTCAGGGTCTGATCTACCGGTTTAAGTTCCAGATGCTGTTCACTCTCCTGTGTGCTGCCACAACAGTCATCTTCTTCATCATCAGCCAGGTAGGGACAGGGTGTACTGTAAGTACATTTACCTTTCTGGTGATTTATTATAAGTAGGAGGGAAAAGGAGGTTTTTGCGGGGTTTAAAGTTCGCAGTTGAAACAATTATGTAGTACAGTAGAACAATGAAGCACATGTTCAAGGTGTCATGATTTCGCAATGGGAACCACAAAAATAAAACCACCCCAAAAGTTTCCACATTTACAGTATGAAATCACAGATGCAGTCATGATACAGCCCCAACTCATTAACACCTCAGACACAGACTGGAGTGGAACACATCCTTTTTATTCCTTTCCTAACCGAAGGTACATTTGAAGTCCCTGCCTACTGTCAGTCCTACCGTCTTCTAGCATCTTCTCTCTATAGGTCCCTACAACTGCCCCACTTCTAACTAGTTTTTCATACAATGTTATATGTAACTTATGTTGCATGATATAATAATATAATGTATTATATGGTAAGTATGCAAAGTAGCTTACTAATTCAAAAGCTATTTAGGTTATCAATTTTATTTCAAACTATACCTACAATTTCAGTCAAATTGTAACTAGAGTTTACTTTCAACAAAGCATATGTTTTAACAGTGAATAATTCTAATACAATGTATTAAAAAGTATACACAGTAATTACAGTAGGTACATTTGAAGTCCCTACCTACTGTCAGTCCTACCATCTTCCAGAGTGTCCTCTATCTCTATAATATACTAGTATACAGGTCCCTAGCCTATAACTGCCCTGCCCCACTTCTAACTAGTTTTTCATACAATGTTATATGTAACTTATGAATGAATGAATTTATTAACATGTCTTGAACCCAGCCCATATGGGCTTATAAGACACCAAAACATAGGTCATATACTTGAAACATAAATAGAGAGTAACATAAATCCAAATCAAATCAGAGTCAGCTCAAAAGTACACCAAGTCAACTCAAAAGTACATAAAGTCAACTCAGAAGTACACAAAGTCATACTTATGTTGTATGATATGATTGTATTATATGGTAAGTATGCAAAGTAGCTCACTAATTCAAAAGCTATTTAGGTTATCAATTTTATTTCAAACTATAGCTACAATTTCAGTCAAATTGTAACTAGAATTTACTTTCAACAAAGCATTATCTTTTAACAGTGAATAATTCTAATACAATGTATTAAAAAGTATCCACAGTAATTAACTCAACTAGCCCAGTCACCCTAACATGCAGTGTTAATTTAAATTTACTGAAAGCCATAAAAATCACAGATTATTTCTTAATTGCACACCACAGTTTGTAATATTTGTGCTTTTGGTCGATGGTCAACATACTAGTGTAGGTGTATTTATTTAATTATTTCTGTATTCTTTTACCAGGGTAGCACTACTCAGTGACTTAGCACTGCTCTTCCGAGTGGCCCTGGGTACACATAGACAAACAAATATACAAGACAAAGACGAGATCAAAACATCAAATCACAATCGTAGTCCAAATTCGTAATCGAGGCCATGCCGGGTCATAAGGGTTGAGAGTAGGTAGCTTGTGGATCCTAAGTCTATCCTCGTGACATATTTCCTTGAGCCCAGGTACCCTTTTTGTGCTCCTTTTTGAAACATTTTCTATCCCTACTACCGATGTCTACATGTGTGGTAACTATGCTTGATATTGGTGCCACATACTGTACATGTAAATGTGAGCATATTATAGATTTACATATGACCACTAAAACATCCACAAATTTACTCAGAAGTCATCAAAGATCAAACCTATGATCTGGTTTGCTTTTCTGGCCATAGTTCTCAGGGCTTGGTTATCAGGAGCAAGTCTGGGAGCCCCGGTATACAAATAGGATGGCACCCAGGCTAAAGACTTCTTCAAAGCAACTGCTAGTTGTTGTTTAATCTATCAATCATCTAATCTAATCAACTATCTAATCAATCAATCAATCAATCAATCAATCAATAAATCGTCTAATTGCATTGTGAATCGTGAGTCAGCAGGGATGTGTATGTGTGCTGCTGCTGACTGCTGGGGTTCCTCAGGGGTTCATAGTGGTTAGGGCTATCAGCACCAGGGGCAGCTGCTGTCTGGGATTGGTTTTCAACTGGCTCATAGTCATTCTCATACACCACATCCTGCGGACCAGCTGCAGCATCTTTAGCAGCTGCTGTCACGTGGCTGTTCACATATTTGTGGGACTGTGGACCTTCCATTGCAGATTCTATCTCATCCTCATTCTCATACACCACATCCTGCGGACCAGCTGCAGCATCTTTAGCAGCTGCTGTCATGCGGCTGTTCACATATTTGTGGGACTGTGGACCTTCTCCAGGGCACAGGGAGAGAGATGGAACCTCATAACCATTGTTAAAGCTGCCGAGATGCTGCATCTGCCCTGAGCCTGGCTGTGATCTTTGTGACGGACTAACGACAGCAATTGTGCGAGCCGCTGCATCTGCTGATTCAATCTTGGAAGCAGCCCTTGGGCCAGTTTGACTTTCAGGGGGAAGGGGAGGGCGCAGATTCAAATAACCAAAGCTGTCAAGACTCTGCCTGTTACCTGCACCTCGGTGTGGACTTTCTGACTGATCGACTTCATCTATGGTGTTGTACTCTGCTGTGTCAGGGTCAGCATCTGTTGGGACGTTATAGATGTGCTGACTGTCATCTGTATCAGCATGTGGTGTGTCAGACTGACTGTTTATTTCTGCATTTTTTGTAAATGCCTGCAGCCCTATTTGGTCAGGCCCACTGGATGTGCCTGTGAGATTTGTGTTGCTCAAGCCTTGCTGAGGAGTAGGATCCCTTTGCCTCCTCTTATACATGCACCCTACTGCAAAGGCAACAGTGCAGATAAGGAGGAGTCCAAGAATAGCTCCCAAAGAAGCAACCAAGGGCACAGACAGGACAATGCCACCACCAGCAGGACCAGTATTGCTCTCAGTCACTGTCGACGGAAAAGCAAAAGGAGAGTCAGTACTGACTGTAGACTGGCCTGGGTTAGAGTCAGCAGTGGGGGTGTTGCTCTGTGCTGGGGACAATGTTGGTGCCTTTGATGTTGACTTTTCTGACTGATGGAAAGGAGAAGAACTGCTAACTGGAGACAAGCTTAGAGTAAGAGTAGACTCAAGAATGTGTTTTGTGCTGGAAGTGGAGTAAACTGGTGTGGTGTCTTCACAGATCAGGTCTTCAGGATTTACATCCCGTAAGTATTGCCCTGTAAGGTTAGCAGGTCCGGCACATGTAATCTGGTTTTCAAATGGGTAAGACCTATTCATCTTCTGCTTAAAGGGAGCCATCTTACAGTCGCACTGCCAGGGGTTGTTGTCAACGTTGACAGTTGAAATGTTAGCCAGTATGTCATATGCCATGAGTGGTAGTGTCTCCAATTGGTTAGAATCTAATTCAAGCTCTGACAGCACTGAAATATTCAAATTTGATAAGGCCTCTGCAGGGAAAGTGCTGATGTTATTATGAGAAAGTCTCAGTGTTTCAAGCTGAGATAGGTTCCCTAATGTGTCAGCTGTGATGGTACTGATGTTGTTGTGCTGAAGATCTAAATAGCTTAGCTTTGTTGTGTCATTGAAGGTGCCTGCCTCAATACTGTGGATGTTATTACTGTCAAGCTGAAGCCTCTCTAAGTTACGAAGTCCCACAAATATGTCAGCTGACAATCTAGTTAACTGGTTATCGTAAAGCCACAACCTTGTCAGCTTACCAAGTCCAGCAAATGTGCCAGCTGAGAGACTAGTTAACTGGTTATTGTTAAGAAACAAGTACTGCAGATTACGAAGTCCCTCAAATATGTCAGCTGACAGATTAGTTAACTGGTTATTGTAAAGATACAAGTACTGCAGATTACCAAGTCCCACAAATGTATCAGCTTGCAGACTAGTTAACTGGTTATTGTAAAGATACAAGTACTGCAGATTACGAAGTCCCTCAAATATGTCAGCTGAGAGACTAGTTAACTGGTTAGAGGAAAGATACAATCCTGTCAGATTACCAAGTCCCACAAATGTGCCAGCTTGCAGACTAGTTAACTGGTTATTGTGAAGATACAAGTACTGCAGATTACGAAGTCCCTCAAATATGCCAGCTGAGAGACTAGTTAACTGGTTAGAGGAAAGATGCAATCCTGTCAGCTTACCAAGTCCCACAAATGTGTCAGCTGACAGATTAGTTAACTGGTTATTGTGAAGATACAAGTACTGCAGATTACGAAGTCCCTCAAATATGCCAGCTGAGAGACTAGTTAACTGGTTAGAGGAAAGATACAATCCTGTCAGATTACCAAGTCCCACAAATGTGCCAGCTTGCAGACTAGTTAACTGGTTGTCATAAAGCCTCAACCTTGTCAGCTTACCAAGTCCAGCAAATGTGCCAGCTGAGAGATTAGTTAACTGGTTCTTGTAAAGATACAAGTCCTGCAGATTACAAAGTCCCACAAATGTGCCAGCTTGCAGACTAGTTAACTGGTAATTGTTAAGATACAAGTACTGCAGATTACCAAGTCCCACAAATGTATCAGCTTGCAGACTAGTTAACGGGTTACCACGAAGATTCAAGTACTGAAGATTACCAAGTCCCACAAATGTATGAGCTTGCAGACTAGTTAACTGGTTATTGTTAAGATACAATCCTGTCAGATTACCAAGTCCCACAAATGTATCAGCTTGCAGACTAGTTAACTGGTTGTCGTAAAGCCACAACCTTGTCAGCTTACCAAGTCCAGCAAATGTGCCAGCTGAGAGATTAGTTAACTGGTTATTGTAAAGATACAAGTACTGCAGATTACCAAGTCCCACAAATGTATCAGCTTGCAGACTAGTTAACTGGTAATTGTTAAGATACAAGTCCTGCAGCTTACCAAGTCCCACAAATGTATCAGCTTGCAGACTAGTTAACGGGTTACCACGAAGATACAAGTACTGCAGACTACCAAGTCCCATAAATGTATGAGCTTGCAGACTAGTTAACTGGTTATTGTTAAGATACAATCCTGTCAGATTACCAAGTCCCACAAATATGCCAGCTGGCAGACTAGTTATCTGGTTAGAGTCAAGTGACAATTTCCACAGATTACCAAGTCCCACAAATATGCCAGCTGGCAGACTAGTTATCTGGTTAGAGTCAAGTGACAATTTCCACAGATTACCAAGTCCCACAAATATGCCAGCTAGCAGGCTAGTTAACTGGTTATTGTTAAGAAACAAGTACTGCAGATTACCAAGTCCCTCAAACATGCCGGCTGGCAGGCTAGTTAACTGGTTATTGTTAAGAGACAAGTACTGCAGATTACCAAGTCCCTCAAACATGCCGGCTGGCAGACTAGTCAAATAATTAAGAGAAAGGTGTAGGTCAGTTAGACAATATAAGTCGTGGAATGTGTTGGTATGGATCATGGAGATCTGATTGGAACGAAGAAATATGTATGTCAAGGGAAATTTATACCGTGAGAAATCAGACTGACTTAAGGTTGTGATGGCATTGCCGTCCAAGTTAAGTGATGTGATGTTTGTAGGCAGGTCCTGAGGAACACTGCTGAGGCCTCTGTTGTCGCAGTTACACCATGAATCACAGCCGTAGCAGGAATCACAGCTGTACATGTAGCAGTAGTCACATGACCATGACCATAATGAGCCATAATCACAGCTGCAGGTGTGGGCTGCGGTCGGGCCAGCTTCCCTCAGGATGATCAGCAGAAGAACCAGCATCCTCCTCACCTTGTTGGACATACTGAAGTGTCGCCTGTACAGCAGAGATTAGATACATTAGCATGGTGGTTAATCTGTGTTCTGTATCTGTATTTGTATAGCCGGTATAACTTTGGTGTGGTAAGGTAGGGTTGGTAGGGTTCAACAAGTTTGGAAAAATTCACCGTCCCAATAGGATCAATACGTGGTCATTTTCACTGGCCAAAACAAACTTTTCACTGGCCCTAAATTTAAAAAGTTTTCACTGGTTTGCAGCTATATATATATACACTACAGCAAACAGCTAAGTTTTTTAACCCCTTACCACAAATTTTTAAAGCAAATTCAGTTTTAAAACAGTTTCAATAAGGTGACAATTAAAAAAAAAGTAAGTGCATGGTGATTGATTTATAATGTTTGTTTTGAACGAATGGTAGGCATTTGGCTGCTACTTGAATGTGTGTAAGTCTAAGGCTATGGTTCCCATTTGATAAGCCAACAACTCTTCGTGTGAGTGGCTGACGTATTTATTTGGAGCTAAGGCCACACCAATATAATTTGTTGCTTCTCGGATTTTTTTCAGAAAAAATACAAAGCGACAGGGCGAAAAAAAAATAAAAACAGGCCTGGGCATCCTATTACAGTGCCAAATGCTATGATAGGAGCCATGAGGTGAACTTAAAAGGATGGGTTAAAATTTAAACAATGAATTTTTAATTTTCCATCAAACTACTGCATTGATAGATGGAAAAACTGTAACAACTAGGAAGAAAGGACTTTCTTCAACTGTTTGGGCCAAAATATGAGCATTTTTTAGTTGATTCAGAACCAGAATATTTTTTTTTTTTGCAAATCAGAAACAAATGAAGAGGCCAATCCGAGAAGCAACAAATTAAATTGGTGTGGCCTAAGGCAGAAGTAAATCGGCAGGACACACGGTCAATGCAGGCCCTAGCTTTACAAAAACCGTTCTTTCTATCTTCTGGCAGGTTTGAACACTATAACTAGAGTTCCACAACCTCATGCAATCACCAAGTGATGTTAACCTTTATGATTGACAAATTATAATTTATTAGATTATTCTCCCTGATTATGCAAATAGAATCCTCATTTGCATGAAGTATATCAGTTGATTATGTTCTCACCCAAAGACAGTCTTTTAAGAATGACATTTTAGCGTTTTTTAAATAAATTATGCAAATGATGGCCTTATTTGTCATAAGTTACTAGTATGTTTGATGTTGTTCACCTTCACTTAATTTTCAAATATGACAGTATGAAATTCCAGGCAGTTTTCACTATGGAATTATAACATTTGTCATTACTTATGCAAATTAGGTCTTCATTTACATAATCAATATCTGCATATGTTTCTCTCGTTCTCAATTACATAGGTGACAATCTTGAATAGTCCTATCCTGGAATGCAGCTTATTTATAGAATTTCCCTACAATAACCATCTCAATCATGTCAATGAAGGTAGATGAGTGAACAAGAATTCGGAGACCTCATATCTCCATGAAATATGGTTTCCTCAACACAAATAACACATATTTGATGTGAAAGTCCAATCCTTCGGCAATGTTTCGTTTCAACATGTTATCATAAATTATGCAAATGACCTGTACATTAACATAATATATGCATGGTGTTGTAAACTTTAAACTAACTTACACATGTCACAAGTATGAAATTCCCATCATTTACCACTAAGGAATCATAGAATTTTTACATTGATTATGCAAATTAGGTCCTTATTTGCATAATTGGTATCTATTGATATTTCACTTGTGATAGATTATACACATTACATGTATGAAAGTCCTATAATGTAAAACACTGGAATTACAGAATTTCCTCATTAATTATGCAAATTAAGTCCTCATTTGCATAATTTGCATTTAATTATGTACATTTCTGTGTAAGCTACTTACATACCAAAAATCATGATAATCCGTTGCTCCTTTCTGGACTTATCTGCTCTGAAAGATTTCTCCACCCCCCCCCCCCTGCAGTTCCAGCACAAGCTGCTAGGGGGACAAAATCTACACCACTTATTTCTGACAAGAAAAGCTATCTGCCACCAAAAAATCAAGACCATAGCATGTTCAGGACAAAAGATACAAAAACCGGAAGTTCTGCTGCAGTACCAAGGTCAGCCACCAGGAGGCCCAGATTTGACCTTGACCTTTGTCTTCCTAAGACCTACCTACATACCAAATATCATCACCATGAGAATGCCGAGGTCAAGTTCAGAAATGGGCCTCGTGGGAGGTTTCTACCTCACGTGCACTGCAGTTGAACTTTTGTGTTTGTGTTTTTTCTTGTGGACAAGATAACTCGAAAATCCTTAAATGGATGTTCATGATTTTTGGTCGTTAAGAATACCAAGGTCAAGTTCTGAAATGGGCTTCGTGGGGGGGTCCCCTTATTACTGATTGGACCTTTTGTGTTGGTCGTTTTTGTTGTGGACAGAATAACTCGAGAATCTGTAAATGGACGCCAGCGATAGCAGCAAACAGTTTTGATAGCTCATGATGTACACAGGCTGGGGTCACAAATTTTTGGTGTCAATAAAGGCCTAATTTGCATAAATAATGAGACAAATGCTATAAAGAGTATATAAATGCAATAGTAGTGACTGACAGGAATTTCATACATGTACATTGGTACACTGGGTTAGGTACTGATCACAACAAAAGGATACATGAAGTTTGCATCTATACATTCTCAAGCTTAAAGCATTAATTCTATTATAATAATCTATTTTAATAGTGATTTTGGCTTCTTGCAAGTTTTCCTCCCAGTCCTGCATGTGTTTTCATTTTGATTTCTCATGTAAAATATTCTACAACCAACAAATGAACTTGGTGAGGCCTAATATGGGTTAGAAATGTGATCATTTTGATTCAAACTAACCTTCCATTATGCTTGTATGAGTTTCTTCAGAAGAAATGGAAATTCTAGAAAGTTCCTTCAAGTTTTAACAGTTACTTCAAAGAATGGTCAGAAGGTGTCAAACGTAGTGCCTTCTGACATTTTTCCTGTTCCTGACATTTCCTCGTCACGATTTTCTTTCAACTAGACATTTGATCTGACAATCTTTCCAGGGGTTTTATTTCTTATTACTGCCCAAAAATACATCCTGATCAAGCAGGGGCACAGAAGGAAACTCCTTAAAGTCTCCGGGGAGTCTGCCTTAACTCATTCAGTGTGTCCTTCAACCCTGCACAGAGGTGGTTGGACTACCTGAGGTTAATTAAGGACGTTGCATTCGTCACACACAGTGCCTATTGTGTCATACATGCCCACAGGTGATACCTGTGGTAGTTAGCTGTGCCAGCCGTGTGAACATAATTTGAGTCGTTTCCTGCTTACTCTATGTAGACAATGTTATCATTTTCTTGGAAACTGAGAAGAAAGGACTACAATATGGGCTTGACAATTTCAACACATTCTGTATCGAATGGAAACTTGCTCTGAAAGCTTGCAAAGCTGTTTTCAGCATCAAATCCCTCATTTGTTCACAGATATACTTAAAAGCTTTATTAAGGATTTTCGATGTGTGCATCAAGTCAATAATGCTGTACGGATGCAAAATGTGGGTATAAGAGTATTCAATCGACAACTGTCCAGTCGAAACTGTTCACTGAGTCTCTCATTTCTGAAAAAAATTCTCTTGGTACACAAAAACTTTTTATGTAAAACTTCCTAAAGCCAACAAATGAACAAGGTGAGGCCTTATATGGCTGATGGATGTGAGTTGGGGTTTAAACTAACCTTGGTAGCGATCCTTTAAGAATGATCCTGCTTCAATCCTTGAAGAAAGGGCTTTAAGCCCAGATTTTGCAGTGGCCCAAGACAAGGAAATGGCGTCTGCAAAAATCAAACAAAGGCATGTAAGGCTGTCTGTAGTTCAAAGACTCATAAAGTACACTCTTCATGGTTTATATTAGATATCTGAGACCACCTCAGTAAGCAGGTTGAAAAGTTTTGGGACATTTCAGAAGCATTTCAGTATCTGATCATTCTTCTGTAGCTGATAGTGTGTATAATGTAATTTGTTCAAGTTGACACAAGTATATCTGAAACCATGAAATCTCCTTCCCTTATGCTTGTAAGACTGTGTCTTAAGAAGAGGTGAAAATTCTAGAAAGTTCCTTAAAACTTCAAAGAAATGGTCAGAATGTGGCTGACTGTGTGTCAACAGAATACCTTCTGACATTTCCTCATCGCCATTTTGTAATGACGCATGAACTAAGCATTTTTGATACGTCAATTTTTCCAACAATTTTATTTGTAATGGCCCAAAATGCATCCTGATCAAATAGGGGTACAGAGAAGAAGTTGACTGACTCACCTCAGTATGGAAGGAATTTGTCTTCAGTCTGCAAACTCCTTAAAGTCTCGGAGAATCGGTCTTAACTGTGTCCTTCAGTATGGTGTGTCCTTCAGTGTGTTCTTCAACCCTTAACTCTGAGGTGGTTGGACTACCTGGGTTTAACTTCAATTACGGACTTTGAGTTCGGCCAGCACTCCTATTGTGTTAAAGCCCACAGGTGATACCTGTGGTAGTTAGATGTGCCAGCCTGTGAACATAATGAGTTGTTTGTAATACTCTCTAAACTGCTATCAGGGCTCATCATACTTTTTCTATGCTATTCAGATAACATGTAATTCATGATAACAAAATATCATCCTGATTATTTTCAGCCTACAAAACTGCAACTTGTCTCTATTTTTTTTTGTTGCAATCCTAAATTTTTCCCCTAATAACTGCAGGTTTCAGGCGGGTATTTTGAGCCCTGTGCTCTGAAGTGAGAAACCCAGTAGTTTATTCTAGGGAATGACCTTGCTTTACTGAGAGATCTTTTCTTCAGAATTTAAGAGGGTTGTCTTGGACAGAATTCTTTTTATGCATCCAAAATCTTAAGGAGTCTATTTTAGATTTTTTTTAATCATAAGGAATATGAGATTTAGCGCATGTTTCCCACTTGCAATGTCTTATATCATAGCCTCTATATATATTAGGCCAACATACTGAGAGATCCCTATAGAACAATGTCCTTGTGGAACAAACTTCCTCATGATGGCTTCCCTTTTATTAAGGAATAAGAAAGCTGCCATGATAGTCAAGACTGAGTAATTTGGGAAAAAAACATTTCAGTAGGATTCAGTATCTCATCATTGTAGTGTAGCTGATAGTGTGTATAATGCGGTAATTGTTTCCTCCTTGTCATGTTGATACAAGTATATTTAAAACCATGAAATCTCTTTCCTTTAAGCTTGTACGAGTGTCAAGAAGAAGTTGAAATCATAGACAGAAAGTTCCTTGGATCATTAACTTAAAAGGAAAGGATAATTCTACAAGGTGGCTGACTGTGTATCATACCTAGCTAGTGCCTTTTCCCTGTTTGACATTTCCTCGTCGCCATTTTGTTATGACGCATTAACGAAACATTTTTGATCCGACAATCTTTCCAACAATTTTACTTCTTATGGCCCCAAATACATCCTGATGAAGTAGGGGCACAGAGAAGAAGTTGATTGACTCACCTCAGTATGGAAGGAAGTTGTCTTCAGTCTGCAAACTCCTTAAAGTTTCGGAGAGTCGATCTTAACTGTGTCCTTCAGTGTTTTCTTTAACCCTACTCTGAGGTGGTTGGACTACCTGGGTTTAACTTCAATTACGGACTTTGAGTTCGGCCAGCACTCCTATTGTGTTAAAGCCCACAGGTGATACCTGTGGTAGTTAGATGTGCCAGCCTGTGAACATAATGAGTTGTTTGTAATACTCTCTAAACTGCTATCAGGGCTCAACATACTTTTTCTATGCTATTCAGATAACATGTAATTCATGATAACAAAATATCATCCTGATTATTTTCAGCCTACAAAACTGCAACTTGTCTCTATTTTTTTCTTGCAATCCTAAATTTTTCCCCTGATAACTGCAGGTTTCAGGTGGGTATTTTGAGCCCTGTGCTCTGACATCAGAAACCTTATTAGGGGGGGGGGATAACCTTGCTTTAGTTAGAGATCTTCTCTTTAGAAAGTGGGCTGTCTTGGATAGAAGTCAGGGAGTTGAAGTTGTTTTTGTTCTGAACTTAACAACATAAAAGTTGCTGTATAGAGTATAACGTTCGTTTTAATTTCTGCTTGTTTGTGCACAGGTTAACGAGGGCCACTGGAAGTGGGGGGAGGAGCACACGGTGGAGATCAACAGCGCGTTCCTGACAGGCGTGTACGGGATGTGGAACGTCTACGTGTTCAGTGTGATCTGTCTGTACGCACCGAGCCACAAGAGGAAAGGTCTGGAGGGGCAGCAGTCCTCCAACATACAACTGGGTATGTCTGTCTGTCTGAGTGTATATATGTGTGTGTGTGAGTGTGTGTGTGTGTGTGTGTGTGTGTGTGTGTGTCTGTCTGTGTGTGTGTGTGTGTGTGTGTGTGTGTGTGTGTGTATGTGTGTGTGTGTGTGTGTGTGTGTGCGTGTGTGTGTGTGTGTGTCTGTCTGTATGCGTATGTGTCAGTTTTTGTCTTTGTGTGCATGTGTCGGTCAGTCAGTCAGAATTTCTGTCTGTTGGTCGGAATGTATGTGAGTATATGTATGAGTGTTTCTGTGAGTAGTAAGGTGTAAAGCACCTGTCCAGCTTTTTTGTCTGTGGGATTTTAAAGCAGTATGGAGGAGGGGGTGAAGTCTGCCATCTCTGATTGCCTTGTTTACAACATTAAGAAAATTGACTCTGATTTTATGGTAACTTCCAGAGTGTGTGAGACTTCGGAGGACGGGAGTAATGAGGAGATCGAGTTACGCCTGACGAACAGCCAGGCCAGCGGCGATGCTGGAGAGCTGTCCGTCATCTACAAGATCGCTGGCAAGAGGCTCAGGAGTAGCCAATGGAAGGGGCAAGAGGTGGCCAATCAGGGGAGCCTATTTTGGGAGACTTAACCTATCAGAATATACTCTCCAAGCAGAGGTTTGGGTTTTGGGCTTATTTTTGGTGTGTTTTTAGGCTTTTTTATCGGGCTTTCTTTTTTCACTGAAATTTTGTTTCTACCCAACCCAACTCCAAGCAGAGGTTTGGGTTTTGGGCTTATTTTTGGCGTGTTTTTAGGCTGTTAAAGTTATCCGGCTTTCTTTTTTCACTGAAATTTTGTTTCTACAAACAAACAACCTAACGAGACTTTGAGTTTCTGATGTAACTTATTTCTGGAAGTAGATCTTTGTGTAAGATGGTAGACAAAAGACAATAATCTTACCCTAGACTTTCTCTGATAATGTTTGTACAGCAGGTTAGGAAACAAATAAACATCTCACAACGGTACTTTATTTCTCTGAGTCTGTTTGTTTTGTGTGTATTTGGGATGGATTTTCGAACAGGGCCAATGTGTAGAAATACATTGAAGAAATGCACAATGAAGTAATTATGTTTTACGAATATATGACTGCACTAAGGTGTAACACAACAGCTTCAAAGACTGGTAGCTGCATTAGAAATAAGGGGGGGCTGAAATAGTTTAGTTGCCATGGATACTTGCCGCAGTAAATATAAATAAGTGAATAAATAAAATAGGAAAAACAGATGAAAATGATTAAAGATGAAAAACACCTGACACGCATCATTCCAAATAAGGTAAAAGTTAATTAGTTCAGCTGAACAGGTGAACCAAGCTGAGGCCATTAAGTCATTAATTATTATAATTTTCCCAAGTAGCTTAGAATTTTCTGCTCCAGAAAAAGGAAAATACAAGAGAAAAGACAAGAATAGATATGATGACATAGATTTGAGCACTATTTAATTTAGGAGGTTCAATTGACAATTATATAAGATATGGTTATATGGAAATAAAACTACAGAAATGAGCAGGAATCCCAATTTCCTCTCAAATCTTGGACCACAAATAAAAAGTTTACAGAGCTACTCTGGGCTTTACAGAAGAGATCAGATTTATATAAGTGTTTTATGTTGCTTTATATGTGCATTTAACCGTATTCTGATTTATATATATCTATCTATCGTTTCTGCTTGTCAAAATTTATATTCTATGATCTGTTACCAAACTCAGTCCTACAGTCCTAGAAAGTTTATTTTTGTCCACCCAAACTAAAATGACCAAGACATTATACTTGCCTTGTCAGGCCATACCAAGTTATCTTCTTGGATCTCGGGCATTTTAAGGTGAAAATCTAGGAGGAAAATATCATAAAAGCAGGGAAGAAAACTTGAGTATGACAGTATACTCGCTCCTTAAACCAAGATGAGAGATGTAAGAACGTGATTTCGGTCAGTCGTATCTTTGTTGTTACTTTGTCAATTGCATTGTATTACACCTATCATTGGAAAGCCTGGTTATCATAACAAATGGGGTAGGAAAAAAACGTTCTAATGAGAAATAATACAAATAAAGGTGATTGACAAGTTTAGAAGAATACTTTAGTTTGTTGACCGCCTCGTGTAGAGATTGTGTGATGTTACGATTTCTTCTACTTCCTTTCAAAAGCCCAGATTCATGCTAGCTACGATATCCAAGCAGATGTTGGGGGTGTGACTATGCATACATTCATTACAACATGCTGGAAGTTATAATCTGCAAAATGTCTAATATGCGATTGAAAATATTACAACACAGTATTTAAATTGATGTGAATGAGGTATACGAGTTTCATTTTGTAGAAATTGTACGTTTTTAGGATTAATGCTTTCGTGAACACTAAAAGTGGCAGAAATATTGACCAAAAAATCTCCGTATTCAGCCGCTCGTACCAGCCGTTCTAGAAATCTTTGTCTCAAAATGGACAGATTGAGGATTAGAATGGTTCTTTCCGATAAATTCGTGATGCTTAGGCAGTCGGGGTGAGCCTCAAGGTCAAGAACAAGAGCAGGAAAGACCTGGAGTAAAACCCCCATAAGAGCCCATCTCGTTTCCCAACTCGCGAATTGGCCAGATCTTCCTTAGCGAGATACGCGGGCGGGTTTTCGAAACGGGGGCTCTAAAACGGGGGTGTGATAGGGGATGAATATCCGCTTTTGCAATTTTAGAAAAAGAAAACTTTTGACATTTTTCGGTGTTCTTGTTTTCAGAGTATACTTCTTCAGAGTTTCCGCCATATTCCTGCTTAATGCCTTCGTCCGAATTTGCTTCATTCTCGAGTTGTTCGTAAAAATGTGTTTTTGACATCAGCTGATCGTTTGCAGAACTGGTCAGAGCCTTTGCTGAAGTGGACTTTTCGCTGTGTAAGACATTGTCATATGAATAAAACCCAAGCAGAGGTTGGGAAGGAAGATCGTAACTTTTGGTCACATGGATTATCATTTGACGGCAGATCTTGTAGCTGTAAACAACAACGCTTACGGGGTTAGACAAATATAGGCGTGACAGGCCGTACAATAATAATAGAACCGCCACGTGCCTGTGAACCTGGTGTGTTACGGGAAGGACTGTTTAGTTATACAGAAGGATTAAATTACAGAGATTGTCTTCTCGCTGCTTGATCTAAAGAAATAGATGTGATTTTATTCCATGTTCAAGAAC
The DNA here is from genome assembly GCA_013266295.2 of Branchiostoma floridae x Branchiostoma japonicum. NCBI lineage: Eukaryota > Metazoa > Chordata > Leptocardii > Amphioxiformes > Branchiostomatidae > Branchiostoma > Branchiostoma floridae x Branchiostoma japonicum. The sequence goes on along the minus strand of CM023836.1, from coordinate 1,653,151 downwards.
ACCACTTGAAGGTATGGAGTATGAAAACAACAATACTTAGTAACCCAAATAAGGTGAAACGCTAATTAGTTCACCTGAAGTTTCATCACCTGAAACCGACTGGTTGGCATGGCTCAGGTCATTAAGGCTTAATGGTATATTATCATAATTTACCCAAGTAGATCGGACCACGAAGAAAAGTTACAGTGAGCTACTCCGGACTCCTTGGCATGACAACTTGTGGTCATGTTGCTCTTCGGAACAACAGCCTCCTTTTGGAGAAGGTGTCCACCCAAGTGGGTTGTCATGTGCGAGCCTTGGACGGCTGAGCTGAGCTGTCCTATGGCTTAGGAGATCACTACTTCTCTGTCTGGGAAGCTAGTGTCTAAAAAAAAACTAGGGCCCTTTGCGGTGCCCTTAAGGCCGGTCTGGCCGCACCAGACTGAGCCGCATGACGCCACGTAACACGATGTCACATTATGGCACAATTATATCGAAAAAGAACAAATTTTTTCATTATAAGTTCATTTACCCACCCATTTCCCTGAACCTTCTAGCCCTCCCCTCAATACAATGGTTTAATATTGTTTCCGCCTTTTGTGCCCCAGCCCCACCTACACCCCTGCAAATTCTTACACTACCTCCACAGGAGATATCTTTCATTTGTGGAACTTTTACAAGTTGGATAAATTATGTTCATATACACCTGTTACACAGGTGAGTGTAATTAACCTGAATATCATAATTGTTGACTTCCTTGACACAAGCAAGAGAAGAGACACAAATCATGGACAAGTATTGTTTATTTTCAAGTATAAAACACGGGCAAGAAGAGAAGCGAAGGCAAAGGGTAATAATACATCTACCAAACTTATTCTAACTACTGCCACAAATCTATAAAAAAAGGAACAATAAAATGGCGAAAAGGGAGAATGTTATAAACTGAACGCTGCTCTCTGTACATACAGTGATGCTCACATGTTTGCTGCATGCAAATCCTGGTTACACAGCAGGGTTTCGACAATAGTACAAGAATTACAAGTAAGAGAGGCGTAATACATTTAAACAGATAATTTGTTGACTGTAAATTTGTTGTTTGAAGGTGTATGTGAGACATTCTTTACTTTGAAACATCAAAATCCTTTATGTCTATAGTTTGGCCCTTTCTTAAATAAAAGGTAAACCAAACAGTCTATGTGGTTGTCTAATTTAGCCACATGGACATAAATCATACTGACTCTTTACTATCAATATCAAGCCCGTGTCCTTAAAGGTTACACCACTTCCACAGAACGCATCTTTCACTTGTGGGCCAGACACCAAAAAGGCCATTTGGGTAAATTATGTTGATGTACATCTGTAACACAGGTGGTCGTAATTAAGGCTGAGTATAATGATTGCTAAACTGGTTAACTATGAGAATTTTACAGTACTCATACTAGATGGTCACAAAGTCGACAGAAGACCAGAAGTTTTATGCTTTTAAACCTGTTAGATGTCTGAAACTCCATTGAACTTCTGCACCAGTCCCCCAGCAGGAGGAAGATGTCAGCTCTGGCCATGGGTTCGCCTGGACAAGCTCCGCAACCAGCACTGCACAAACAGAGGAATGGCGTGGAATTAGCTTAACAATACAAACAACGGCGAGCTTAACGTAGGGTAGAACAATACAACCAAGGGCCAGTTCACGTAGTCATCAGCAAAGTAATTACTGAAGGATTGAGGCGGCTCAACGACAGAGAAACAACAACAACATCAACAAACTCTGAAACGCCACGCCCCCTTCAGCGACTCATCAGTGATCATACATCTACGAAACGAGCCAATAAATAAAGACAATAATCAATATCTCCTTTGAGCGCTGTACTCACAATCATCAGGCGCCGTACAGTTATAACGTTACTCCAGTCCTCGCAATTAAAAGCGACAACCACAATATACGCATTGTAAACAAACTAAACATGCAAACATATAGTCTACAACAAACACGTGAAAGGTGCGCCGACGTTTGATATAACTATCAGCATCGCAGAACCTTCAACTGTCCACATTCTACATAAACGGGACAAAATGATTTATACCTACATACCTGAGCCTCCTCGCTTTCGCAGAAAAGCATCTGAATTTAGTAAATCTGTCCAGAAAACCATGGAAACACGAAGCTTACAGGCCTGTGGACTCACCTGGCAAAACTCTGTGGCCTTTGATCTAATCTTCTGCAGCGCCGACTAGTGGCGGTTGAAGGTACTACAGCTTTCTCTGATCGTCAGCTACCATGACCTACCATCACATACAAGGTGCGCCTGACCGTGACACGGTCTCAATTTAGCGCCGCCCAGTGACAGGGTAAGGTACTGCAACCACTAGCCTACATCTCCCACCGCCACAATCGGGCTGCACCTGACCGTCACACGCTTTCAATTTAGCCCAATCTAGATACCTTAGCTCAGGGGAAGCGGGCCTAGAAGCTAAAAGCAGGGGCTTAGTTCGTGAGATAATCATACAAAGAAATGTTCAGGAGTATCTGGAGATGTCTGACAAAGTGGGTAAAACACGCCAATGCAGGCCCGTATTAGAAGCTGGAACGGCACCATGAAATGGTTACCAGGCTGGAACGGCCCCCAAGAAATGGTTACCAGGCTAGACCGGCCCCATGAAATGGTTACCAGGCTGGACCGGCCCCAAGAAATGGTTACCAGGCTGGAACGGCCCCATGAAATGGTTACCAGGCTGGACCGGCCCCAAGAAATGGTTACCAGGCTGGAACGGCCCCAAGAAATGGTTACCAGACTGGAACGGTCCCATGAAATGGTTACCAGGCTAGAACGGTCCCATGAAATGGTTACCAGGCTGGACCGGCCCATGAAATGGTTACCAGGCTGGACCGGCCCCAATGGTTACCAGGCTGGAACGGCCCCAATGGTTACCAGGCTGGACCGGCCCATGAAATGGTTACCAGGCTGGACCGGCCCATGAAATGGTTACCAGGCTGGACCGGCCCATGAAATGGTTACCAGGCCGGAACGGCCCCAATGGTTACCAGGCTGGAACGGCCCCAAGAAATGGTTACCAGGCTGGACCGGCCCCATGAAATGGTTACCAGACTGGAACGGCCCCATGAAATGGTTACCAGGCCGGAACGGCCCCAATGGTTACCAGGCTGGAACGGCCCCAAGAAATGGTTACCAGGCTGGACCGGCCCCAAGAAATGGTTACCAGGCTGGAACGGCCCCATATACCAGGCTGGAACGGCCCCATGAAATGGTTACCAGGCTGGAACGACCCCAAGAAATGGTTACCAGGCTGGAACGGCCCCCAGTGCCTGCAGTACCTTACCCCGCCACTGGGCGGCGCTAAATTGAGACCGTGTCACGGTCAGGTGCAGCCCGATTGTGACGTGGGACGGCGGTCAGTAACTGCAGTACCGTAAACCGTCACTAGTCGGCGCTTTATGAACACCGTGTTAAACCACCATTGGAGTGTTTCTCATACTGCACTCTAAATTTCTTTCGCTAGACGACGCTTTTAGACCGTTGCTGGAAGGAACCAAATGCAAAACTTGGTTTATTTATTCCATATTACTCTATATTACGTTTATGAAGATTAGACATCCAGGTAGATATTGTTTTGAGGCTAAGAAAAAGTACTTTCTGATCTAAATCTTGTGCACTAAATAAGCAATTAACAAACGATGATTAAAATTAGACTAAATGAGGCACTAATTTTGAAAACACCACCACACACAATTCCTCTTTTCTCCTTTTATTGCTGATATAACCCTTCAAAATGTACATATTTTGTATTAGACTCTTACCCGACAATAAGTTGAAAACAATGCAGTATCTAAAGGTGAACTGCACATAACAAGCCCCCTGAGCTCTTAAAAACAACTACATGCTAAATGTGAGCCCCCTTAGGTACCATTAACTCATATTTCTGTTGCCTGATGAAATCATTGGTCAAAGTAAAGTCAACATCACACATTCTAATGAACTTTTCCCATTAGGTGTTGAAAAATATCGGCAAATTTTGGAGTAGAAATAAAATTGGCAGAGCTTCTAGTTAGCAACATTTTCCACAAAGAAGCAGAAGCATATCACATTTACATACTCATAAATTATAAAAAATTACATCAACTCAAAGTAAATTTGATGATGATAATGATGATGAAGAAACACAGCCAGAAACACAGCCGAAATAAAATACATGATACTAGTAACTTTTTTCCATTTCATGGCACAATTAGACTGAAATCATGAACTGGCAGCAAACATAAATATAAGTATCTTGACGAACAAAACAAGTTTAAAATGCCTCATTAAAGTCAAAATGATACAACATTCTTATTCTAGAGTAGTGCAGACAGGAATCAACATGACAAATGATACACATGTAGGCTGATAGTTGTATAGCCTATAGGGCCATTTGAAATATATATCTTCCTTAGTGGGTCAGGCTTTTCGGGCGATTTTAAAAAAGGTACTCCCGTAGCCTTTTTTTGAGGCTGAGGGGGCAGTGGGTTTTAATCCACTCAGTGTCTAGGGCACGGTATTGCAAGGTGGAGCCCATCCCTCTCCTTCCACTGCCTTTTACCTCCCCGACTGAAGTCAGGTACCCATTTTACACACACCCCAAAAGCCTGTCTTAAAGCCAGCTAAGGGAACAAGGAAACATCAAATGAATATAAATTCCTGTCTGAGGTAGATACATGACATAGTGTCATGGAACATTGAATGTAGAGGTGTATACATGTATGTTCATACAGTCTTTCTCTAAACTTAAGTTGTACAATAAACTCACAGTCATGATCACCAGTAGCAAATCTTTCAGATAAACCTTTTATCAAATTTTAAAGTTTCTTAAAGAGTTTATCATCAAAAGGTTGCCCCCAATCATCTATATTCTATGTCTTCCTTATCAAATTTGTGCCTTGATATATAAGAACAGTGAACGTTATGAAGAATTTAAACTGTTCTCCAACTCATAAGAAACACTCGAAGGAAATCAGTTTACCGGTAAGAACAGTTGGAGTTGGAGAACAGTTAAAATTCTTCATAATGTAATTTACTAACAGTGAACGGGTTTGCTGTAAATTTTTTGTCTTTACAAGTTAAAAAGGGTGTGGATGAAAGACTTTGAATTCATTCAGAACATTCTGTTTCTAAATACCAATACAGGCCTTCTTATTAATTTACCTATCTTGAATATTATATAGGTGTAGTCCTTTCAGGTTAGATTTCAATGTCATAAACTTACATACAACAGATGCAGAGTATATACACACAGATTTCGATGAAGGTAGAATATTACATAATACAAAATAAATCAAGCAACAGTTTTACTGGATAAATTCTCTGAAGAGTTAGACATTTCAGATAGCATCTATCTTTCGTCAGTGACTGAGAATGAGTCTGTATTATATACCAGTTACACTTAATAAAGAGACTCTTTCTACACAACCAAGTGTTTTATTCAGCCGACGTTTCGGTGACCGTCTGTCACCTTCCTCAGGGCAATTCTGACTGGTTCACATTGCACTGCAGCATAGGAATAAAACACTTGGTTGTGTGGAAAGAGTCTCTTTATTCAGTGACTTACCAACCTGTTGAAACTATTCACGGACCAGTTACACTTGTCTTCAGACTCATTCTCAGTCACTGATGAAAGATAGTGCATGCTATCCGAAATGTCTGCCTTTTCAGATAATTTATCCACTTGCTTGCTTTATTTTATATTACGTTATCCTATAGTCATACTTATTGCTGCAGGGACATCTCATCTTTTCAGATAGTTCTCAAATTCTGCCACAAACTTCTGCCATATCAGCATTTTCCTTGTACCTCTCCTGCTACATGTCACCACTGTGTCTCAGATAAGGCAATATCTAACGTTTCCACCGGTCACCATGGCAACGGTAGGCACAAAATAGGTTGAAAGTTGACACCCCCCACCTCCTCACCCACCACCCAACTGTACACAGACACCACAAACACGGATCCCTGCCTTTCAAAACTTCCTAAAATCCTATAATTATATCCTAAGGCCACACCAAGATTATTTGTTGCCTCTCAGATTTAAAAAAAAAAAAATATGAAGCGACAGGGCGAAAAAAAATAAAAAATAAAAACAGGCCTTGGCATCCTATTATATCCCCAAATGCTAGAATAGGTGCCATGAAGTCAACAAAAAAGACTGGGTTAAAATTTAAACAATGAATTTTGAACTTTTAATCAAACCACTGCATTGGTAGATGTAACAACAGTACTGTAACAACTAGGAAGAAAAGGACTTTCTTCAACCGTTGGAGGCAAAATATGAGCATTTTTTAGTTGATTTATACCCAGAATTTTTTTTTTGCAAATCAGAAAAAATGAAGAGGCGAATCCGAGAAGCAACAAATGAAATTGGTGTGGCCTAAACACACTATAAAATGTTGAACGTTAAGTTATACATACTCTGTACAATACAATATTTTCCTGTACAAAGTCATGGCACTTTGCGGTCATGCTGGCCTGTGTTTTTAACCCTTTAAAAGCTAAGGGTGCATCCATGAAACAACCGTGTATCATGTTGTGGCATATGTAAGCAGACAGGGGGTTAATAAACACTTGCTTTAAACATGGTAACTTTTGCACCCTATTCAATACAGTCTCAAAACAGTCACTGTGGTAGATTTGGTAGCCTGGGTGACATCAGATAAATCTCCCAGTGGATTTCTTCGGGAGTAAGACACTATAGTTGGTCAGCCCCTAACCAACTGTAGTGTCTTGCCTGCAAAGAAATCTACTTGGAGTATAGAATCTGTTTTGCTAAGTGGCTCCTTTCACTCACTAGCCAAGGAGCCACAAAGCAAAATCTGTTGGCACCCAGCTATAGATTTGGTGCCAATTGAATAAAATGCGTACTGTTCAAGTTTTGTGCACATTTTGGCTTAGTGATTTTGTTACATAAATGAGTGCTTTCAAAGATGAACTGTGACGTATGATTTTGATGGTCTGGATTTTTAAATCTAAACTATGTGGAAGAAAGAAAAATAATGACTGTCTTAGACAACTTATTTAAAAACTGTTTGAAACATCATTATTTACATGGAAATTTGGGTCCAAGTTTCTTTTTTTTCTGGAGGAAATTTGACTTGGAGCACTAAAAGCATATTCAGTTTCTTGTATGTTGCATGAATACAGACACATATTGCAAAAAATACCGGGTAAAAATATGATCCACCAACCACCCCTTTTACACAAATGGACCAGCCGACACAGAGGCAGAACAAGGCAGATGTTGGGCAGGTCCACTGCTCCTTGGGGGGTTCACAAGTCGGGGAACCTATTGGGGTCTTCTTTGAAGTTGTTGGGGATGAGGAAGAAGGATTGTGGGTAATAATCGGAGTCCCGAGCCTGGAAGTCCTGAAACGTTATCTTGGCTGTGATGGTCGGAAGGACTGGAATTTCTGCAGACAAGGAAAAATCAGGCTTTAATTATCACTTAAAATGCAGATATACAATCACTTCTACCACAGCCCAAGGCCAAGAGAAACAGGGTCTACAATGTATATTGGGGATGGCTGTGGTAAAATTTCCTTGGGGGTATGTTGGCCCTGGAGCCAAGGAGCTGGCCTGTGTAGGCCCTAGAAACTGTACTTGCTAAGGGTCTAACTGAGGAGGGTCTGTGTTAAAATTTCTACGGGGGTATGTTGGCCCTAGAGGTGAAGAGATGGCCTGTGTAGGCCCTGGAAACAGTCTGGCACCCAGGCTAACCCTGGAACCAAGGAGCTGACCTGTGTAGGCCCTGGAAACAGTCTGGCACCCAGGCTAGCCCTGGAACCAAGGAGCTGGCCTGCGTAGGCCCTGGAAACAATCTGGCACCCAGGCTATCCCTGGAGCCGCGGAACTAGCCTGTGTAGGTCCTGGAAGTAGTCTGGTATCCAGTCTATTGGTGTGTTTGCTCGAGTGCATGGCTTTTTCCTTTGACAATTCCTTCTTTTGTCTTTCAACTCTCTGACAATTGTTTAACAGCTGCCAAGGTTTTCCTTAATTTGGTGATGGAAGCACAGTACAGATGACACGGCTGACTCCTGAACAAATCACCTGAAACATCAGCTCCTTACACCCCCTTTCCAACAGAGGCTGCAATCGCTGGACTTTCATACACAAAGAATACATCTTTTAATTTTTGTGCATTTTGTCATCTTCTAGCTAGAATAATGTTTTACATCATGCATTATAATCCAATTATACATTAAAGGGTCACACAAATCCAGTTTTGGTCACTCAACGCTTAGCGACTTTACCTAATGAAAAAGGGGCCTTACAGGTGATGAAATGCCCGGTAACTATACTAGTTGGGTCTTTCTGCACTGCCAAGCTTGTTCTAATTGTATGTCACCATTCTCCACTTAGTAATCACAAAAACACCAGCTTTCCTTAGTCTCCACCAGACTCCTTTGCCGGCTGGATAAATAGTAGAAATCGGTCAAAAAAGGAATATAATTGGCCAGGGGAGTTACCAGCCATAGAAGGACAAGTTTGCCTGCACAGAGACAAATTTGTCCTTCTATGGCCAGTGACTCCCCTGGCCAATTACTAGTATATTCCTTTTTTGGCCGATTTCTACTATCTATCCAGCCTGCAAAGAAGTCTGGTGGAGACTAAGATTTCCTGCAGGCTACACAGTTTTAACAAACCACATCAAAGACACCAGGAATGTGGATAACTCAGCTCCAGGCACCAATTACTGAGATTTCCACTCTGTTCCTACTGGAGTTTTGGCTCCAATTAGGCAGCACCAAATTAATACCTGACAAGGGACTGACTTCAGTTACAACACAAAGTAGAGTCTAACTTGACAAATAAATTTTGAACGACCAAATACAGAATGTACTTCAGAAATGAATTTGTTGGGTGTTTTTTGTTGGGAGGTTTCTAGGCTATAATAGAACATACTGACAACAAGTATCTATGGCAACCTTTTGTGGCATAAGACAGCTGAATTGTGTACCACACATCCACGACTGTTTTAAGAATTCCTCAACATACTGTCCCCATCCTGTTGTATGTGGCAGGATTTGAGTGATCTGTGTTTCAATCCCTTCAATCATCAAGCCTTTTAACAGGTGGTTCAAATGAGGAGGCCTAGGGGAATCTCAGAATCACTCAGGAAATGCCTTCTAACAGTGACATCATCACACAGATATCTTGTTTACATTCTCTAATTCTGTGCCTAAGTAGGCCAGTCTCAAAACATAAATCTTATTACCTCAAGTACATTATGATGAATTGTGTATAGATATGTCATTGAGATGATGTTATTGTGCATGTATCTTTAACTTAGCAACTTCATCTTGTGAGGCATTGAACAGATCATTGCATGGTCTTTGCAAAAGTTGCTGAAAGAGTTTTATACAAAATTTTGTATTCTGTTTTGATCTTCGTTCTTGTAGATTCTTCTGAGCATTATGTTTTTCCAGTAGTTTTACAAAGGAAAGCATTGTGGGAAGACTGACCAAAGCATTGTGGGATGACCAGGAAAAGCATTGTGGGAAGACTGGCCAAAGCATTGTGGGAAGACTGACCAAAGCATTGTGGGATGACTGACCAAAGCATTGTGGGGAGACTGACCAAAGCATTGTGGGAAGACTGACCTATCTTGACGGGGAACCCAGAAGGCAGCTTCAACTGCACGAACTCCCTCAGCTTCAGGAAGTGCTTAAAGGGAGCGATGATCTCCAGAACATCCAGCAGCCTACAGCAGGAGGAGAGACATTAGTGGGGTCTTTCCTCCCAGTAACAAATGAATAAATGAATGAACTTTATTGTTCCACAATCATACTTGCATTGGGTTCCAGTAATATGTCATTAAATACAGAAGACACAGACACAGTATGTGGTTTTGCAGAAACAAAAGACTGAAGTTAAAATGGATTCAATTTTTTCAGCAATGAAACTGACACATGTAGGTGTGCTAGTGGTTGACAAAATCAAAGAAATTACCTGTCTAGTCTGATGGGAAACTCTTCACTCTGCAATAAAAGGTAAGAAAAATACAACATCATTAATACACTACTTATATCTGCAGTTTTTGTAACTCAACTGAGGATAGATGCTTATTTTTGTCATAGTGTACTACAGGAGTACTACATGTATATACTTCTGCCAAGGTGACAGATGCAAATGAAGTTTGAAGTTTGTCATGGATAGATATGGCATTTGAACAATTATACAGTCAGGCCCTTGTTTGTGCATTGTTTCTCTGTTTTAAAACTCATAATTCAAACTTTGGAAACATAATGCCCTTCTGTAGTCAGGGAAAACTTTATGCAACAAAAGACAAGATTAGGGGAGTAGTTACCATGGCAACAGTTGCCTTGAGAGACTTCCGAGACTCCTTGACGACCATGGGTCTGCCCAGGTGTGGCCACCTGTCATCACAAACAAAAAACATAAACAAGTAAACAAACAGTATAACTTGCAAATCCTAATTTTTTAATGATTTTTAAATGACAGCAAGATATCAAGCAGCAAGTATGACCCTTACCTTCCTGACGGCGCGGTGACGTACTCCTCCCAGCTGACAGGAGAAGGGGGCGGGGGCTGGATGGACTCCCTCCTGACACACGGCTGCTGTGGAACACAATTAATAAAACAAGAAATTCACAACAACTCTAAATAAGTCGGTGGAGGTTTGAAATCTCTAGATACCACAATGAAATCTTAAATTTCTTGTTTATTTCTATAAAAGCTAGCAAGAAAGTTTTCCTACCTGAAACACAACTACAACAGGATCATCAAAAAAATTATACTCACATCACAGCTGTTGTAAGAGTAACTGTAAGGTTGTAACTCACATCACAGCTGTTTTCCACAAAGAATCCCCGACTGAGGCTGTCCAGCAGCTCCTTGTTTTTCTTCAGGTCTTCAGCAGACAAATGTTCTCTCCTGAGGGGCAACAGGGTCAAGGGCAAGAAAACGGCTGGATCTTTACTGATTTTGACCTTGAAATGGCTAAGACATTGAGTTACGGACAATGATTTTGGTTTGATGCAATGGATCTTATTTGTACTACTGAATGTCGTCAAGGAGGTTTACAATTAGATATTTTAAAGCTCCTTGATGTGGATGATATCCTTCTTTGTCTAATTTAAAAGTCTACTTTTTTTTACAGTAACTGTCGTCTTGTATAGGTGTATGATTCTCGATCCCGAATGTTTACTTACAGGCTTCGTTTACATTATGTTTGGCCATTTACGTCTGGACATGCCCTACTGAGTTATACTTTTTGCACCTTGTAACTTGTTGTACAGTATTTCGTTTGAGGACGAACGACTTTGGAGAGGGGGACGAGTGTTAGCAATGTGTTTTAGGTTACTGTAGTTAGAAGACAACAGGAAGTTGCTGACCAAGCTGATAGCAGCCCACGCTCACAAATTAAGTCAGCTTCTATAACATTCTGGTTAATATTGTGATGTAAGAGAAGATCAACCTACCTTTTCCTAGACTCCAGTAGAATCCCACCTATATGGTAGTAGTCAGCTGAGAATGTGCCCACTGACTCCTGGGTATAGTAGGAAGTGAAAAACAGATGAAAATTTCTTTGTCAAAACATTCATCAATTTAGGCAGGTTTCCTCAAATTTGATATCTATGAAATCTGATAACACTAGCACCAGCAACTAGCTGTGACAAAATCAAAACATTGTTCCGAGCTTTTTGTAAAACTATTTCAAAGTGAAAGGATAAAAGTTGAACACACAATTTTTCAACACAAGTACATGTATCTCACAAACTGCGCCACACTACACGTTTGTCTCCCTTTCTTTCCAAACTCTCCCCATTACGTATTGAGTTTCCAAATGCCATCCAATGAGCTCTTTCCTCATGTTACTCCTTTCAGATGCTGATAATTCCTCTAAGACCCAGATAGCTCCTTTAAGACGTACTGTCTTGTCCTCCCTGAAGACCCATCCCGTCTGTGCCCGTTGGAAGGTGATGGCCTTAGTCGACATCTGCGCTGCCACCACGTCACTACTCATCAGAACATCCACCTCTTCCTCTATCTCCATCTCTGTCTCCTGCAGCCAATCAGAGAAAAGGGCGGGAAATTCAAAATTTGGAGGAAACCATTCAGAACAGGATAGGGGTGACTGGATTTTTCAGTTGACCTGAATTTTGCCACTCATGACGGACAAAACTTCTGGCCTCTCTGTCACATTGATACACAAATTTGGCACATTATGACATGTAAAAGGATTAAAATGGCATTAACTTATGCTAGAACCTAAGCTTATAGAGTAAGTTGCCAGTACAAATTGAGACTACAGGAAACAATATAGGGCTGGGCAGAAATATTGTACAAAGCACTCTCCAACTTGCCACATGAACATAAAAAAAAAAAATCTAATTCTTGCACACCTTTTTAATAGATGCAGACTATCATAATTATAATACCTTTCTACACTAAGCACCAGAGTGAAGGTAGAAAAGACATAACAACAAGACAACAATAGGATGAGAATAGGACTACAATAGGACAACAATAGGACTACCACAGCACAACATCTTCAGGAGATGGACTCACCACAGAAGAAACAGACTTTCATCCACCAGCAGAAGGAAAAGAACAGGGTATATCAGGACAAGACAGAGTCATTTTGTACAACAAAAGGCCTTCACACTTGGAGAAAATTAATCTGTGATTTGTCTCAGACCAGACACATTGTACTTCTAGCAAAAGGCCTCCAGATTGCATAAACTTGTCAATACTATGCCTGTGACCTGTCTCAAGCTAGAAATGCCACCATATATATTCTCTAAGAAGTACATGTAGACAGATTTCTTTTTTTCTGAGATTCTTGTTTCTAAGTGTGAATTTTGGCAATAAGACAGTGCTCAAAGAGGAAACTTTGGTGGACAAGCATCAATGTTAAAAATTGAAAGTACATTTAGTCTCTGGTATCAACATGTACACCAGGAAAAAGTTATTAGCCTAGCTCTAAAATCTTAATGTTGCTCTGGTCAACTTTTTATTGCTTCCAAACAAAGATCTGCTATATTACAAGACACACAGTTAACATAATTTCTTTCCTCGTAGTTAAAACTGAAGATGCTTACCTCACATCTTATTCTCTGGAACACCTTAAGATCGTTGTCGAGGACGACCAAGGAGACGTTGGGTCTCAGGTGGCCGTTAAAGATGAAACTCAGGTCTCCTCGCTGCCACCTCATGTCCGAGAAATCCACCAGCGTCGTGTCCATTCTGCAGAAAAACACAGAAAAACATTTCAAAATACACCAACAAACTTTATTGCATAGCAATTGTACAAGGCACAATGTATGGCATCTATTGCTATATAACAATAACATACAGTACTATGATACTAGACACTTGGCTTCTTGTTATTCTTGTTAAGTATTCAATTATCATCTGCAGATCTGCTAACGTTATTACTCATGAGGATTGTGTACTAGTATAAGATGTAGCCAAAGTAATGAAAATTCATTCAAATTCAATTCTGAGACTTTTCAATACATGTAGTACAGCTGTTAAAAACCAACTACCAAAAGTATTCCAGATCAGAAGGGGCAGAAATGCTAGCCTGGGTGACATCCTCCATAGTTTCCGCCGGCTCCCTTATGTATTAGCCAGCCTGGCCAATTTGATACTGTCTTTTGCCACCCTAGGATCTGCTTGGAGATTAACTCTTTCCACATGTTTGAAGACGAAGGGCCACAGGAAACACAGCAGAAACAGTCACTTTTCCCTAGATCCTTTTATAGTAGAAGGAAATACAGTCTGTATAATCAAACTTCCCCAGACTAGATCCCAGTGACCACAGCCACCTCTCTCCAGGGTCTTACTTCAGTTTGTTGAGAAACCAGACTCTTTCCACATGTGTGGTGATCCTGAGGTGACAGCCCAGTCTGCAGGGGCTGCACAAACCCCAGAGGTCTGCCTTACTGGTGAAGTCTAGCATGATGCTGTGAGGAGGACCCACAACCCAACACTACTGTCTTCCCACTCATGCACAAAAAGGTAAGAACCACACTCTTTGACCTGACCTCTTTCAACTTTCCTTAAGTTAAACACAGACTTCTTGAGTTTTTTTCCGGGTTTTAGGACTACTATACCTGCAATGGGGCTTTCTCAGAAACTGTGCCCTCCCCCATGAGGAGTATCAAATCATTTTCTTTGGCAATTGGTCTGTGTTTCTTATCTGATGACACAGCTAATTACTGTGATAATTAATTAGTTCCACCAGTAGGCCAAGACTGTATTCATCATTCTTAATTGGACAGCTCAGCTATTATAGGATCTTGAAGACATACAACAAAGATAAGGATGTTCAACTTTTGGCTTGAGCTCCTGGAACTTTCTTAAAAACACCAACTTCTTGAGACCTACAATGTATCAGCTTTCTTGGGGTATTTCTAAAGAAGCTCTGCTCTCCACAGGAGCAAAGAATCTGGAGCAGATTATTTTCTTTGGTAATTGGGCAACAAGAGAGGTTGTTATCAGATAAGCCTAGTTATACTGCTGATGATTAATTAGTTAGAAATGTTGAGAAAGATCCCTTAGCAAACTATCAGTACTGAAATGTGACTGTCAGTAACTGTCACCCAGTACTGATCAGTTACTGATCAGTTACTGATCTACTACTGTATCACAACTACTAATTATTCACAAAATATGCAAATTTCCAGTAACAGATCAGTAGTAGATCAGTAGTCGTATCTGAGAGACTGCAAGTAATAACCAGTAACCGACAGTAGTAGATCAGTAGTAGATCAGTAGTAGATCAGTAGTAGATCAGTAACTGATCAGTAACTGATCAGTAACTGATCAGTAGTAGATCAGTAGTCGACCAGTAGTAGATCAGTAGCTGATCAGTAGTAGATCAGTAGTAGATCAGTAGTTGAATTTGAAAGCTGTGATTCAGCAGTTTAATCAGGGGGACAGCTGTAGTCAATTATAGTCAAACAGTGCAGTCCTTTAGAAATGGACCAAGCTTGTTTACTTTTTCTAGTGTGCCGTCGATCTTTACCAGAATAAAGGCCAGAAAAGGTCAAAATATTTTAAAATGTATTCTAAAATGCCTTTAGAAGGAAGGGTGTTGACATCATGACTTAATTGTTGAAGACAGTTTTGGGGTGAAGTGAAAAGTAGCTAATCTAAGGCTGCATATTATGTTAAAAACTTAGTTACAAAATTAATCTACTTACTGTGTAGTATTGTCTGTTCTTTCTGATCTCTAGATAGCTGTGAAATGGCTACAACTTAATGCAGACTGCATGCAACTCATGGCAATGTAGTGAAATTAACCATTGGCTTTAACTGAAAGGAGAAAAACACTTCACATACCTCTTACTCATTGTCCTTGCCACAGAATCACATCAATAACGGTCATTTAGGCCTTACTTGTTTCCTAGGAGCTCCTAACCGCTTCCCCATAGTCTTGATAGTCAGAACGTACACTGAAATCCTTTGATTCGCACCAAACTTTAACTAAGTACAGAGACATGACTCTGTGGCAAGGCTGCCTTTTTTCAACTGAAAATGGTGGTTAACTGACATCAAATGCTTTTAAATGCACCAATCAGATGACTAAGAATGATCACATGATAAACATGCTGGGGTGACTGTGATTGGTTAAGTGTTCCAGTAGATGTCAGTAACAAAACAGTAGATGACAGTAATGCTTTGATTGGTCAGACAAGTCATCTATGAATACAAACAAATTGAATTAAAGGATGTCAGTACTTGTCAGTACTTGTCAGTACTTGTCAGTACTTGTCAGTAAGAGGATCAGGAGCTGCCAGTAACGGGCAGAATTCAGTAGTATATCAGTTATTGCCAGTAGTTTTTCAGTACTGTCATGACAGTAACCGTCAGTAAGATATCAGTAGAAACAATTCTTAGGAAGCCTAAGTACTTGTCAGTTATGAATCAGGAGTCGTCAGTAAGCTGACTTACTGAAACGTTACTGAAATGTGACTGTCAGCAACTGATCAGTTACTGACAGTCACATTTCAGTACTGATAGTTTGCTAAGGGATATAAGAAAGGTATAAAACATAAAACTAGATTTAAACGTATTCATTTGGTATTCAGCATTCATGACTTTGCAGAAACGACAAAACTGTGTTCAGAAATATCAGGCCAATACCAAAGAAAATATTGAATGTCTACACTCAAATAAGCAAATCTTTTTTCAGTACAGTTTTAACAGCTGAAAAAGCAGGCCGGTAACAGGCTTGCAAGTTGCCAACTTTCCACCAGTGCCAGTTTCTGTGGTTTGGCAGGACTTCACTCAGATTTTATAGTGACCTGAAAATGGTTCATGGGTTTGAACTTTGGTTTGGCGCTAGTGTCAAAGACATATCAAAGCTTCCCTTGCTACTTTCCTATCCTGTATGGTGGGAAGTCGGGTATTCTGAATGGGTTGTCAGTCTAAGTGCTGTTACTGGACAAGCTAACTTTGTTAAAAAGTTATAAATGTACATTGTAGCGTCAGAAATGTCTGTGTCCCGATAAAACACAGTATACATGTAATTTGATCTGAAACTACGTACCTAGATTTATATAGAGCTTATTTTTTTAGTGAGTAGAATCTTAGGATTTTTTTCCATTTGGTAGTTTGTAGTTCACCTTACGAAAGTTGCTTCACTTTTTGTTGCCTTCAGGATACCCTCTTATAAACAGTGCACAAATGGAACCTCCACTCTGACATGACCTGTCATTGGGGTCAACCTTTTAAAGTTAAAAGTTCAGTAGGCCATGTGAGATCACACTGTCAGAGCACTGAGCTACATGTATGCTGTCAGAGGGAGGTCAACAAAAACACTCAGGACCCTGAACAACTAGGGACTGTTCACTAAATACACACCCAGGGGAGCCAGAACAACCACTAGATACATATAGGGACTACTGCCTGAATGCACAGCCAGATTAGACAACTGGCCATATCCCGCATAGGCATCTTATATGCACTCTTTGTCAGACTTGAATATATGTAAAATCAGATTTTAAAGTAATTATCAAAGTCACGGCTTACATCCTATGTGCTACTGGATAAGGCTAGCTTTTCAATCGAACACAAACCTCTGATTTGATTTTGATATGTAATCAGAAGTCTGAACTGCATTTCCCGACTACTATTCTACACAATGCATCACTTCTGTTTCTTTCTTTCCACAGAAAACCACTAAGTCAGACGTCAAAACCAACAAAAACAGCAGCAATGCCAACATCCAGCAGACCACACCAATTATCACCGTCCCATGTCAGGAGGATGGCCTGTACCTGGGTATTGGTTGTCCTCGTGCTTCTGTCAGTTGATGATGTTGCTTCTCAACAGACCACAGCCAACTTCACCGGGTACGAGACCCCCCTACAGGAGGTGGAACCTGTGTACTGTCCCATCGCCTGTAAGTGCGAGTGGCTCTACGACTCCGGCGTGTACGTGGACTGTCGCGGGTACGACATCTTGTTCCTTCCCGACGAATACCCGCAGAGAACGCTCTGGCTGTCCCTTTCCCAGTACATCCTTACAAATGGCCTCCAGCCGAACAGTTTCGTACAGACGCCATACCTTCGCTCTCTTTCTCTCCGACATAACAACTTAGTCCACATCTACCCAGACGCTCTAGCAGCCATCCACGAGCTTAACGAGCTTGACCTCAGCCATAACGAGCTGAACGACTTACGAGGCATCTTCAAGTGGGTGCCAGGTCTTAAGACGTTGGACCTGTCCCACAATAACTTCAACACCCTTGACGAATTCTTGAAGGAGGTACCGGAGCTGAGAAGGCTGTATGTACATCATAATGAGCTACTACAGCTGGGTACACTAAATCATCTACGATACCTCAGTGTCCTCATCCTGGCACACAACAACCTCACCACTATAGAAGGTACAATGGAGAACTGTACCAGACTCCGGGCTATCGACATCAGCCATAACAAGCTGACGAGCATTGACGGAACGTTGGAGGACATGTCGATCCTACAGGAACTGAAGGTGAGCTACAACAAGCTCTCAACGCTGGGAAACGTCTTCAGTAAGAAACACAACGGGACGTGGAGCATCAAGAGAGTGATGGCTGACCACAACCGCATCACTTCCGTAAAGGGCATCTTCCCAAACATGCCTAACCTCGAAACTTTAGACTTAAAGCACAACAACCTCACGACAGTGGAGTACGCCTTCCACCATAACAACAAGCTGGAGCAGCTCTACCTCAGCCACAACCAGATTCAGATCATCCACAATGTCTTCTACAACCTGCCTCGTCTGGAGGTGCTGGACCTGCAGAGTAACGACATCACCAACATCGACGGAGCCTTCAGAAACAACCGAGCCATCAAGGAGCTTAGTCTGAGCCACAACAAGATCAACGCCTTGTATGGCGACTTTGACTCGATGAAGCAGCTGGAGTTTCTGGATCTGAGGTACAACAAGATCGATCATGTTCGTAACTCCTTCATCACAGGCCAGCTGCCCATCCGCTGGCTGAAACTCGGACACAACAACATCTCTGTCCTCCACGCTGTCTTCAACGACATGCCTAACCTGATTGAACTGGACCTGAGCCACAACAGCATCCACACAGTCCGCTACTGTTTCCATGAGTTAAGAAGTCTGCAAGTTCTCGATCTGAGCCACAACAAGTTAGACTACATCGACGGTCTGTTTCACCACCTCCCTTCTCTTGAGTATCTACATCTTGAGCACAACCTGGTCTACTCCCTTGGCTCAGCCTTTCATAACTTACAGAGACTGAAGTCCCTGAACTTGGCGAACAACTCCATCAACAACTTGGGTAACGGATTCAGCAGAAACGTCAACCTTACAAATCTGGACCTTACAAGCAACAGGCTCACCTCCTTGGGAAACTCCTTAAAGAAACTGTCAAAACTTAAGTGGTTGTTTCTCAGCCACAACGAACTCGACCACCTTAAAGACGGTTTCGAAGACTTGACTGACCTGAAGGTTCTTGACCTCAGCAATAACAGCTTGTACTGGATCTATGAAGCCTTTAAGAACCTTGGCAACCTTAAGAAGCTAGATCTAAGTCATAACCACCTCACGAGCATTGCCACAGCCTTCTCGGTTCTGGACAATCTTGAGGAGCTGCATCTTCAGCACAACAAGATCCAGTCTCTGGACAAGGCAATAAGGAGAATGAAGAAGCTGCGATGGGTGAACATGAACTACAACAATATCTCCAGCATTAAGGGGGAGTTTAAAAACCTGGTGCACCTTCATGGGATGTACATCAGCCACAACAACATCCAGTCAGTACGGCATGGATTGGATGGGCTTCTGAGTCTTCAAATCGTCGACCTCAGTTTTAATAAGATTACCAACCTCGACGATGCTTATTCCGACTTACATTTCCTTGATGAGCTACATCTGAACAACAATGGAATTGTGACCATCGGGAAGGCGTTCCGAAACCTACGGAACGTGCGTTGGCTGCACATGCACTACAACAACCTGACGTACTTGGGTAAAGAGATGCTGGGTTTAAAGGCAGTAGAGTTTGTGAACGTCAGCTGTAACCAGATACAGGACTTGAGGATCGACTTCAGCCAGATGACAAACTTGGAGATTCTGGATCTGAGCCACAACCGACTGGGGAACTTGACGAAAGAGATCAAAGCGCCCAGCCTTGTCAGCTTGTTCCTGCGTAACAACAACATCGGCTTCATCGAGCACACGTTCCTTGCCATGCCGTTTATGCGAGTCCTGGATCTAGCCTACAATCATATCAACGACATCACCTACATGTTCTACGACTCTCCGAACCTTTACGCGCTGGACTTGAGCCACAACCGGATCCGTTACACCGAAATGGCGTTCACGAACAATCCGTTCCTGGGGGAAGTCTACCTCAACAACAACCAGATCACCAGCATTGAGAACACGTTTGCTCACCAGAGCTACCTGGGGCTTGTGGATCTCAGCCACAATAAACTGACGTCTGTCCACAACCAGTGGTGGCTGCCGATTTACGTGACGCACCTACGACTTGGTCACAACCCCTGGCACTGCAACTGCCCCATGCTACAGTTTATCATCGTACTTAACAGACGCTCTGACAAGAGGCAGGTCAACGTCACGTGCGAGACGCCCACAAGCGCCCACGGAAAATTCATCTGGGCGTCCGGCATCCAAGGACCTCCGAAGATGCAGATGAACAGGACACACATCTTAGTGAAGAAGGGACAAGACGCTACGCTCTACTGCGAGACTCGGGGGTGCCCCACGCCCAAAATATCCTGGGTACTCGCCAACAAGACAGTCACACCCGAGAAGACTGAACCTGGCTACACGGTGGAGGAGGTTGGGTCTGTGAGTGTCTTAACCATTGAGGAAGTGGATGAGACTGACATTGGGAAGATTAAGTGTGTGTCTAGCAACGTGCAGGGGAGCTCTACACGTGTTGCCAAACTGTGTCTGAAGAAACAGGATGCTTACATGTTCTTTGAGAGAATAATATGTGAAGTAACGTAGACAAGAAAGCTTGAAGTAGACAACACTATGAAAACAAAGCCTGTGCCATTGTAACTTTCTTCCGTTTTCTTATATTTTTCCCTGTTTTGCAATTTTTCTTACTTTAAGTTCAAATTTTGTTGTTAAAAATCCAACAAATAGCAAATTGAATTGGTATGGCGAGATTTGTAATGTTACTACAGGTAGAGAATGACTTGTAAGATACTTTGTTTCCCATGTATTTATTAGTATGGTGCTAAATGTATAGATAAATTAGTTTAGTGCAGAAACTCACTTATTGATATACATAATTAAGAGCCATCCTTTGAACATCTAGTATATAAATAATGTAAACTTGTACCACAAAAGTTTTGGTGTCAATTTTTTGGTTCCTCTGCACAATATTAATCTACAGCACAAGCCCAAGATCCTCTACATTTATGTATCTTTGACCTTAACTTGACTGCATATATATATATTAGCAGACTTGTAATTGTATAGGGGCCACAGTGACACCATACATTTGTATTCAGTCAATGGGATATTAAAAAAAAGAGATTACCGGTAACAAATGCAGGCTGATAATTTAGTTTGATATCTTTCCCCTATTAATTGCAGCCAAATATTTTAACTAAATATCATATGTAACTGATAGAACATCGATAGACACATACATACAAGTTGAGACTGCAGTCTGTTCTAGTTTACCTGCCAAAGTTGCTCTGAGTCCAGTAACTTTGCCAGTAATTGAAAGCAGCTAGAAAGCTGTAGGCAGTGACAACCAGTGTCCCTCACACACAACAAACAATGGTTCATCCCTAACTGAGAACATCAAGTGGTTGGTCCCCTCCAGGTTGACCCCGGGTCAGGTTTGAGGCACATGTGAGATTTCCTGTCCTCCCCCTGGAGAACACAGGGTCTCTCCTAACAGTGGAACAGAACTGAGCCGCACATGACAGAAGAACCGTCTTGGCACAGACCTCGATCTCCCCCACCAAAACCCTGGACAGGGATCAAGTCACCCATCTGGCAAGGCTTTAACCACCCGGCTATCTGTGAGTACATCTTAGATCTCTAACTTCTTGAAAATTAACTTGTAGAGTCAATATCCAAACAGACAGGCATAAACTGAACAACAGAGATAGACCGGCCGGCTTAACCTGTTCCATATGGTGTCATGAGATCATGTGTGTTGCACAACAGGAAAGAGTACAGAGGTTGTAGCCTACACCAGGCCTTCTGAATTGGGGTTATGGATAGTAGAATTCGGCAAAAATAGGGTGACTAATTGGCCAGGAGAGTGAGCCAGCAGTGAAGTCATAACACGTCCCTTTGCACAGTCAAGCAAATGTATGGTGGCTAAGCTCCCGCCAAATTATTCTACATATTTGGCTAAATTTTACTATTTTTCAGCCAGCATTGTTACATAAGTCTGGTAGAGACTAGTTATACAGACTGAGGTGATGAAAAGGTCCAGTAGAAATTTCAAGGTACCACATGAGGATGCACTTTTAACTTTTACGGTCTAACGGTTATAGGTCTTGCACCTTTGGTTAAGGTATGGTGTTGAAAGCGACGATTCCTGCCAATATTTATTGCAGTCTGAGATGGAGGTCTCTCTCTAAGGTTACTGAGCAAACCCCGACTGTAGACAGACAGGGGTGTAGGTCACACATCTCCCTCTGTGGTGATGAAATTTGGCAAGTCCAAGTCCAAGGCTGATGCATTAGTTGTGCCTGACCTAGCTTCACTAGCCTGGTTAAACTGTACAATTGTGCTTCCCGAAATCTCTACGGTGCTTGCAGTGTTGCCCACCTGAACAGGTCAATTACTAGCGAACGCCAGGGAATTTTTACGATGTTGGTTTCAATTACTTCGCTCACTACAGTAATCAGATGGGGTGGAAAGATAGGCTGTCAGAAAAAAAGTCCTATGGTGCTTACGATTGGGGCAGTAAAAGCCGGCACATGGAAATGGTTATCTGTCTGTCACATACTAGTAACCAACCGGCAAACTGCACATGGCGTAACACGTGAGTTTTCAGATAGGATCAGATAGGAACAGATAGGATCTGGCCACTACACACAAATGCACATCTCTACATACTCATTTAGCCTGGATACCAGACTGTTTGCAGGGCCTACACAGACCAGCTCCTCTGCTCAAGGGCCAACATGCACCCAAAGAAAATTTTACCACAGCCACCAAAGTTAGGCCCCAGGCCTGTTTCTCTGACTCAGGGAGCCTGAGTCAAAATTTCCTTGCATGGGGGCATGTTGGCCCTGGAGCTGAGGAGCTACATGTAGCATGTTTAGGCCCTGGAAACAGTCTGGCATCCAGGCTACACCCCTCTGGAGAGGTTTTCTGGGTCTTACAGAGTTGCCAAACAGACCCAGTTCAGGGGCAGGTCGTGTGATGACAGCAGGCTGGGGAAACGTACACAGACATGATGTCATGCTTTAAAAGCTACAAGCTGTGTAACAGTTACTGTAGTACTTGTAGGCTCTTGCAGGTGATGCAACACTTAAAGGAGCTATTGAGCACATCGGCAGAACGTACTGCGCCTGCGCAAAACCCATAATGTATTGTGCATAGCACTTTGGCAGAACGTCTCATATAAGGTTGAATTCGCGTATATAAGCTTAAGGGTGACATCCCGTCTGTAGTTTTCAAATGTTGTGTAGAAAAAGATATGGTCTGCAACAGGCAAAATTCTGATGCAATGTTGACCAAAAATCCAGCGAAAATCCAGGTTTTGCGCAGACGCAGTACGTTCTGCCGACGTGCTGAGCTATTGTACCTTAAATTTACATGTAGATCTCAAAGCCTCAAAGAATTTAAAACATTCTGGTGAAAAAAATTTTTGACCTTGACTTTAAAAAATCCTGTTCATTTTTTACACCGAAAAGTACTTTCACCACTGCTTAGGTATTTTACCTGGGAAAAATTAAATTTAAACCTTTCTCCAGAAATTGTACAATTTTCCATAATTGATTACTCACTGGCAACAATATATAATTCAGTCAAACAAGTAGGACAACTACTTTGCATGGTCCATTTCACTCAAATTGTCAGCTCTAAAAACCTTAGTTCACCAAAACGCCACCCATGAAAATACCAGACAGAAGTGTTAGGCGAAGGTTTGCACTGTAATTAACACACAAGTGGGAAAAATAAAGTCTAACTGACCCCCAGTCTGACTCCTGTGACTGCCTTGAATTGGCTGGAGGTGCTTTAGAACAGGGTAAGTAGGTAGGAGGTCAACATCTTTGCAAAATTGGCCCAAGTTCAACATTTATGTTTGTAGTCAATTAGGTTTTTCTGACATTCTACTTAACTTTATGTTATGAACCAAAATTTAGGTTAGGCACACCAGTGGCTCTATTCCCCTTTAAACTAATTTTGAGCCCTGCCTCAGACATAACAACCTTGGTGATTAGAACATGTGCGGAAGAAGGAAATGCCACAGCAGTATTCAACCCTTGAAGGTCTTAGCCTTAGATACGCCTTTCCTTACAAGGGGGCCTGCATGCCCTTTTTCGTAAGGCGTAATCAGGGCTTTTTAGTCGCCGTAATTCGTAGGCAGACGTCCCAAAAATCAACGTAATTCGTAATAGTACATTTGCCAAAAAGCGTAAAGGCGTAATCAGCTCTGAGAATTTAACGTAATTCGTAATCGGCGGTGAAAATTTTGCGTAATTCGTAATCACTACCCCCCCATGCAGGCCCTCTTACAAATCTAAGGTCACAACAGTCCTGCCTCCATGCTCCCAATGGCATTCAGTATCGCCTTCATAGAATTGATAAAATCTTTCATATTCATTGCAGAAGGTTAATTGCAAGTAGTGTTAAAGAGAAAATAATAAATAGCTTCATTCATTCATTCATCTCTCCATCCATCAATCCTTCCATCCATACATACATCTATACATCCTTCCATCCATTCATCAATCCATCTAATGTGGAAAGACTGCACCATGTTATATCTCTTCAATTCTTGGCTGAGTTATCTTTTTTTCTTCATTGAAGAAAAATTAGGAATTTTGACAGGAGTGTTATGCACTTTTCTTTCCCATACTCTTAGTCTAACATCAGTTTCTTTTGTACTCCTACATCAGATTGGAGTAACAGGTGATGTTATCTATAAAATTGAGTCCATGTTGCCTAACACTAGTAACAGGGGTTCCTTGTTTCCCCTGACCTCCAGCCTAAGCTTTTACTCAAGGCCATCACCAGTAGTCCTGTAGGAAACACACACCAGAACTGGGCCAAACACAACAGGAGGGGGAAATACTTGTGTTTGTTTTGGCTGGTAAAGTCCTACGCTTGACAAAACACAGTCAACTTTCTTTAAAAGTACCAAACTACCAAAGATTGCCAGCTTACCAAAAAAATCTTGACCTACTGGTTAGATAGACAATCATATAGAAGGTATAATAACTAAGTTGACTTAGTTTCCTTTAAATGAGACTAAGAAGCTCCCGTGTTGAGGTAGTCAGAGTATTCCAGTTTAGAATCTTTAGATTGACAATGATTCGAGGACAGTGTTCTAGCCAGCTTGGAATATTTTCCGTAATCTCAATTTTGTTTGCCGTACCATGTCGAGCACTGATGTCCTAGGGGGTCGGTGGCATGCTCCGTCAGGAAAATTTTTAAATCTTCACTCGCTGAAACACCTTTTCCCTGTATTTTGAGGGTCAAATTTTGCTGGTAGACTAAGCTTAGTTTAATGACACGTCTTTCCATATCTTTACACGCCGATTTTTGTCCATCAAGGATGACAGATTGGGCAAAATTTTTGTCTGTCATGAGTGGAAAATTCCGTCAAATGACGGAAAGACGGACGCTGGCTAGAACGTAACAGTGTTCGAGGATTACTACTTTCGTATACATTGTACCACCACGGCAAGACCTACAAAAGAGACTACATGCTATGCCATGATCAGATTACTCGAGCCAGTCCAGACACTGGACCCAGACAGACCTTGACTATCAACTGTACCAGCCTTGACCATGACACCATTATCTAGTAACTAGACATAGGGATGACTACGTAACTGTGCTGTCACCCTCTCCTCAGTTTATAGAAAAAAAGTTTGTTTTTTTTGCTTTAGGAATCCAACAGTTACTTTTCTCCAGAACTACATGTACTGTATGTGTTTAATTTACAAGTTTGTATTGTGTAGGTATGGTTTAAGCCACATGTCCTGTATATAGGTAAAAAAAAAGTTAAGTATTACCTCATTTTTACATAAACCAAAGACACTAAGGGACTACAGTGTAGTAAAGACTAGGGTAGAACAGAGTACAGTACTGTGCTACCAGCTGTAGACATTCCTGTCAGTCTGGGGGGGAACCTTAGACTTGATCCTCAGGAAATCCTCAACAGCTGATGTAGTAAATCTTACTGTAAAACCTGAAATTGTGGTTGAACTGCCCTTCATCCTACATGTAAAGCTTTCCATGTGTGGTGACCTTAGGATCAATGAAACATGAAGGAACATATATTTTTAGGTCCTGAATAAACATGCAGACATGTAAAAAAAATTTTCAATCCATACAGAATTTCGAAAAGTCACTCATCATACAAATTTTCAACCATCTTAATTTGTCTTCATACATGTACAGTATCTGATCTTTGAATTTTGTTAGATACCCAAAGACAGCCATAAGTTTGTATGATGAGTGACTTAGAAATTCTGTTGGCTCTCAAGTTAACGAACTAAGGAATACTACTATGTATTCTACCAGCAAAGATTCATTGAACTTTCATTCTAAAACAGGCCAGACGGTTTATTTCTTTAGATGTTTGCAATACAAATTGTTTTAGGAAAAGATGTCTGATGACTGTAAGTCACCTGAAAGATTATGACGGAAGTTACAAAACACTGTTGTTTGTTGTGGCTCATCTAATGTGACCTGTTTTCTATACATTTGTACGTCCACAGAGACACAGCAGTTTGGGTGGCCAGGAAGTTGTCAGCAGAAAGTAGGCTACAACAAGACAAGCAGCAGCACATTTTTCAAGATGCCCACATAGCAGGATGATCTACAACAAGAAGTAAGGCAGGAGGTTAAGAGAGGTCAGAGTCCAAAAACTGGACCAAACCGGAGCAGTGTTGTGTAAGGTGGCAGATACCCAACTACCTCTGGATCAAAAACATGCTGCACAAGCAAAAAAACACATGCTGTTCCAAAATGCTGCTAGAAAGCCACAACTCACTTAGTGATCAAAACAACGCCTGATATGCAAGAAAGGGACTTTTCAAGGTCGCGTGAGCCTCGGAAGTGGTAAATATTGTTGTTTAGCCTGAAGGAATGCCCAGTTTGTCAGAAGACGCCTTGGCACTTAAGTTGTGTAAATAATGCAGAGCAGATTGGAAGCAGAACCGAACCTCAGGAACTGACCTACCTTGGGAAGAATTCCTTCATTCATTCCCCGACCTTGAAACGAGCAAAATGGCCGCTCTTTCCTGTTCCACCAGACAATGGGGAGTTTGAGAGTGTTTCAGGATTGCCATGTTTGACGGAGGAAAGTCAAGTGCATATGTAACCATGTTCTGTGGTGTGTTTATCCTCTTGCTGCTTGTGAATGTAGTATTTGTGGAGGGATGTCCTTCGGTGTGTACTTGTACCACCGATGGTTATGGTGGATGGCGGACAGATTGCGATGGGCAAGACACTGAAACGACGTTCCCGACCGGCTTTCCTCGCGATACGTTCCTCATGGACATCCGTAACTTCCAGGTATCTCACCTACCTGCAGAAGCCTTCACCGTGTACCCTAAACTGACCTATATTTCCATTCGTGAGAATGCGATTGTAACTGTGGACGACAACGCTTTCGCTGGTGCAGACGATCTTGTGGATCTCCATATCACCAACAACAAGATCGAATCCATGCAAAACAAGTTGCTAGAGCTACGACAGCTTCAGAACCTGTACCTGACACGCAACAAGCTGACAACGCTAGAGGACACCCTTGTTGGGCTTACAAAACTGCGTAAACTTGACCTCAGCTATAACCAGATTTTCTCCATCCAAGGCGCCTTTCCTGGCTTGTCCCAGCTCAAACAGTTGGACCTGCGCCACAACAGAATTACCGACGTCAGCGGTGCTTTTGGCGCCCTTGGAGCACTGACTTCTCTCTATCTGCAGCACAATGACATCAGATCTGTCAAGTTTTCGTCCCGAGAGCTTCGCAACCTGCGTCTGCTGGACTTGAGCCACAATCGGATATCTTCCCTCGCGGACGGAAGCATTTTCGCTTTCCTCCCAAAGATAAGGACTATAAACCTTGAGCACAACTCCCTCTCCACCGTGGTCACGAACATGACCAGTTTCCATGGCAACGAGCTCCGCCTATCCCACAATCCCTGGCACTGCGGCTGCAACATGCTGGCCATGAGGAACTGGATCTCGGCGAGGAACGACCGCGAACAGATCAACGTGACCTGCTCCCAACCCAGGCGAGTTTTCGGGGAGAAGATCTGGGACGTACGAGATGAAGAGTTTGCTACGAACAGCGACCCGCCGTGGATCCGAATGTCCGACAGTTTCCTCACGGTACAAGAAGGAGAGGACGTCAGAATCGACTGCCGCACCACCGAGTGTCCAATCACCAAGCTGAGCTGGAAAACGCCCAAGTCTGAAGTGCTAGAGTTGGGACATCGAGCTCCAAGGACTAGCGTATCATCTGAAGGTTCTCTGTTCATAGGACAGATACAGAAGCATGAAGCAGGGGTGTATCAGTGTATAGCTGAGAACGTCAACGGCAAAGATGAAGATGTGGTCTACATTACCGTGGAGGGATTGACCACACCACCTCCACCAACCTCCAGGAGAACGAACTTTGACACGGTGCTTCCCCCCGTTCGCCGGGACAACATCGTCAGGGCAACGGCCCCGCCCGAGGTCACCACGCCGGGACCGACCCCTGACCCCGACTACTGTCCCGACCTGTGCGACTGCGACGACAACCCCGCCTGGGGGATGAGCGTGCGTTGCCGTGGATACCATTTCTTCCTGGATACGCAGGACAACGTCCCAGTCTCCGCGGTCTGGCTCAAACTGGAAGGGTTCATCATGAAGGTTCTTAAAGCCAAGGCCTTCTTGCATCTTAAGAAAGTTCGCTCCATGTCCCTCAAGTACAACGACATCACCCACATCACCAACCAGACCTTTCAGGGCCTCACCAGCCTCCAGTTTCTGGACTTGAGCCACAACAACGTCTACCTGTTCTACAATGGAACCTTCCACGACCTTGGCAGCCTGGTGCAGCTGACCTTGAAGTGGAACAGGATGGTGGACGTGAGCCGCGCGTTTGTTGGCTTGGGCAGGCTGCTGAAACTCGACCTGAGCCACAACTGGCTGGTGTCGTCAGACGGTTTAATGGAAGGACTACCCAGACTGTGGTACTTAGACCTGAGCTACAACAACCTGACTTCGCTCTCCGACACGTTTTCTGTGCCATGCAGAATCAGGGTGCTGAAACTGGCCCACAACGACCTGTCCGAGTTAGACGGGCAGCTCACGGCTCTAACAGACTTGAGAACTTTGGAAGCGCCTCACAACAACATCCGAAGGCTGAGTGAAGACTCCTTCAGGCTGGTGAATAAGATATGGGAGTTGGACCTGAGCTTCAATAACATCGAAACCCTGCGCTACCCGTTTCAAGGCATGCGAGAGATACAGGAGTTAAATCTCCGTGACAACGAGATAGAATACCTGGACTACGCCCTGCGTGGGCTCACGACCTTGATCGAACTTGACCTGAGCTTTAACAAGATTAAAACGGTCGTGTACGAACTTGACGAGCTCACGGAACTCCAAGTTCTGGACCTGCAGCACAACCAAATAGAGAGGCTGGAAACTTCCCTCAGGAAGCTGGCCAACCTCAGAGAGCTGTTGCTAAGCAACAACGGTATCAGGTTTCTGGACAGTGGGTTCAACGACCTGCAGAAACTTGAGCACCTGGACCTGAGGAACAACTTGATCGCCTCTGTTGAAGACGTCTTCCAAGACCTGGGTCGTCTCAAGTCGTTACACCTGACAAACAACAAACTTACTTCCCTCACATCACTTATAAAAGGCCCTAATGTCTTAGAGGAGTTATTGATTGATTATAACAGTATTGATCAGGTTGATATTAACTTCTTTAACAGCCTTTACAACCTAAGGTGGTTAGATGCAAGCAAGAACAAGATAGGAAACATAGAGGGACTGTTTTCAAACCTCTCCAAACTTGAGTATCTACATCTGAGCAGCAACAGGATTGAATCCATCGGCGACGCCTTCAAGAACTTGAACAAGTTACGGACGCTTCACCTTAGTAACAACACTGTTAAGCACATCCACCGTGTCTTCAGTAAACTACCAGAATTAGAGTTCCTCGACCTGTCACACAACGTCATCACCTCCATACGTAACGGCTTCTCGAGTCTTTCCAAGCTTCGCTGGCTGACCCTCAGCCATAACAAGATCATTTCAATCTCCGAGGGTTTCAAAGGACTCGATAATCTAGCGACATTAAAGTTAGACCACAACAATATCCTCTTCCTTGTGAATGGGCTGAACAACTTGCAGAGCGTCAGACACCTAGATGCCAGTAGAAACCAGATTAACCATGTAAAAGGTGTCTTTGCAGGGATGAAAAATTTGAAGGAGTTGTATCTTGCTGGAAACAGCCTTCGCGACATCAAGAAGGTCTTCAACGAAAACAGTCGGAACACCCTTAAAGAACTACAATGGCTCGACCTCCGAGACAATAAGATCGACTCCCTTTATCGAGTGTTTGAGGGGTTAGAAAAGCTTGAATCTCTGGATCTGAGTCACAACAATATCAGATTTCTGGACCGAGCATTTGCAGGTCTATCCGCCCTGCGTTACATCCACCTAGGCCACAACAAGCTTCAAGACGTGAACGGTCATTTCGAGGACTTGAACTCTCTCACAGACCTGCATCTTGATAACAACAAGATCACCAACATCGACAAGGCCTTCAAGAAGACCCCTCGCCTCTCCTGGCTTCAGCTGACTTCCAACTACATCGCGAAAATAACCGACGCCTTCGATGACAGTCCCGATCTGGTCGGACTAAACCTGAGCAGTAACAGCATCCGGTCTCTCGATCGCGCATTTACGGGAGTGGACTCTATCCAACATCTGGATCTAACAGACAACAGAGTCAGTCACATCAACGGTCACCTGGACAACTTAGACCTGCGATCGCTTTACCTGGGCAACAACTCCCTATCAGACATGCAAGGAGCCTTCAAGAAGCTTGAGAAGTTGAGAAGCTTAGATCTGAGAAGAAACGGCTTAACTAATATAACAGGTGTGCTTGAAGGACTGAAGTTGCTTCAGGTGTTGGACCTGTCTTTTAACAAGCTCAAGTCAGTACAGCAGTGTTTCGAGACCACTCCCCACTTGTGGTGGCTGAACATCAGCCACAACGAGCTAAACGCACCCGGCATCGAAAGCGCGTTCGAAAACCTCCGTAGGCTCGAGGATTTGGACTTGACCTTCAACAACCTCACGACCTTGGACCGCTGGTTCACGTGGTACCAGAACTCCACGTATCTAGGCAACAACCCGTTCCACTGTACGTGCGAACTGCTGTATCACCGGTACTGGATGCTCAGTCGGACGGACGAGCGGATCATCGACGCTACGTGTATGACCCCTGACCGCGTACGCGGAGAGAAGCTCTGGGAAACGGATGCCGTGGAAGCGACGGCGCCGCGAGCGCGATCGGCTCCGCACAGCGTTGTCACGACGACGGGAAACGAGGCACAGCTGCGATGCCAGATCCCTGGCTGCCCCGAACCAATCAGAAAGTGGACCTTACCGAACAATAAGAAAGTTTCGACCAGCCAGGGAAGGTTCGAACTGTTGGAAAATGGGACGTTAAAGATTAGGACTGTGAATCGTAGGGATGCAGGAAGGTACATCTGTCATGCTAGTAACCCGCTAGGCAACGCCACAAGCACAGTGTACCTGTTTATAAGATAGCAACGTTGAACATTATCATCAAAGTTCATCTCAATTACACTGCAGATGAATTAAACTAGGAAAAATTGGACTCACTGGGAATTGTCAACAAGTTTAATCAATTGTTCCATATTCAAAGTTGGACATTATCATGAAAGTTCATCTGAGTTGGTAAATTAGATTTTGGAACAATTACTTAAAAAATTGGACTCACCAGAATTTTCAACAAGTTTAATTGTTACACAAAGTTGGACATTGTTTATGGACATTTCTTCATTCAACGTTACACACATCTCTGTGCATGTGATTCATGAAAAAGGGACTCTTTTAGAGAGTAAAAGACTGACTACACTTCAGGGAATCAGTCAAATGTATGTACAAAGGACTTCATTGTTGATATGCAGTATGTATGTTATATTATCAGACTCTTTGTCTTGTACTATCTTAATATCATAACTATGACTCTGTACAGGATTTGGATAGAAACGTATGTAAACTGTAGCATATTCATCTTTATTTTGCCTCACACTAGAATCTATTCCACCTTTCCTTTTGTATATTGTTCTGTGGACTAGTAGAACCCTATGACTCTTAATTGTTCTAGAAACAATAAATTACAATTTTTTTAAGTACACAAGAGATCACTGAAGCTAGATGACCAAAGACTGTCAAGGTCACATTCTGTATGGCAACCCTTAGTTTGACTTGGTCTTACTTATAATTAGCTTGAGGCATGTTTTGTCTACAGCCAGATACGAAAGAGCTGTGTTAGGTACACAGACAGGGGTTTTAGTTTCAGAGTTTTAGGTTCTCTCAAAGTCAAACTCATTTTTCTTACTCCATCCAAACTGCCATCCAGATGCTGTACTTCTAAACCTTATCATCCTGTAGTTTTCATACAAAGTTGTACAAATGTTATTCCCATACCAAACAGTTATCCTAACCCAGGTATGATATCATGCAATGTTTGAATGTTTTGATTATACAATCAAAGTGTGTCTGTGAAAGAAACATTAGAAATGCTGTATATATTAGCATATATAAACTGAATAGCTTGAAATGAAACATCATTAAAGTTTCATAATCACTACAGACAGTCTGTGTGGGTCATGTACATGTCTACTAACATTGCAGGCTGAAAGTTTAAAAATGTGGCTAATAGGGAGAATAATTTGCCAGGGGAGTTCAACCACTGTAGGTTTTCATTAATTTGTATACTTCAACTCAAATGCCAGAAACTGACTGATTAACATTGCAGTCCTTATCACACATATACTCCTATCAGCCATCCTGCCATCAATGGTTATGAATCCACTTGTATAGCCCACCCCCTAGTAACCGACCTACATTTGTATACATAAGACAGCAATGAGCCATCCCTTGTGATGGACATTCCCCCAAGAGAGCAATGTACTACCCTACTGTCAGTACCATTGCTCCACCCCCAAGACAACAACGGTCAACCCCTGATGATCTTTACCTACCTTCCCATTATCAACAATGACCCATCCCTCACTATGGACCCACCTACAGTAAAACAATGATCAATCCCTGATGACAACTTTACCCTTCAGCCAATAATGAGCCACCTTTGTAATCCACCAACAATGAGCTGTCCCTCACTACTTCAGACGTACCCATAAGACAACAATGGTCCTCCCCTGTCCCCCATCCCACCCCATTCCCCCTGAGATAACAATGGTTCTCCCCTGTCCCCAGGCCACCAACCTCCCCCTGAGACAACAATGATCCTCCCCTGTCCCCCACCCCCAGGTGGTCCATCTGGGCCCTGTTACTCCCATGGTGCCTTGCCTGTCCTGTACAAGAGTTCATTAGGCTATGGTTACTCAGGGGTCAACACATGCTATCCAACTCCTTGGAGTCTATATATAACTCTCAAGAATAAGAAAGTCTGCTGCAAGACGCCTTGAGGAGCCAGTAGAAGTTGCCGACAGCTGCAATTAAGAGCCAAGAAGCATGAGTGGTAGGTATCTGTATCCTTGTGCTTGTCTATCTAAATTACTACTAATTTAGATAGACAATTTTTACTCCTTGTTTTACTCCTTGAGACACAAAGGACATGTCTTTCAAGTTCTGGAAGACGTCCAAGACTTTCAGTAAGACTTACTGAGTGACAATAAGGAGTTAGCACCCTGCCGAGTTAAGAAGTCTTATTTCTTAACCACAAAAACCAATTAAATGCAGGCATGCTGGTTTGTGCAGCATTCCTCAATTTTAGCTTAAATTCATGATGGAAATATCAAGATGGAAATGCACTAATACAGAGAATCAGTGACAACTTTCATGTAGAGTTTATTTATCTAAGCCCCCCTCCTTTCATTCTGTGTGAGCAACAGAATTTCTAACAGGTTAATATTCATTACTGTGAAGAATTTGAATACATTACTCTCTTTCTACCTGAAAGACACAAAAATCAGTAAAATACAGTAGTCTTATTATTAATTTATTCTAGTATGTGAAAGCAAGTCTTATTTGAAATACGTTACAGTAATATTATACCAAGGATTTACATACTTAACCCATGTTGGTTTGTTAGTTGGTTAACATGTGAAAACTGCTATTTTCAGAACTGGTGGCGATGATGCAACAATATCCATTCAGCCTTCTGACTGTAACTGGACCCTGGGTGCAGTACCTATCTGGACACTAGAGGGCATTGCATCACAGTGAAGAGAACCACCTGTTCAAACAGCACCAAAACTACATTGCAAATCTATAGAAACTGCCACACACCTTAAATTTGGTGCCAAACGGCTACCTTAGCAGGCTGAAGGTTAACAGGATGTTTCCCTTGCTCTATATTACACTTTTGTCTTTCAATCACCTCCCAACAATATCACCACAAGAGGTAACAGAGTTTTGCCCACTTCTGTGCGACTGCGGGTTGGACATAGACTCGGAATGGGGGCAAGGCGCCAGTTGCCATGGGTGGGGCTTTCTGGACACGCCCGAAAACCTCCCAACGCGAGCAAGATGGCTGGAACTGATTGGGTTTACCATGGGAGGGATACGGTCGGGCGAGCTGCGTCACTTCCGTGACTTGCGTTACCTCTCGCTGAAGGACAGTGCGATCTCTGTGATACAGAAGCGCGGTTTCTTCGGCCTGAATAAGCTCAGAGTCCTGGACCTCACCAGGAACTTTCTTGTGAACATAGAGGAGATCCTCGGAGACGTCAAAGCATTGCAAGTGCTTCACCTTCAGTATAACCGACTCCGAAATGTAGAGACCGCTTTTCACAAAACCACCAACCTAACCTGGCTTAATCTGAAAAACAACAGGATCAGCACCATCAAAATGGCCTTCAGGAATCTGACCAAACTAGAGACATTGTACCTCCGTTATAACAACATTACCGACCTGGGGACAGCATTTTCCGACCAGAAGGTACTGAAGAACTTAGATTTAGGACACAACCAGATCAGGGCCATCAACGCTGGAGCCTTTGCAGCATTAGAACAGCTAGAGCAGCTGTTTCTGAACAACAATGAACTGAGGGTGGTCCATAACAGGGCATTCACATCGCTGAAGCTGCTTTGGCGACTGGATCTCAGCAACAATCGAATTGTTCGAGTCAACGGCCTCTTTCGAGCGAACCAAAAACTTCAGGAGTTGGACCTGGGGAATAATTACATCCGCATCGCAACAAAAGCATTTCAGGGTCTCCACAAACTCGTCGATCTTAATCTACGGAACAACCAAATCCGGACGATCCAGGGTGCGTTCGGTGATCTGGACAGTGCGGAATCTCTCGATCTCAGCAGCAACAAGATCACAGAGATCCAAGGATCCCTGAACTACTTGATCAACTTGAAGGAGCTCCTTCTAGCAAACAACTTTCTGTGGTCCTTAAACCATGAGTTCCGAGGGTTAACCCGGCTGGAATACCTCGACCTTCAGAGTAACCAGATCCAGCATCTCGGTGATACCTTCCGCGACCTTGAGAATCTAAAATGGCTGCTCCTACAGAACAACAAGATCCGGTCCACGGTGTCTGCCTTCCAGAGTCTGAGAGATCTCGTGCACCTGGATTTGAGTCACAACGACATCGCCCACCTCAACTACAGCTTGCACCACAACAAGAAAGTCGAGCTGCTGGATCTCAGCCACAACCGAATCCAGTTCGTCTCCTGGGAGCTCAGCTATATGGTACAGCTCAAGTTCCTCTACCTGCACAACAACTACCTGACGTTCATCAGAAATGGGTTTCACAGCCTCTCCCAGCTGAAAACTTTAACTCTGGCTCGGAATCGGATCTACTCCATAGAGAACGTGTTTAGAGATCAGCAGCAGCTGGAGTCTCTCGACTTGAGTCACAACCAGGTCAGGGACATCCAGAACTCGCTCGACAAACTACCCAAGCTACGCTGGCTCGACCTGGGAAACAATCGCATTAGCGTGATCTCAAAAGCCTTCTCTAAACTCGGCAACCTGGAAGCTCTTAGCCTTGACCACAACAGAATCGTCATCGCCATCGATGCCTTCACAAACAACAAGAACCTCCGACGACTGGACCTCAGTCACAACCCACTTGCATCCATCATAAGGCTTTTCACCGAGCTCGGTGAGCTGAGAGAGCTCCATCTTGAACACAACGCCATCCAGACTATTAACAACACCTTAACAGGGCTGAAGAACCTACAGTGGTTATACCTACAACACAACAAGCTGACTTCACTAGCGAGGGAACTGAGAAATGTTCCCAAACTTCAAGGTTTGGACATATCAAACAACAACATTTCGTCTCTAGACAGAGAGTTTTCGAGGACACCACACGTAGTGTCGCTGTATGCAGGACATAACAACATTGTGGACATCACCAGAGCTTTTTCCACAATGCAGCAATTAAAGGAAATCAACCTACAATTCAACAGAATTGCAGAAATAAAGGGAGCCTTTAAGAGAATCAGTATGGTAGAGAGGCTAGACCTTAGTCATAACAACATCAGTGATGTAGAGGACAGCTTTGATGAACTGCTAGAGCTAAAAAGTTTAAACTTAAGCAGCAACAAAATCAAAAGTGTGAAATATGTACTGGACCAAAATACACTCTTACAACAGCTGGACATCAGTCACAACAACATTGCTACAATCCACTCTTCTTTCACCCAACTTGAGCTGCTGAAGGAATTGTACTTACAACACAACAAGATTGAGTACCTTGACAAAGGCATTTACAGGAACAAAGAGCTTCAGATTATCGATCTAAGTCATAACAACATCAGTGACATCAAGTCAGTGTTCAAACATCACCCAAAGTTACGAGAACTCTTCCTCCAACACAACACCATACAAAACATCGGCAATGCCTTTCTGGATGACAACATGATATGGAGACTAAACCTGAGCCATAACAACATCGACAGCATCGGCTGGACCTTTCGAGACTTTCCTCAACTCTCCGAACTCTACCTCAGCTACAATGTCTTAGACACCGTCGAAGGAGCTTTTGGACTGTTTAGCAAGATTTCTGTCTTGTATCTTGACCACAACCTTATAGGCCCCAGCGTGAGTGAACTCTACGTGGAGCTAAAAGAACTCACAACGTTGGACATGCGCGACAACCGCCTCACAACGATGAGTTACCAGATCCAACACTACGGCAAGTTCAATAAGACCTGGCTGGGCAACAACCTCTGGCACTGCGACTGCAACATGGTGTTCTTCCGCGAGTGGCTGTTGCTAAGATACGACCACGAAGAAGTCGACGTCCAGTGTTCGACGCCGCTGAGGCTACGTGGGATGTACCTCTGGGATGTACCGAGGATATTCCTTGGTGAGGAACCTCCAGTAGTTTCCATCTACCCCGGGGACTACTTTGTTCGGAGCGGATACAGCGTAGTTTACAAGTGCGAGGCGGAAGGTTGCCCAGCTCCGCAACTCGAATGGACCAATCAGGACGGAATCGTGCTTAACGATGAAGACGACAGTTCGCGAGTTCGAGTAGGTTTAGGTGCGGATGGAGCGCTGTATCTACAGATCAGGCCAACTATAGTGTGGGACACAGGAAACTACACGTGTACTGCTAACAACAACGGGGGAAACTCAACAGGGACTGTCTTTCTAAGTGTGACACCATAGCTATAAATACATGTATAACTAAACCTTTGTAAATATGGTCATAAGGCCAATATATGCAACAAAAGTATGAAATATGTATTATCGTATATCCACAATATGCACTTGATCTTGTGGATGATATTTGCAATTATATTTATTCTAACCTGTTTGCCTTAAAACATCTGGATTCTTTTGAACAAAAAATTGCATTTACCTAATAGATAGTACATTAAGTTGCAAAATTGAGCAACTGCTGATATTCAACCTATAAGAATGTATTTCTTAATACAGTATTTATTTCTCTGTTCCAAGTGCATATACAGAATAAAATGGCTTTAAATGCTTATATACATTGATTTATAATGCTTCTGTACAGTTACTAGACAGATTCAACCAAAGCTTGGAGTTGGATTTGTAGGGTATACAAGTGAAAGGTTGCTTGACCTAGTATTACAGCATAACTAGCAACAGCCATGTATCTGTGAAGTTGGTGCATTATACCAGTTTACCATTACTGGTGCAGACACTGAAGTATTTATTTATCTACATGTATTGGCTAATGTTATCATACATGACACTGACTTTTAGGCAGGGTGGCTGTGGACCAATTGCATGGCCTGTTACAACTACAAAGCCTATGACCAACAGCATACTTCATCACTTGAAATGTATGGCTGTCAACCAATCACGTGGCTTGTTACAACTTACCTTATGCAGACACCACTCTTGTATATTCTGCATGTGTCTGAGGGAAGTATTCTGGACACCAGGGGAACTGGAACACACAACAACACACTGTGTCAGTCACTAATGCAACATTTCATAGCCAAACTGCCCATGAAGATCACTACGGAAGGGACCAATATGTGAACAGGTGGACACTATAGACAGGATTCTTAATGCTTGTGTCAATCCTAGGGAAAAATATCTAAGGAAACACCAAAAAGTAGTCACATTGGCCAGATGGTCATTATGTAGAGGTGGTCGATCAGTTGAACAATACTTTACAATGAAAGAATATACTGGGAAGATCTGCTTCAAAATTTCCTATTGGGTCAGTTAGTCCTTGCTCTTAGTGAGTTGAGCTTGTCTTGAGCATTGATGTTTCTGACTTAAGGAGAAGAGATGCTGTTCCAGTAACCCCTACTTAGTTCAGTACCTAGAAGTGGTCTCTCTGTTACTCTCTATACAGAGAATAAAGCTACATTGTTTTTTGTATACAGTATGTAAATCTGTAAGACAAACATCAACTCTAACTCACCCCAGCTGTGGAAGTCCCACTTCAGCTCCAAGTAGAAATCTCCCAGCTGTATGAAAAATAAATTCTTCATCAAAAGTCAAACTCATTTACAGTTGCCTTTCAGTTTATATTTCCTTTGTTTGCAAACACTATCAGTTATATTATGAACGAGTTTAAACTGTAATTTCCAACACAACACAACAGTTTAAACTTGTTCATAATGACTTCTACCAACACAGATGAACTTTCAAGATAACTATAAGTTATAGCTAAGCTAGGTTGCTTGAGGATACCTATAGCTAAGAAGAAGGAGAATAGGGTTAAGACATTGAGTTTTACCTCCTTAAGTGCCTGTAGAAGCTCCGGCCTCTTCTCCTCCAGAGTTTCCCTGGACTGTTGCTTCAGCTTCCTCAGCAGGGAGGTGACTGTGGGACAGAAGAGACCCCTAGTGAACACAAGTGGCACTGCATCGAAGGGACACTTATGCTTACACAATCATCAGGAGCAAAAACATCATCAAATGAATCTAAAACATGTTTCGTGATTTCAGCTTGCTATAGCAGGTTTACTTTCAAAAAAGATGTGGAAAAAAATCAACTGTTAAAACCTTGACACATGGTGATGCTAATGAGATATGACAAGGCAGGTAGCTCTAACATGCCTATAGAATGTAGACATTTCATTCACCCATGCCGTATGTTTGAAGTACATGTATCTATATCCACAAACACACACTGCAAACACTCTAGTATGGTACCTGACTAATTTAGTAATGTAAAGGGAAGGCAGTCAGCACCAAGGACATGGAAGGTAGTGTTACATGTATGTGTACAGGGTTAGAGCTGCATATACTGATCACTAAAAGTTGGAGAAAATTTAGAATCTCTAACATATATTACAGTATAATACTGTAAAGGGAAGGCAGTCAGCACCAAGGACAGGGAATGTAACGACCACTTCAAGTTCGAAATTAATAGAACCTCTAACAAATACATAGAGTAATATAACTGTATAACAACACCCTATTGACAACACACCCTATTAACAATATAAAGACATTATAATCATATAATATGTACTTTTAACTCATCAATAATCATCAGAAAAACTGTGCACTTATTTTTTTGCGAATAGCTAAAAGTTAGTATGAAAAAGAAAGCAGATCCAGTACATTGCTTCATCAGCAGGGCTCGAAATACCCATATGCAACATGCAATTTGCTAGCCTGGAATCCATTTGTGAATGCTGTGTCTCCGCTCCGTTCCTCCGCTCTGGCAGGGGATTTTCAAGATTTGCCAGTAAAAATGTTCTGAACTTGCATTACCGGTATCATGTTTGCACATTGTCTAGTGCAAACAGGGATCTCTCATAAGAATAGAATAGTGTAGTTGCTACTGTTTAGAAATGCTACTAAGCTGGAGATGCAATATTGCATGTAACATTTTTGCCAACATGCAATTTTGCATGTAACTGAAAAAAAGTATTTCGAGCCCTGATCAGGAAGCATGGCCCTTGGTTGACTGAGGGTTAAGTGGTTAGACCACAGTCCTTACTGGTTTGTCTGTCCCACTAACATATATTACTGTATAATACTGTAAAGGGAAGGCAGTCAGCACCAAGGACAGGGAATGTAGTGACCACTTCAAGTTGGAAATTTAGAACCTCCTTGCTCTAATAAATACATAGAGTTACAATAAAACTGTATAAGGAAACACCTTATTAACAATATATAAATACCATAATCATAAAATATGTACTTTTAACTCATCGATAATCATGCACTTATTTTTTTGCAAAGTCAGTATGAAAATAAAAAAAGGCAGATCCAGTAGACTGGATCTTCAGGAAGAGTGGCCCTTGGTTGACTGAGGGTTAAGTGGTTAGACCACGGTCCTTACTGGTTTGTCTGTCTCCGTAACTGATGGCTTCTGCGAGCGGGTTCCAGCCTGCCGCGTTCTTCACCCGCACAGGTGCACCATGGGCCAACAGCAGGTGCACACACTCTGGAACAAGGTAAAGTCATCACAGATCAAGGTAACATTTCACAATATATATATATATATAAACATATCAAGCTTTGTGACAAGATTTTAAACCTTCCATACCTTTGTTCAGTGATAAAAGAAAAGAAAATATTACATTATATATGTACCTAAAAGTAACCCTCAACATCAATTTTCAATATCACTGTTCCCAGAATGGAAAAGTATTGAACATTCTGAACTTTGCCAATTTTGTTACATGCTGAGTGCTCTGTAGATCAAACATTGGACTATACAGCCATAGAAGATGCTGTCCTCCCAGCTGCAGGGTGCAGACAAAATAGTCTTCTGAGACTGCGATGGACTGCCAATGAATGCTGTGTTTGACAAAGCAGCCAGACAATCCAAACTTGAACTTCACCAGAAATGTTCCCGACCCCACCTAGAGACTTTGGGTGGAACTGCAGGGTCAAACTCACCTTTCTTGCCCAGCATGACAGCCAGATGCAGAGCTGTGTTTCCTGCAGAAGTGAAAAGAAGACGGATCAGTCAAAAAGAAAACAAACATCTAGATTGTCCCAGCATTTGTTACCATTCTATAACAAGAATTTTTTTTTGCTAATAAGGCCACACCAATTTAATTTGTTGCTTCTCGGATTCGCCTCTTCATTTTTTTCTGATTTGCAAAAAAAAAAAAAAAAAATTCTGGTTCTATATCAACTAAAAAATGCTCATATTTTGCCTCCAACAGTTGAAGAAAGTCCTTTTCTTCCTAGGTGTTACAGTTGTTACATCTACCAATGCAGTGGTTTGATTAAAAGTCCAAAATTCATTGTTTAAATTTTAACCCAGTCTTTTGTGTTGACTTCATGGCACCTATTCTAACATTTGGGGCTATAATAGGATGCCCAGGCCTGTTTTTATTTTATTTTTTTTTCGCCCTGTCGCTTCATATTTTTTCTGAAAAAATCCGAGAAGCAACAAATAAAATTGGTGTGGCCTAATCGCCTTACTTGGTCTCTCACTATGGTCATGAAATTTGATGTTAAAAAATAAAACAGGTGATAATATTTTACTTTCTTACCTATTTGTAGTCCTTTATATATTATGAAACATGAATATGCCTGTTGTTAATTTGGTGACTTGTTTAAATGTAATAAAGATTATTAGTTATTACCAGGCCTACTAAGGTGCAATGGCAGGGCTCTCCCTAAGCAATTGAATAATGGTGCTACAGTATCTTATTACAATCTCAGCACCATCTGTCAATTTCCAAATTTAGGTAATTTTGCATCAAGACTTGCTTGTTTTTTGCCATTTTTCACCCTCACCAAACTTACAGCATACAGATACTGCTCTAAATTCCTGGGAAGAGTTCTGACTCACATGGTGTTTCCTTTTTATTTTATCTATTTATTGAATTTTATTCTGTCGAATTGTTTTTCAAGGGGGTGGTCCAGACTACAGAGAAGACATGGATTTTAGAAAAAGGCAACACATACACAACATAGGTATAATAAACATGAGAAATATAGTTAACACAGAGTATACAGAAAACAAAAACATGTGTTACATGGAAGGACTGATATTTTGACACAGATTGCCGCTGATCGAAGCCGGCTGGTCAGTATAGATTGGCCTAAATCTGCTGAGTAGTGGAAAATGTTTCCTGGCTAATTACACTCAGGAGACTGTCTCTGCAGCACTCAGGACAATATACTAATGGATGGCAGCATATGTCTGGTTTCCTTCAGCAGTTCAGAGGCACTAGCCTGGGTGCCATCCTATTTGTATACTACCAGGGCTTCCATACTTGCCTCGTGAAAATATAGACAGATTTCAACCTTAAAAGACTTTAAAATAGCCATGAGAAAACGACCTTTGACCTCCTAAGATTTTTTACCTAGGAACGGCATTTGGGCCAGATTTTGGATCATGTCTATGATTTAACGACTTGGTTTTGTTATTATCTACTTTTGTTGTTGCAAGATTAGGATATGGTGTATTTTCAATATGATATCAATGTGATTCACATAGCACAAACGATATTGCTGGATAATAAAGCAAGTGCACTGGCTAAATAAACATTCTAAACAGTTACAGGAACAATATAGCTAGCGCTCCACATGTATTACTGTGAGATTACTTTGATATGAAAGATGTTGGTTAGCTTAGGATCCATCTACATGTGTATTCTGAATACACTTGGAATTTAAGTACTGTTGAACAGTGTTCTGAAGATACGTCTATATTTCAGTTATTTTTCTGTGCTGACCACTTACCCCTGTAAAGGCTGTGACCTACACGCTATAGTACTTTCTACTGTACCTTCATTTTCCAAGGAGTATTCAAAATATCAAAGTAGCCTGGAGTCCAGCCTTTACGAGTAGTCTGCTCCCCAAGGGCCAGTACCC
Organism: Branchiostoma floridae x Branchiostoma japonicum; assembly: GCA_013266295.2. Lineage (NCBI taxonomy): Eukaryota > Metazoa > Chordata > Leptocardii > Amphioxiformes > Branchiostomatidae > Branchiostoma > Branchiostoma floridae x Branchiostoma japonicum. The sequence goes on along the minus strand of CM023836.1, from coordinate 1,609,976 downwards.
CAACTGTTAGTAGGTTAGGATCTTGGGGAGCAGACTACTATACTCAGACTACTAGTAAAGCAAAGAAGACTGGACTCTAGGCTAGGAGAGAAGCACTGAAACTTTATTGTGAAGACATCTTTCATTTCTGTGGGCCAACAGTAAGATATCATCATTGCTGACATGCCATGTTTAATCTTATCTATTTAACATAATCCAGGATGTAGGGTATTAAGATTGTTGTTTGCATACCAATCTGCTATATCATTGCTGTTTGCATACCAATGTGCTATATCATTCTATGGGCCTATTTTATGTCAAAAAATTAAGACAGGTTTTTCTTTAATACTTTTACACGCAAACTGGACCATTTGCAGACCATTTGGAGCACACACCCACGCACAATGTACGCCCACGTACCTATTACTACTAGTATACGTTATACATTAGTACATGTAACGTTACGTTTAAAAGACTATGATGAATGTGAAAGTTTGGGCAGCAAATAACCAATTGCTTTCAAGATTTCAGGATTGAACGATCTTACTGCCAGTCCTATATTCCTTGCTTGTGTGTTTTACGCAGTCTTTATCTAATGATAAACGCGTATATATATACTATGTTAGTAATATGTTGTTAGTGTAATTGACAGACACCATGCTATAAGTTCGTTAGCATACGCCTAGTGCTTCAGGCACGGCCCAACTCAGCCCCTCCCCTCTGTAGAAAAACAACATCGCCAGTCCTACCGTGCACGTCTTGTTCGGTCACATCGCAGGTCCTCAGGAGCGCAGAAACCCTCTTGATGTCGCCCTGGAAGACACTGTAGTGGAGAGGGTACCTCTGGCGCAGAGACTCCGGGTCTGGGACCACTACGAGCTCGGCGTCCGGGTCTTCTCTTCCCGAGCAAGGCGGAGAGTCGGCCGCCGGTGGTCCCGCTCCAACTTCGCCCTCGCTACGCGACTCGCAAGGCATGGTCTCCTGTTCGTTGCCGTCCAGACTGGAGCTCGACACGAAGGCGTTCTCGACCACGAGCAGTTTTGCAGGGTTGAGTTGCGGAAAGTTTCGTGAATGGCGACGACGTTACGTTATTTGTGATTACAACATCAACATCAGTTCGGAAATTATGAGCGCCGCCATCTTGGACTACGGAATCGACCTCTCGTTCCCAACAACAACACTAGTCACGTGATCGGCACGTTCCCAGGATGGGTGCGGAAAGTCATCGATCCGTCCCTGATCAATCAAATTCTTATCGATTTTCTCATCACCATACACGCAAAGGAGGTCAGTATTGAGGGATGCTCATTTCCGTTTGGCCAAATTGAGTCCATCACAGTTTAATGTACCACAGTGAGTAGCACTCAGTATTTGGGAGCCTATGGAAACTAGTGGACTAGCCTCCTGCTGTAGTGATTGCACAACTGTGTGGCCCAAGGGTTATTTATTAAACAGGAGATAGGTGCCGTCCTTTTTATTCTAGAATGTTCTTTAAAACAGGTGTTCGTACCTGTCAGGTGGAAACACTTTCGCTGCGGCGCGTTGCGTCACCAACCCAAGCAATCGGCCACATCACGCTATGCACCACTGTACAGAATAATCATATAAAGTTATATATAAAGTATAAATACTAGTATATATAAAGTTATAAACATCGGTTGACCACAAATTGTCCCGGCATTCATAGCGGTAAACTGACTGTGACGTAATAATGTTTCGGGACCATTAGACGGAAAAAGTGAGCGTATGTACGTAGGTACTATACTCAGTTCACTGAGAGACCCGCACTGTATCCTGGACAGTGTTCAGCAATAAGGATGTTTTGAGTCAAAATAACACGTTCACCAATAGAATCACGCCAACCAGAGCCGTCTGACACGTCAACATCCGTGTTGGACATAGATTCGGCGATCAGTCTTGGAGTAAGTCGTCAGTAAACGTTAACCTGGTCCGTTTTTTCTACTATCAGTGTCAAGATGGCGAGTAAGATGGCTAGCGACATGGACAAGCAGTTTCTGACGTGTCAAATTTGTATGCTGCACTTCAGAAGTCCCAAAGTCCTACCATGTCTGCACACATTCTGTACGGAGTGTCTGCAAGATTGGGCCACCAAACAACTGCCGCTGGAGTGTCCAACCTGCCGCATACAGGTGAGACTACCTGACCAAGGTGTGGACGGACTGAAGAACAATTTCTACGTCAACAACCTGCTGGACTTCGCGGCTGTGAAGAAAGGGGCGGGGCCAGGTGTGCCGTGCCAGGTGTGCGAGGGAGGGCACAATGGAGACAAGTCGTGGTGCGTTGACTGTGCTACCTGGATGTGCGGCACCTGTACAACTGTACACCGTAAACTACCAGGTACAAAAGAGCACGAAGTCGTCCCCGAAGAGGTCCTCAAGGCAGAGAAAGACGTGAGTAAATTCCAGCGTAAACGTCACTGTCACAAACACAAGAACCAAGAACTGGTCTTCTACTGCGAGAATTGTAACGCTTTGGTTTGTGCAGCATGTACCGTAGTAGACCACCGACCAGGTAATGATCATAACCCGGTAGAAGTTAGCGCCATCGCTAACAATCAGAAAGACAGGCTGAGACAACTCCTCGGCCAGGTGGATCCACGTCTTGAAGAAATGCAAGACGCTCTGAAGGAATTCGACAAGGAGATGATGAAGTTGGACAGCTCAAGAATAGAATCCGTCAACCGAGCAACCTCCTACTTCCAGCATCTTGCAGACCTTCTCCAGAAACGTGAGAGGGAAATCTTGAGTCAGATTGACGTCACATATCGCGGGATTGGGAAGACCTTAGAGTCGCAGAAAGAAGAGGTGGAGTTGGGGTTCGCCAGACTGGCCAGCGCGCGGACATTCTGCGGACAAGGCGTGGATCATGGGAACGAGATGCACCTTGTGGAGATAGGAGAGCAGGCGCAGAGAAGGGTCGAAGGTCTGCTTCAAGAACGAATCAACCTGAAACCTGAACAAGAGAAAGTCCAGTTCTCGGAGAAAGTAAACGTGCTAGACTTCAAGAAAGACGTGGAAAGGTTGGGAATCGTGAGCTCGACGGTGAATGTCGACGTCTTGAAGTGCCGAGTGGTGACCAAGACACCTGTGGTGGGACTCCAGTGTACATCAGTGCTTGAGACTGCAGATGAGGAGGGTCAGGCAGTAGCAGTGAGCCGTGAAGCCGTGACAGCGACTCTGACAGGTCCGGGAAGCAGGGCGGTACCAACTCAGCTGCAGGCAAAGGACGACGGGCGTGTGTGGGAAATCCTCTACACACCAGAGGTCACGGGGAAGCATAGGTTAGAGGTCAAGGTCAAGAACAGGGATGTCGCCGGCAGTACGTTTGATGTCGTCGTGCGAAGCAGGGAAAGCGTTGTCGTAACGATTGGAAGGGAGGGCAATGAGGAGGGGCAACTGAAGAAACCAATAGACGTGGCAATAGATGAATACGGCAATGTCGTAGTGCTGGAACAATTGAACAGACGGGTACAGGTGTTTGACGCAGAACGTGGAAACGTGTTGAAATGCTTCCCAATAGACAGCGAAGGGCTGTTTGGAACAGACACGGATTCCAGCGGCAACCTGTTCGTGACGTCATACGGCGCAAGCTACGGCGTCAGGAAATACACAAAGGAAGGAGAACTTCTGGCAACTTTCAACCCGGAATGTGTGCGGCATCCGCTCGGAGTTGCAGTTCTGAAGGACGGCCGCATGGTGGCGGCGGACAAGCAGCAGAAGTCGTGTCTCCTCCTGCAGCCTGACGGGAGCCTCATCCGGGAGATCGGCAAGGGGCAGTTGCAGGACCCATGGTTCATCGCGACTGACCAGTCACGTGGCCTGATGTTCGTCACGGACAACCGCGCGCACAAGGTCGTCGTGTTTGACCTTGAGGGGAACCTTAAGTTCAGTTTCGGCAAGCGAGGTCAGAATCCAGGTGAGCTGAACAGCCCGACAGGTGTGACGTTAGACCAGGCAGGTAATGTCATCGTCGCGAACAAAGCGGACGGCCGCGTACAGGTTTTCGGGCCAGACGGCAGGTACCTACGGACCGTCACTACGTCAAGGGGCGCCCCCCACGGACTCGCACTTACCCCGGGGGGTTATGTGGCTGTGGCGTGTTATACTGGGCACTGTGTAGAACTGTATAGGTACAAGTGAGCGCCGTATCGTATCCAGAACCGTACCTATCTAGTTCTATGCCTGTAGGGTTAGGGTTAGGATCAGGCACGGTTCTGGATAGTCTCGGCGTATCCAAGAACGTACATTTGCCCCAGGCACGGTTTGGATACGCATTGACTATTGGGAACCATGCCAGAGCTTGATAAATCACAGTTTTGGATACAAGGGATATATCCGGTCGTTGACAGAGTTTGTATACAAAGAAAATAGTTATATAGAACAGGAAGTGAGCTGAAACCGTGTTTTCCTCCAATCATGTTTCTTTCGATTGTTAACGTAGTCCATCCATCAGATTCTTGGTCCCTATATCTCATATATAGCCTTGCCCATTTCTTAGCAGCTACAGACGTTTTGGAAATGATTATCAAATTATATGTTTGCAATATCTTTGAAATGTTTAGTTGTAAAATTTAAACTTTGTTCCAACACAACTTTACAACTGTAGATTCTACCAACACAGATGAGATTTCATTCGATTCTTCAAAATGTTTCGATGGAATCTTCTTACATATTGGAAAGGCAAATCCTTCAATAAAAATTAACAACTGTGCTATTCAATATGAAAATGTTCCTTTCTTCTCGTACAGGCCTTCATCTGTATCAATATAACACGCGAGAGATAGCTTTGTCTGGTCTACGACACGACAAAGTGATATTACTGTTCAATGAGATGTTCCTCTTCAAAATTAGAAATGTTTGTTTGTTCGTTCGTTCGTTCGTTTGCTTGTTTGTTTGTTTGTTTGTTTGTTTGTTTGTTTAAGCCTCGTACGCATTGACATAGCTCACTGACATTGCTGATAAGATAACGGAAGGAAGAGAAAAATAAAAAGTAAAGTAGTGGTCGTATGGCAAAGTTTCAGGAACACCCCCATCTACTTGGTACAGTCCACCCACCTGTTGGCATCTTGCCAGGCTGGGAGGACTACAAGTTCATGACCTTCTGTCTACAGACGGAACATTGTACATGCTGTATGGAGGATAACTGCATTTCCTCTGTGTGTATTTGATTATCATATTCAAAATGAATAATCATGTAATGATCTCAGTACGGTCTACCCACAGACGACAATAAATACGAAGGCTGGGGTGCAAAGGTCAACGTTCTTCATCGTTGCTCATCGTTACGTGACGTCAGCCTTCCGAAACTGAGTTCCGAGAAACTGCTGTGCCCAGTTTCACATCCACCAGACGGGTTTGATACAGAACAAGACGCGCTGTGTTTAGATCTCAGTCTTACCAACAATCGTGGCGGCACAATGGCGAGTAAAATGCAAGGATCTGCCGAGTTTGGCGAGCAGTTCCTGACGTGCGCGATCTGCATGCTGCACTTCCGGGATCCCAAACTCCTGCCATGTCTGCACACATTTTGTAAAGAATGTCTGCAGCTTTGGGCCGCCAAACAACAGCCGCTGGAGTGTCCAACCTGCCGCAAACCGGTCAGGCTACCAGACCAAGGTGTGGACGGACTCAAGACCAACTTTTACGTCAACAACCTGCTGGACTTCGCGGCCGTGAAGAAAGGGGCGGGGCCAGGTGTGCCGTGCCAGGTGTGCGAGGGGAAGGAGGAAGGGCCGCGGGCATGGTGCGTACAGTGCGCCGTTCTGCTTTGTGAGTCCTGTACAAACACACATCGCAGGTTTCCGGCCATGAAAGGGCATCAGATCGTGACCCAAGAGAACCTGGAGGCCTCTGAAGGTGTGCCCAGCAGCTTTCAGCGCAAAGCCTTCTGCCCGAAGCACGAAGACCAAGTCTTGACTTTCTACTGTGAACCTTGTCAGACTTTGGTCTGTGTCGCCTGTACGGTTGTCGACCATCGGCCGGGTGACCAACACAATCCCGTAGAAATCGGCGGCGTCGCTGAGAGGAAGAAACGAGACCTACAAGAACTGTTAGGAAAGGTCGAGCCTCGAGAAAAAGCCGTACGCGCTACGCTGAGTGACATTGAGACAGACAAATCGGAGTTGCCAACATCGGCAGACACAGCGATCGAAAAGGCCACTGAATATTTCGATCACCTGATGGCCTTGCTTCAAGACAGGAAACAAGAAGTCGTCAAAGAAATCGGCTCACGTCGCCAGGAAGTCGGAAAATGTCTGGAAGCGCAGAAAGAAGCGCTCGAGTTTGAGTTGGCCGGACTGACGAGCGCGTCTGAGTTCTGTAAACAAGCCTTGGAACACGGCAGTGACGTGCACGTCATCGAGGTCGAGGGTCAAGCACGACAGAGGGTGGACGAGCTGCTGACGACTCCAACCGACCTGACAGCCCGACCGAGTCACGTCGTGTTCTCGGAGGGGACGGCTGTGGCGGAGTTCAGAGATGCCGTGGCCAAGGCAGGGTGCGTACAAGTCCAAGCAAAGGTGGACGCACCTAAATGCTCAGTTGAAGTAAAGCCTGCCGTTGTAGAGTTTTTAAATGTCTGTCTCCTCAGCACATTTGACAAAAACGGGCAACTTTGTTCTGTGCGCAAAGATGACGTCACAGCCACCCTGACGGACCCCTCGGGCCAGGCGGTACCAACACAGCTGCAGGAGAAGGGCAGGGGCTTGTGGGAAATCTCCTACACACCTGAGGTCACGGGCAACCATAGGTTAGAGGTCAAGGTTAAGGGTCAGTCTGTGGCGGGAAGTCCGTATGACGTCAGAGCGCAAAGCAGTCACACCACAGTCTTAACCATTGGAAGAGAAGGAGGTGGGGAGGGAGAACTTTCCCACCCAGTAGATGTAGCAGTGGACATGGACGGTAACATTGCAGTGTTGGAGCAGTGGAACAAACGGGTTGAGATATTCGATGCGAAGACCGGCCAGTCGCTTCGGTGTTTCCCGGTGGATGGTGAGTATCCATTCGGCATTGACATTGACCCCGATGGACAGTTTATTGTGACGACGCTAAACCCATTGCTCAGCACTGGCAAACAAGCAATCCGGGTGTACTCGCGGGAAGGAGAACTTACAAAGACCCTGAAGCCTGACTGTTTAAAAAATCCGCGCGGAGTTGCAGTTCTGAAGGACGGTCGCATGGTGGTGGCGGACGGCACACAGAAGTCGTGTCTCCTCCTGCAGCCTGACGGGAGCCTCATCCGGGAGATCGGCAAGGGGCAGCTACAGGACCCATGGTTCATAGCAGTGGACGAGTCACGTGGCCTTTTCGTTGTCACTGATTGCGATGGTCATAAAGTGTGTGTGTTTGACCTTGAGGGGAAGCTGAAGGTCAGCTTTGGTACAGAGGGGCAGAATGAGGGAGAGCTCCAAGGTCCATCAGGGATAACATTCGACCCGGCAGGTAACATCATTGTAGTGAACCGTTTTAACAACCGTCTGCAGGTGTTCAGGCCAGACGGTACGTACCTGAGAACTGTGGCCATAGTGAAGGGAGGACTACCCGAGGGAATCGCGCTGACACCGGATGGCCACATTGCTGTAGCGAGTTTCTGGGGAGATTGTGTCGAGTTGTACAGGTACATGTAGCATAAAGTACCTCTGATCTTGTGAACAAATTGCAAAATAGTGGAGACTGTCCAGTTGTTATAGCACAGGAACATCACAGGACATATAGCAAATATTATCATCAATATCAATATTATGCACTTGTAGCAAAATATAAGAAAAATTCAAATTCCAATAGCATTGTCGGGCAAATGGACAATACAGAGTTAGCATTTAAATTAGTATAATCAAATGTAATATTGTTCACCTTTTTGTACTGTTGCTTGCACTTAACCTTAGGTCAAGAGACTTGCAACAAACTTATCATCAATGTTCCAGTAATCCTAAGGGCTCAGCTTGAATCGTACATAGCTGTGCAGTATTAGACTTAGCGAATGGACCTTGGACATGATGACTATTGTGTTCAGTATTGTATGAGATGGAAATGATGCACTGTTTCCACAATGATGAACTGTCACTGCAAAACATTTAAATTCGCTTTATGTGATTGTTATGAGGCTCTGAGGTGTTAATAACTATGTCCATATCTTGTATCATGAATTCTTGTCAGAGTAAAGTATCTACGTCTCTTTGTTGAACGTAGTCAGCGTTTTAATGATGTCATTGGAGTAATGTACAGAATTTATAATTTGGTGAATAAGGATGAGGTGATGCCATGCATGGTGATTGTTAATGTGGTTTTCAAACATGGATGTTTTGTCACTTATGGGCCCGACATTTTTGTTATGAGGTTTTAAGGTGTTGATAACTATGTCCGTACCTTGTATAATGAATTTTTGCCAGAGTATAGTAACTACGTTTCTTTATCACACCTAGCCAGTGTTTTGATAATGTCAATGGCGTCAGATACAGAATTTATATCAGTACATGTATAAGGATAGGGTGATGCCAATTTAATGTGATTGTTTAGATGGATTTTTGGTTGCTTTGGGGCCCAAATGTACAAATATTGCCTGCCAAATTGATATGATCGAAGCACAATATGATATTACTCGTACACTAACAATATCGCTGTATGACTAATAATATTGATTATTGAACATATTAAAGGAACCATGGTGTTATTTAGAGTGGTCCTCTTTTGTACTTAAGTGTTGAATGTAAGCAATATCGGTCCCAGAATAACGTAAGAAAAGAGTAACACTGGGTTTGTACGAATATGTTCTGAACATTTGAGATCAAGTCAAAGTTACATCTGCATGGGGGTGAGCCATGCAGATGGTAGTGGAGATGAGAAGCCCATACATCTTAATCGGTATGTTGCACTTTTCCCATGGACACCAAACGGTTAAAATTCCCAGTGTACATACTACTAGTTATGGTACAACGGTTACCATGGCGGTGGGGACCCGGATAAAGATCTATTTACTGGCACTGCCGATGAGAACGGAAAGAAACGTCAAATAAAATAGTGGTCGTTTGGCAAAGCTTTTCGAAAACATCCATCTGTTTGGTACAGTCCACCCACCTGTTGGCATCTTGCCAGGCTGGGAGGACTACAAGGTCATGACCTTCTGTCTACAGACGGAACGTTGTACATGCTGTATGGAGGATAACTGCATTTCCTCTGAGTGTATTTGATTATCATATTCATAATGAATAATTATGTTATGATCTCAATACGGTCTACCCACAGACGACTATAATAGAATACGAAGGCTGGGGTGCAAAGGTCAACGTTCTTCATTGTCGCCCATCGTTACGTGACGTCAGCCTTCCGAAACTGAGTTCCGAGAAACTGCTGTGCCCAGTTTCACATCCACCAGACGGGTTTGATACAGAACAAGACGCGCTGTGTTTAGATCTCAGTCTTATCAACAATCTTGGCGGCACAATGGCGAGTAAAATGCAAGGATCTGCCGAGTTTGGCGAGCAGTTCCTGACGTGCGCGATCTGCATGCTGCACTTCCGGGATCCCAGAATACTGCCATGTCTGCACACATTTTGTAAAGAATGTCTGCAGCTTTGGGCCGCCAAACAACAGCCGCTGGAGTGTCCAACCTGCCGCAAACCGGTCAGACTACCAGACCAAGGTGTGGACGGACTCAAGACCAACTTTTACGTCAACAACCTGCTGGACTTCGCGGCCGTGAAGAAAGGGGCGGGGCCAGGTGTGCCGTGCCAGGTGTGCGAGGGGAAGGAGGAAGGGGCGCGGGCATGGTGCGTACAGTGCGCCGTCCTGCTTTGTGAGTCCTGTACAAACACACATCGCAGGTTTCCGACCATGAAAGGGCATCAGATCGTGACCCAAGAGAACCTGGAGGGCTCTGAAGGTGTGCCCAGCAGCTTTCAGCGCAAAGCCTTCTGCCCGAAGCACGAAGACCAAATCCTGACTTTCTACTGTGAACCTTGTCAGACTTTGGTCTGTGTCGCCTGTACGGTTGTCGACCATCGGCCGGGTGACCAACACAATCCCGTAGAAATCGGCGGCGTCGCTGAGAGGAAGAAACGACACCTTCAAGAACTGTTAGGAAAAGTCGAGCCCCGTGAAAAAGCCGTGCGGGCTACGCTGAGTGGCGTCGAGAAGGACATATCGGAGTTGCCAACATCGGCAGACGCAGCGATCGAAAAGGCCAGAGAATATTTTGATCACCTGATGGCCTTGATTCAAGACAGAAAAGAAGAAGTCGTCAAAGAAATCGGCTCACGCCGCCAGGAAGTCGGAAAATGTCTGGAAACGCAGAAAGAGGCGATGGAGTTTGAGTTGGCCGGACTGACGAGCGCGTCTGAGTTCTGTAAACAAGCCTTGGAACACGGCAGTGACGTGCACGTCATCGAGGTCGAGGGTCAAGCCCGACAGAGGGTGGAAGAGCTGCTGACGACTCCAACCGACCTGACAGTCCGACCGAGTCACGTCGTGTTCTCGGAGGGGACGGCTGTGGCGGAGTTCAGAGATGCTGTGGCCAAGGCAGGGTGCGTCGAAGTCAAAGTAAAGGTTGACGCATCTAAATGTTTTGTTAAAGTAAAGCCTGCCGTTGTAGTGTGTTCAAATGTCTCCCTCCTCAGCACAATTGACAAAAACGGACAACTTTGTTCTGTGCGCAAAGATGACGTCACAGCCACCCTAACGGGCCCCTTCGGCAATGCGGTACCAACACAACTGCAGGAGAAGGGCAGGGGCTTGTGGGAAATCTCCTACAAACCTGAGATCACGGGCAACCACAGGCTAGAGGTCAAGGTTAAGGGTCAGTCTGTGGTGGGAAGTCCGTATGACGTCACAGTGCAAAGCAGCCACACCCCAGTCTTAACTATTGGGAGAAGAGGAGGTGGGGAGGGAGAACTTTCCGACCCAAGAGACGTAGCAGTGGACATGGACGGTAACATTGCAGTGTTGGAGCAGGGGAACAAACGGGTTCAGATATTCGATGCCAAAACCGGCCAGTCGCTTTGGTGTTTCCCGGTGGATGGTGAGGATCTGTGGGGCATTGACATTGACTCCGATGGACAGTTTATTGTGACGTCGCGAGACGCATGGCCCTGCACTGGCAACCAAGCAATCCGGGTGTACTCGCGGGAAGGAGAACTTACCACGACACAAAAACCTGACTGTTTAAAAAATCCGTGTGGAGTTGCAGTTCTGCAGGACGGCCGCATGGTGGTGGCAGACTACACACAGGAGTCGTGTCTCCTTTTGCAGCCTGACGGGAGCCTCATCCGGGAGATCGGCAAGGGGCAGTTACAGGGCCCATGGTTCATAGCAGTGGATGAGTCACGGGGCCTTCTCTTTGTCACTGATTTCGATGCTCATAAAGTGTGTGTGTTTGACCTTGAGGGAAACCTGGAGGTCAGCTTTGGTAAAGAGGGGCCAAATGAGGGAGAGATCCAAAATCCAACAGGGATAACATTCGACCCGGCAGGTAACATTATTGTAGTGAACCGAAACAACCGCCGTCTGCAGGTGTTCAGGCCTGACGGGACGTACCTGAGAACTGTGGCCACAGTGAAGGGAGCACACCCCTGGGGAATCGCGCTGACACCAGATGGCCACATTGCTGTAGCGTGTTCTTTGGGAGATTGTGTCCAGTTGTACAGATACAAGTAGCCTGAAGTCCATCAAACCTTGAAAACAAATTGCAAAATAGTGGAGACTGTCCAGTTGTTATAGCACAGGAACATCACAGGACATTTAGCAAATATTATCATCAATATCAATAAGTTTATTGCAAATTCGTGCCCGAGGGCTTATTGCAAGAACATGATAACAAAAGTAAATAAACAGTAAAACTGATGATAAGTAATGCTAATGCTACTTAATATATACATTTGTAGTTATTGTTGGGTTTAATTTCTTTTCCGTGTGCAGTGGAGTATGAAATGGCCGACATTTTGCGAGATATATGAATTGGGAGGTGTTAATAGAAATGCAGTTTTTTGTAGGCTGGGAAGGTGAATAAAGCTAGGGAACATTTTGGTGACTATTTCAAATAACTTATCTCTTTCGGTGCTATAATGAGGGCAATGACAAATAAAGTGCATTTCATCCTCCACTGCATTTCCTGCACAATATTTACATATTCTATCGTTAACAGACAATTGTTTGTATCTACCCTTTTCTATTTCTAATGTATGTGCGCTAACTTTAAGCTTACAAATGGCTGATCTAACATCGAAGTCTTTGATGTGAAGATAACGTTCCATATTGTATACAGGTTTCAGATGTCTATAAAATCTTAGCTTACCGACATCAACAGAGAGATGGAAAGAAAGGTTTGGATATACATGTCAGAGAGTCTACTTCTAAGTAATGTACATATGTGTTGCTTATCGAGATCGATGTTGTCGTTATGCCAGATATATGAGAAACCACTGCGGTCAAGTATTTCTTTCACATGGTGTAGCAGATTTTTCTTGTGGCCATGCATTAACATATGTTTTTGAGATTGTAGAGCGTCAACTTGTAGAGGATGTGTATTAGCGTCTAGTTGACTCAGTCTTAACCAATACTTGACTACGCGTACGGATACGTCTGAGTCTAGTGACAGTCTACCAGGTTCTGCTTTGCATGTTCCATTGCTAGCGTTTCTGTGTACGCCAGGAATATTTTTACAAAAGCGATTATGGACAGTTTCAATAGGACAGTTGTCATTTGAAAAATCAATATTATGTACTTGAAGCAAAATATAACAAAAATTCCAATTCCGATTGAGTTGTCGGACACATGGACAATAGAGAGTTAGCATTCAAATTAGTATAATCAAATGTAATATTGTTCACCTTGTTTGTCCTGTTGCTTGCACTTAAGCTTAGGGCAAGAGACTTGCAACAAACTTATCATCATTAATCCAGTAATCCTAAGGGCTCAGCTTGAATCGTACAGCTGTGCAGTATTAGACTTAGCGAATGGACATTGGATGTGATGACCATTTTGTACAATATTGTATAAGATAGAAATGGTGCACTGTTTCCACAATGATGACCTGTTACTGTACACAACATTTAACTTTGCTTTATGTGATGACATTTTTGTTATGAGGTTTTAAGGTGTTGATAGCCATGTCCATATCTTGTATCATGAATTCTTGTCAGAGTATAGTATCTACGTTTCTTTGTTGAACGTAGTCAGCGTTTCAATTATGTCATAAGAGTCATGTACAGAATCTATAATTTGGTGCATAAGGGTGAGGTGATGCCATGCATGGTGATTGTTAATGTGGTTTTCAAACATGGATGTTTTGTCACTTTTGGGCCCAAATGTACAAATTTTGCCTGCCAAGTTGATATGATTGAAGCACAATACAACACTACTTGTACACTAACTATATCACTGTATCACTATCAAACATATTAAAAGAACAATGGGGTGTTATATAGAGTGGCGTTTTAAGTACTTAGGGTGTTGAATGTAAGCCATATCGGTCCGAGGCTAACGTAAGAAAAGAGTAACACTGGGTTTGTACGAACATGTGCTGAACATTTGAAATCAAGTCAAAGTTACATCTGCATGGGGTGAGCCAGATGGTAGTGGAGATGAGAAGCCCGTACATCTTAATCGGTATATTGCACTTTTCCCATGGACACCAAACTGTTAAAATAAACAATGTACATGCTACTAGTTATGGTACAACGGTTACCATGGCGGTGGGGACCCGGAAAAAAATCTATTTACTGGCATTGCCGATGAGAACGGAAAGAAGCGACAATTAAAGTAGTGGTCGTTTAGCAAAGCTTCACGAACACCCCCATGTGCTTGGTACAGTCCACCCACCTGTTGGCATCTTGCCAGGCTGGGAGGACTACAAGGTTATGACCTTCTGTCTACAGACGGAACGTTGTACATGCTGTATGGAGCAGAATTGAATTTCCTCTGAGTTATTTGAGTATCATATTTATAATGAATAACTAATGTAATGATCTCAACACGGTCTACCCACAGACGACTATAATAGAATACGATGGTTGGGGTGCAAAGGTCAACGTTCTTCATCGTCGCCTAGCGTTACGTGACGTCAGCCTTCCGAAACTGAGTTCCGAGAAACTTCTGTGCCCAGTTTCACATCCACCAGACGGGTTTGATACAGAACAAGACGCGCTGTGTTTAGATCTCAGCCTTACCAACAATCTTGGCGGCACAATGGCGAGTAAAATGCAAGGATCTGCCGAGTTTGGCGAGCAGTTCCTGACGTGCTCGATCTGCATGCAACACTTCCGGGATCCCAGAATACTGCCATGTCTGCACACATTTTGTAAAGAATGTCTGCAGCTTTGGGCCGCCAAACAACAGCCGCTGGAGTGTCCAACCTGCCGCAAACCGGTCAGGTTACCAGACCAAGGTGTGGACGGACTCAAGAACAACTTTTACGTCAACAACCTGCTGGACTTCGCGGCCGTGAAGAAAGGGGCGGGGCCAGGTGTGCCGTGCCAGGTGTGCGAGGGGAAGGAGGAAGGGCCTCGGGCATGGTGCGTGCAGTGCGCCGTTCTGCTTTGTGAGTCCTGCACAAACACACATCGCAGGTTTCCGGCCATGAAAGGGCATCAGATCGTGACCCAAGAGAACCTGGAGGCCTCTGAAGGTGTGCCCAGCAGCTTTCAGCGCAAAGCCTTCTGCCCGAAGCACGAAGACCAAGTCTTGACTTTCTACTGTGAACCTTGTCAGACTTTGGTCTGTGTCGCCTGTACGGTTGTCGATCACCGGCCGGGTGATCAACACAATCCCGTAGAAATCGGCGGCGTCGCTGAGAGGAAGAAACAAGACCTACAAAAACTGTTGGGAAACGTCGAGCCCCGAGAAAAGGTGGTAAGGGCTACGCTGAGTGACGTCGAGACGGATATATCAGAGTTGCCAACATCGGCAGACGCAGCGATTAAAGACGCCACAGCCTACTTTGATCACCTGATGGCCTTGATTCAAGACAGAAAGGAAGAAGTCGTCAAAGAAATCGGCTCACGCCGCCAGGAAGTCGGAAAATGTCTGGAAACGCAGAAAGAGGCGATGGAGTTTGAGTTGGCCGGACTGACGAGCGCGTCTGAGTTCTGTAAACAAGCCTTGGAACACGGCAGTGACGTGCACGTCATCGAGGTCGAGGGTCAAGCCCGACAGAGGGTGGAAGAGCTGCTGACGACTCCAACCGACCTGACAGTCCGACCGAGTCACGTCGTGTTCTCGGAGGGGACGGCTGTGGCGGAGTTCAGAGATGCTGTGGCCAAGGCAGGGTGCGTCGAAGTCAAAGTAAAGGTTGACGCATCTAAATGTTTTGTTAAAGTAAAGCCTGCCGTTGTAGTGTGTTCAAATGTCTCCCTCCTCAGCACAATTGACAAAAACGGACAACTTTGTTCTGTGCGCAAAGATGACGTCACAGCCACCCTAACGGGCCCCTTCGGCAATGCGGTACCAACACAACTGCAGGAGAAGGGCAGGGGCTTGTGGGAAATCTCCTACAAACCTGAGATCACGGGCAACCACAGGCTAGAGGTCAAGGTTAAGGGTCAGTCTGTGGTGGGAAGTCCGTATGACGTCACAGTGCAAAGCAGCCACACCCCAGTCTTAACTATTGGGAGAAGAGGAGGTGGGGAGGGAGAACTTTCCGACCCAAGAGACGTAGCAGTGGACATGGACGGTAACATTGCAGTGTTGGAGCAGGGGAACAAACGGGTTCAGATATTCGATGCCAAAACCGGCCAGTCGCTTTGGTGTTTCCCGGTGGATGGTGAGGATCTGTGGGGCATTGACATTGACTCCGATGGACAGTTTATTGTGACGTCGCGAGACGCATGGCCCTGCACTGGCAACCAAGCAATCCGGGTGTACTCGCGGGAAGGAGAACTTACCACGACACAAAAACCTGACTGTTTAAAAAATCCGTGTGGAGTTGCAGTTCTGCAGGACGGCCGCATGGTGGTGGCAGACTACACACAGGAGTCGTGTCTCCTTTTGCAGCCTGACGGGAGCCTCATCCGGGAGATCGGCAAGGGGCAGTTACAGGGCCCATGGTTCATAGCAGTGGATGAGTCACGGGGCCTTCTCTTTGTCACTGATTTCGATGCTCATAAAGTGTGTGTGTTTGACCTTGAGGGAAACCTGGAGGTCAGCTTTGGTAAAGAGGGGCCAAATGAGGGAGAGATCCAAAATCCAACAGGGATAACATTCGACCCGGCAGGTAACATTATTGTAGTGAACCGAAACAACCGCCGTCTGCAGGTGTTCAGGCCTGACGGGACGTACCTGAGAACTGTGGCCACAGTGAAGGGAGCACACCCCTGGGGAATCGCGCTGACACCAGATGGCCACATTGCTGTAGCGTGTTCTTTGGGAGATTGTGTCCAGTTGTACAGATACAAGTAGCCTGAAGTCCATCAAACCTTGAAAACAAATTGCAAAATAGTGGAGACTGTCCAGTTGTTATAGCACAGGAACATCACAGGACATTTAGCAAATATTATCATCAATATCAATAAGTTTATTGCAAATTCGTGCCCGAGGGCTTATTGCAAGAACATGATAACAAAAGTAAATAAACAGTAAAACTGATGATAAGTAATGCTAATGCTACTTAATATATACATTTGTAGTTATTGTTGGGTTTAATTTCTTTTCCGTGTGCAGTGGAGTATGAAATGGCCGACATTTTGCGAGATATATGAATTGGGAGGTGTTAATAGAAATGCAGTTTTTTGTAGGCTGGGAAGGTGAATAAAGCTAGGGAACATTTTGGTGACTATTTCAAATAACTTATCTCTTTCGGTGCTATAATGAGGGCAATGACAAATAAAGTGCATTTCATCCTCCACTGCATTTCCTGCACAATATTTACATATTCTATCGTTAACAGACAATTGTTTGTATCTACCCTTTTCTATTTCTAATGTATGTGCGCTAACTTTAAGCTTACAAATGGCTGATCTAACATCGAAGTCTTTGATGTGAAGATAACGTTCCATATTGTATACAGGTTTCAGATGTCTATAAAATCTTAGCTTACCGACATCAACAGAGAGATGGAAAGAAAGGTTTGGATATACATGTCAGAGAGTCTACTTCTAAGTAATGTACATATGTGTTGCTTATCGAGATCGATGTTGTCGTTATGCCAGATATATGAGAAACCACTGCGGTCAAGTATTTCTTTCACATGGTGTAGCAGATTTTTCTTGTGGCCATGCATTAACATATGTTTTTGAGATTGTAGAGCGTCAACTTGTAGAGGATGTGTATTAGCGTCTAGTTGACTCAGTCTTAACCAATACTTGACTACGCGTACGGATACGTCTGAGTCTAGTGACAGTCTACCAGGTTCTGCTTTGCATGTTCCATTGCTAGCGTTTCTGTGTACGCCAGGAATATTTTTACAAAAGCGATTATGGACAGTTTCAATAGGACAGTTGTCATTTGAAAAATCAATATTATGTACTTGAAGCAAAATATAACAAAAATTCCAATTCCGATTGAGTTGTCGGACACATGGACAATAGAGAGTTAGCATTCAAATTAGTATAATCAAATGTAATATTGTTCACCTTGTTTGTCCTGTTGCTTGCACTTAAGCTTAGGGCAAGAGACTTGCAACAAACTTATCATCATTAATCCAGTAATCCTAAGGGCTCAGCTTGAATCGTACAGCTGTGCAGTATTAGACTTAGCGAATGGACATTGGATGTGATGACCATTTTGTACAATATTGTATAAGATAGAAATGGTGCACTGTTTCCACAATGATGACCTGTTACTGTACACAACATTTAACTTTGCTTTATGTGATGACATTTTTGTTATGAGGTTTTAAGGTGTTGATAGCCATGTCCATATCTTGTATCATGAATTCTTGTCAGAGTATAGTATCTACGTTTCTTTGTTGAACGTAGTCAGCGTTTCAATTATGTCATAAGAGTCATGTACAGAATCTATAATTTGGTGCATAAGGGTGAGGTGATGCCATGCATGGTGATTGTTAATGTGGTTTTCAAACATGGATGTTTTGTCACTTTTGGGCCCAAATGTACAAATTTTGCCTGCCAAGTTGATATGATTGAAGCACAATACAACACTACTTGTACACTAACTATATCACTGTATCACTATCAAACATATTAAAAGAACAATGGGGTGTTATATAGAGTGGCGTTTTAAGTACTTAGGGTGTTGAATGTAAGCCATATCGGTCCGAGGCTAACGTAAGAAAAGAGTAACACTGGGTTTGTACGAACATGTGCTGAACATTTGAAATCAAGTCAAAGTTACATCTGCATGGGGTGAGCCAGATGGTAGTGGAGATGAGAAGCCCGTACATCTTAATCGGTATATTGCACTTTTCCCATGGACACCAAACTGTTAAAATAAACAATGTACATGCTACTAGTTATGGTACAACGGTTACCATGGCGGTGGGGACCCGGAAAAAAATCTATTTACTGGCATTGCCGATGAGAACGGAAAGAAGCGACAATTAAAGTAGTGGTCGTTTAGCAAAGCTTCACGAACACCCCCATGTGCTTGGTACA
This sequence comes from Branchiostoma floridae x Branchiostoma japonicum, assembly GCA_013266295.2. Lineage (NCBI taxonomy): Eukaryota > Metazoa > Chordata > Leptocardii > Amphioxiformes > Branchiostomatidae > Branchiostoma > Branchiostoma floridae x Branchiostoma japonicum. The sequence goes on along the minus strand of CM023836.1, from coordinate 1,591,441 downwards.
GTCCACCCACCTGTTGGCATCTTGCCAGGCTGGGAGGACTACAAGGTTATGACCTTCTGTCTACAGACGGAACGTTGTACATGCTGTATGGAGCAGAATTGAATTTCCTCTGAGTTATTTGAGTATCATATTTATAATGAATAACTAATGTAATGATCTCAACACGGTCTACCCACAGACGACTATAATAGAATACGATGGTTGGGGTGCAAAGGTCAACGTTCTTCATCGTCGCCTAGCGTTACGTGACGTCAGCCTTCCGAAACTGAGTTCCGAGAAACTTCTGTGCCCAGTTTCACATCCACCAGACGGGTTTGATACAGAACAAGACGCGCTGTGTTTAGATCTCAGCCTTACCAACAATCTTGGCGGCACAATGGCGAGTAAAATGCAAGGATCTGCCGAGTTTGGCGAGCAGTTCCTGACGTGCTCGATCTGCATGCAACACTTCCGGGATCCCAGAATACTGCCATGTCTGCACACATTTTGTAAAGAATGTCTGCAGCTTTGGGCCGCCAAACAACAGCCGCTGGAGTGTCCAACCTGCCGCAAACCGGTCAGGTTACCAGACCAAGGTGTGGACGGACTCAAGAACAACTTTTACGTCAACAACCTGCTGGACTTCGCGGCCGTGAAGAAAGGGGCGGGGCCAGGTGTGCCGTGCCAGGTGTGCGAGGGGAAGGAGGAAGGGCCTCGGGCATGGTGCGTGCAGTGCGCCGTTCTGCTTTGTGAGTCCTGCACAAACACACATCGCAGGTTTCCGGCCATGAAAGGGCATCAGATCGTGACCCAAGAGAACCTGGAGGCCTCTGAAGGTGTGCCCAGCAGCTTTCAGCGCAAAGCCTTCTGCCCGAAGCACGAAGACCAAGTCTTGACTTTCTACTGTGAACCTTGTCAGACTTTGGTCTGTGTCGCCTGTACGGTTGTCGATCACCGGCCGGGTGATCAACACAATCCCGTAGAAATCGGCGGCGTCGCTGAGAGGAAGAAACAAGACCTACAAAAACTGTTGGGAAACGTCGAGCCCCGAGAAAAGGTGGTAAGGGCTACGCTGAGTGACGTCGAGACGGATATATCAGAGTTGCCAACATCGGCAGACGCAGCGATTAAAGACGCCACAGCCTACTTTGATCACCTGATGGCCTTGATTCAAGACAGAAAGGAAGAAGTCGTCAAAGAAATCGGCTCACGCCGCCAGGAAGTCGGAAAATGTCTGGAAACGCAGAAAGAAGCGCTTGAGTTTGAGTTGGCCGGACTGACGAGCGCGTCTGAGTTCTGTAAACAAGCCTTGGAACACGGCACTGACGTGCACGTCATCGAGGTCGAGGGTCAAGCACGACAGAGGGTGGAAGAGCTGCTGACAACTCCAACCGACCTGACAGCCCGACCGAGTCACGTCGTGTTCTCGGAGCGGACGGCTGTGGCGGAGTTCAGAGATGACATGGCAAAGGCAGGGTGCGTACACGTACGAAACTTAAGAAAGGTTGACGCATCGAAATGTTCAGTTGAAGTAAAGCCTGCCGTTGAAAACTTTTCAAATGTGGCCCTGCTTACTACAGCCGACGGTAAAGGGCGTCCGTGTGTTGTTGCTGAAGATGACGTCACAGCCACAGTTGACAAAAACGGGCAACTTTGTTATGTGCGAAAAGATGACGTCACAGCCACCCTGACGGACCCCTCGGGCCAGGCGGTACCAACACACCTGCAGGAGAAGGGCAGGGGCTTGTGGGAAATCTCCTACACACCTGAGGTCACGGGCAACCACAGGTTAGAGGTCAAGGTTAAGGGTCAGTCTGTGGCGGGAAGTCCGTATGACGTCAGAGTGCAAAGCAGTCACACCCCAGTCTTAACCATTGGAGGAGAAGGGGATGGGGAGGGAGAACTTTCCGGCCCAACAGATGTAGCAGTGGACATGGACGGTAACATTGCAGTGTTGGAGCAGGTGAACAAACGGGTTCAGATATTCGATGCGAAGACTGGCCAGTCGCTGCGGTGTTTCCCGGTGGATGGTGAGCATCCATTCGGCATTGACGTTGATTCCGATGGACAGTTTATTGTGACGTCGGGAAACACAATATTCAGCACTGGCAAACAAGCGATCCGGGTGTACTCGCGGGAAGGAGAACTTACTACGACACTGAAACCTGACTGTTTAGAAAATCCGCTCGGAGTTGCAGTTCTGCAGGACGGCCGCATGGTGGTGGCGGACGACACACAGAAGTCGTGTTTCCTCCTGCAGCCTGACGGGAGCCTCATCCGGGAGATCGGCAAGGGGCAGCTACAGGACCCATGGTTCATAGCAGTGGACGAGTCACGTGGTCTTTTCGTTGTCACTGATTTCACGGCTCATAAAGTGTTCGTGTTTGACCTTGAGGGGAAGCTGAAGGTCAGCTTTGGTACAGAGGGGCCGAATGAGGGAGAGCTAAAAAATCCATCAGGGATAACATTCGACCCGGCAGGTAACATCATTGTAGTGAACCTTTCTAACAGCCGTATGCAGGTGTTCAGGCGTGACGGGACGTACCTGAGAACTGTGGCCACAGTGAAGGGGCAACTACCCGAGGGAATCGCGCTGACACCGGATGGCCACATTGCTGTAGCGTGTTTCTGGGGAGATTGTGTCGAGTTGTACAGGTACACCTAGCATAAAGTACCTCTGATCTTGTTAACAAGTTCTGAAATAGTGGAGACTGTCCAGTTGTTACAGCACAGGAACACCACAGGAATCGAACTTCTGCAAATATCATCATCAACAGTATTATAATGTACTTCTAGCAAAATATAAGAAAAATTCACATGCCAGTTGAGTTGTCGGGCAAATGGACAATAGAGAGTTAGCATTTGAATTAGTTTAATCAAATGTAATATTGTTCACCTTTTTTGTACTGTTGCCTGCACTTAAGCTTAGGACAAGAGACTTGCAAACAAACTTATCATCATTGTTCCAGTAATCCTAAGGGCCCAGCTAGAATCATACATAGCTGTGCAGTATTAGACTTAGTGAATGGACCTTGGACATGATGACCATTGTGTGCAGTAATGTACAAGATAGAAATGGTGCACTGTTTCCACAATGATGAACTGTCACTGCAAAACATTTAACTTCGCTGTATGTGATTGTTATGAGGTGTTAATAGCTATGTCCATATCTTATATCATGAATTCTTGTCAGAGTATCGTATCTACGTTTCTTTGTTGAACCTTGTCAGCGTTTTAATGATGTCATTGGAGTCATGTACAGAATCTATAATTTGGTGCATAAGGATGAGGTGATACCATGCATGGAGATTGTTAATGTGGTTTTCAAACATGGATGTTTTGTCACTTATGGGCCCGACATTTTTGTTATGAGGTTTTAAGGTGTTGATAACTATTTCTGTACCTTGTATAACGAATTCTTGTCAGAGTATAGTATCTACGTTTTTGTATTACACCTAGCCAGCGTTTTTGATAATAATGTAAATAGCGTCAGATGCAGAATCTATATCAGTACATGTATAAGGATGGGGTAATGCCAATTTAATGTGATTTTTACAGATAGATTTTTGGTTGCTTTGGGGCACAAATGTACAGATTTTGCCTGCCAAGTTGATATGATTGAAGCACAATACAACACTACTTGTACACTAACTATATCACTGTATCACTATTAAACATATTAAAAGAACAATGGGGTGTTATATAGAGTGGCGTTTTTCGTACTTAGGGTGTTGAATGTAAGCAATATTGGTCCGTGGGTAACGTAAGAAAAGGGTAACACTGGGTTTGTACGAACATGTCCTAAACATTTGAAATCAAGTCAAACTTAAATCTGCATGGGGGCAAGCTAGATGGTAGTGGAGATGAGAAGCCCATACATCTTAATCGGTATATTGCACTATTCCCATGGACACTAAACTGTTAAAATAAACAATGTACATGCTACTAGTTATGGTACAACGGTTACTATGGCGGTGGGGACCCGGATAAACATCTATTTACTGGTATTGCCGGTGAGAACGGAAAGAAACGACAAGTAAAATAGTGGTCGTTTTGCAAAGTTTCAGGAACACCCCCATCTACTTGGTACAGTCCACCCACCTGTTGGCATCTTGCCAGGCTGGGAGGACTACAAGGGCATGACCTTCTACAGACGGAATATTGAACATGCTGTATGGAGGATAACTGCATTTCCTCTGAGTGTATTTGATTATCATATTCATAATGAATAATCATGTAATGATCTCAACACGGTCTACCCACAGACGACTGTAATAGAATACGAAGGCTGGGGTGCAAAGGTCAACGTTCTTCATCGTTGCCAGCGTTACGTGACGTCAGCCTTCCGAAACTGAGTTCCGAGAAACTGCTGTGCCCAGTTTCACATCCACCAGACGGGTTTGATACAGAACAAGCCGCGCTGTGTTTAGATCTCAGTCTTACCAACAATCTTGGCGGCACAATGGCGAGTAAAATGCAAGGATCTGCCGAGTTTGGCGAGCAGTTTCTGACGTGCGCGATCTGCATGCTGCACTTCCGGGATCCCAGAATCCTGCCATGTCTGCACACATTTTGTAAAGAATGTCTGCAGCTTTGGGCCGCCAAACAACAGCCGCTGGAGTGTCCAACCTGCCGCAAACCGGTCAGGCTACCAGACCAAGGTGTGGACGGACTCAGGACCAACTTCTACGTGAACAACCTGCTGGACTTCGCGGCCGTGAAGGAAGGGGCGGGGCCAGGTGTGCCGTGCCAGGTGTGCGAGGGGAAGGAGGAAGGGGCGCGGGCATGGTGCGTACAGTGCGCCGTTCTGCTTTGTGAGTCCTGTACAAACACACATCGCAGGTTTCCGGCCATGAAAGGGCATCAGATCGTGACCCAAGAGAACCTGGAGGCCTCTGAAGGTGTGCCCAGCAGCTTTCAGCGCAAAGCCTTCTGCCCGAAGCACGAAGACCAAGTCTTGACTTTCTACTGTGAACCTTGTCAGACTTTGGTCTGTGTCGCCTGTACGGTTGTCGATCATCCACGGGGCGAGAAACACAGTCCCGTAGAAATCGGCGGCGTCGCTGAGAGGAAGAAACGAGACCTACAAGAACTGTTAGGAAAAGTCGAGCCGCGAGAAAAAGCCGTGCGGGCTACGCTGAGTGACGTCGAGACGGAAATATCGGAGTTGCCAACATCGGCAGACAGAGCGATTGAAAGGGCCACTGAATATTTCGATCACCTGGAGGCCTTGCTTCGAGACAGGAAAGAAGAAGTCGTCAAAGAAATAAGCTCACGCCGCCAGGAAGTCGGAAAATGTCTGGAAGCGCAGAAAGAAGCGATGGAGTTTGAGTTGGCCGGACTGACGAGCGCGTCTGAGTTCTGTAAACAAGCCTTGGAACACGGCAGTGACGTGCACGTCATCGAGGTCGAGGGTCAAGCCCGACAGAGGGTGGAAGAGTTGCTGACGACTCCAACCGACCTGACAGCCCGACCGAGTCACGTCGTGTTCTCGGAGGGGACGGCTGCGGCGGAGTTCAGAGATGCCGTGGCCAAGGCGGGGCGCGTACAAGTCCAAGTAAAGGTGGAGGCATCTAAATGTTCAGTTGAAGTAAAGCCTGCCGTTGTAGAGTGTACAAATGTGTCTCTCCTCAGCACAGTTGACAAAACCGGACAACTTTGTTCTGTGCCTAAAGATGACGTCACAGCCACCCTGACGGACCCCTTGGGCCAAGCGGTACCAACACAGCTGCAGGAGAAGGGCAGAGGCTTGTGGGAAATCTCCTACACACCTAAGGTCACGGGAAACCACAGGTTAGAGGTCAAGGTTAAGGGTCAGTCTGTGGCGGGAAGTCCGTATGACGACAGTGTGCAAAGCAGTCGCAGCCCAGTCATAACCATTGGAAGAGAAGGAGGTGGGGAGGGAGAACTTTACGCCCCAACAGATGTAGCAGTGGACATGGACGGTAACATTGCAGTGTTGGAGATCGGGAACCAACGGGTTCAGATATTCGATGCCAAGACCGGCCAGTCGCTGCGGTGTTTCCCGGTGGATGGTGAGAATCATTGGGGCATTGATGTTGACACCGATGGACAGTTTATTGTGACGACGCGAAACATCTCCGGCACTGGCGTTCAAGCGATCCTTGTGTACTCGCGGAAAGGAGAACTTACAAAAACACTGAAACCTGACTGTTTAAAAACTCCGTGGGGAGTTGCAGTCCTGAAGGACGGCCGCATGGTGGTGGCAGACGACACACAGAAGTCGTGTCTCCTCCTGCAGCCTAACGGGAGCCTCATCCGGGAGATCGGCAAGGGGCAGCTACAGGACCCATGGTTCATAGCAGTGGACGAGTCACGTGGCCTTTTCGTTGTCATTGATTTCGTGGCTCATAAAGTGTTCGTGTTTGACCTTGAGGGGAAGCTGAAGGTCAGCTTTGGTAAAGAGGGGCGGAATGAGGGAGAGCTCCAATGTCCAACCGGGATTACATTCGACCCGGCAGGTAACATTATTCTAGTGAACTATTTTAACCGTCGTCTGCAGGTGTTCAGGCCTGACGGGACGTACCTGAGAACTGTGGCCAGAGTGAAGGGAGCACACCCCCATGGAATCGCGCTGACACCGGATTGCCACATTGCTGTAGCGTGTAATGTGGGACATTGTGTCGAGTTGTACAGGTACAAGTAGCCTGAAGTCCATCAAACCTTGAAAACAAATTGCAAAATAGTGGAGACTGTCCAGTTGTTATAGCACAGGAACATCACAGGACATTTAGCAAATATTATCATCAATATCAATAAGTTTATTGCAAATTCGTGCCCGAGGGCTTATTGCAAGAACATGATAACAAAAGTAAATAAACAGTAAAACTGATGATAAGTAATGCTAATGCTACTTAATATATACATTTGTAGTTATTGTTGGGTTTAATTTCTTTTCCGTGTGCAGTGGAGTATGAAATGGCCGACATTTTGCGAGATATATGAATTGGGAGGTGTTAATAGAAATGCAGTTTTTTGTAGGCTGGGAAGGTGAATAAAGCTAGGGAACATTTTGGTGACTATTTCAAATAACTTATCTCTTTCGGTGCTATAATGAGGGCAATGACAAATAAAGTGCATTTCATCCTCCACTGCATTTCCTGCACAATATTTACATATTCTATCGTTAACAGACAATTGTTTGTATCTACCCTTTTCTATTTCTAATGTATGTGCGCTAACTTTAAGCTTACAAATGGCTGATCTAACATCGAAGTCTTTGATGTGAAGATAACGTTCCATATTGTATACAGGTTTCAGATGTCTATAAAATCTTAGCTTACCGACATCAACAGAGAGATGGAAAGAAAGGTTTGGATATACATGTCAGAGAGTCTACTTCTAAGTAATGTACATATGTGTTGCTTATCGAGATCGATGTTGTCGTTATGCCAGATATATGAGAAACCACTGCGGTCAAGTATTTCTTTCACATGGTGTAGCAGATTTTTCTTGTGGCCATGCATTAACATATGTTTTTGAGATTGTAGAGCGTCAACTTGTAGAGGATGTGTATTAGCGTCTAGTTGACTCAGTCTTAACCAATACTTGACTACGCGTACGGATACGTCTGAGTCTAGTGACAGTCTACCAGGTTCTGCTTTGCATGTTCCATTGCTAGCGTTTCTGTGTACGCCAGGAATATTTTTACAAAAGCGATTATGGACAGTTTCAATAGGACAGCTGTCATTTGAAAAATCAATATTATGTACTTGAAGCAAAATATAACAAAAATTCCAATTCCGATTGAGTTGTCGGACACATGGACAATAGAGAGTTAGCATTCAAATTAGTATAATCAAATGTAATATTGTTCACCTTGTTTGTCCTGTTGCTTGCACTTAAGCTTAGGGCAAGAGACTTGCAACAAACTTATCATCATTAATCCAGTAATCCTAAGGGCTCAGCTTGAATCGTACAGCTGTGCAGTATTAGACTTAGCGAATGGACATTGGATGTGATGACCATTTTGTACAATATTGTATAAGATAGAAATGGTGCACTGTTTCCACAATGATGACCTGTTACTGTACACAACATTTAACTTTGCTTTATGTGATGACATTTTTGTTATGAGGTTTTAAGGTGTTGATAGCCATGTCCATATCTTGTATCATGAATTCTTGTCAGAGTATAGTATCTACGTTTCTTTGTTGAACGTAGTCAGCGTTTCAATTATGTCATAAGAGTCATGTACAGAATCTATAATTTGGTGCATAAGGGTGAGGTGATGCCATGCATGGTGATTGTTAATGTGGTTTTCAAACATGGATGTTTTGTCACTTTTGGGCCCAAATGTACAAATTTTGCCTGCCAAGTTGATATGATTGAAGCACAATACAACACTACTTGTACACTAACTATATCACTGTATCACTATCAAACATATTAAAAGAACAATGGGGTGTTATATAGAGTGGCGTTTTAAGTACTTAGGGTGTTGAATGTAAGCCATATCGGTCCGAGGCTAACGTAAGAAAAGAGTAACACTGGGTTTGTACGAACATGTGCTGAACATTTGAAATCAAGTCAAAGTTACATCTGCATGGGGTGAGCCAGATGGTAGTGGAGATGAGAAGCCCGTACATCTTAATCGGTATATTGCACTTTTCCCATGGACACCAAACTGTTAAAATAAACAATGTACATGCTACTAGTTATGGTACAACGGTTACCATGGCGGTGGGGACCCGGAAAAAAATCTATTTACTGGCATTGCCGATGAGAACGGAAAGAAGCGACAATTAAAGTAGTGGTCGTTTAGCAAAGCTTCACGAACACCCCCATGTGCTTGGTACAGTCCACCCACCTGTTGGCATCTTGCCAGGCTGGGAGGACTACAAGGTTATGACCTTCTGTCTACAGACGGAACGTTGTACATGCTGTATGGAGCAGAATTGAATTTCCTCTGAGTTATTTGAGTATCATATTTATAATGAATAACTAATGTAATGATCTCAACACGGTCTACCCACAGACGACTATAATAGAATACGATGGTTGGGGTGCAAAGGTCAACGTTCTTCATCGTCGCCTAGCGTTACGTGACGTCAGCCTTCCGAAACTGAGTTCCGAGAAACTTCTGTGCCCAGTTTCACATCCACCAGACGGGTTTGATACAGAACAAGACGCGCTGTGTTTAGATCTCAGCCTTACCAACAATCTTGGCGGCACAATGGCGAGTAAAATGCAAGGATCTGCCGAGTTTGGCGAGCAGTTTCTGACGTGCGCGATCTGCATGCTGCACTTCCGGGATCCCAGAATCCTGCCATGTCTGCACACGTTTTGTAAAGAATGTCTGCAGCTTTGGGCCACCAAACAACAGCCGCTGGAGTGTCCAACCTGCCGCAAACCGGTCAGGCTACCAGACCAAGGTGTGGACGGACTCAAGACCAACTTTTACGTCAACAACCTGCTGGACTTCGCGGCCGTGAAGAAAGGGGCGGGGCCAGGTGTGCCGTGCCAGGTGTGCGAGGGGAAGGAGGAAGGGCCGCGGGCATGGTGCGTACAGTGCGCCGTTCTGCTTTGTGAGTCCTGCACAAACACACATCGCAGGTTTCCGGCCATGAAAGGGCATCAGATCGTGACCCAAGAGAACCTGGAGGCCTCTGAAGGTGTGCCCGGCAGCTTTCAGCGCAAAGCCTTATGCCCAAAGCACGAAGACCAAGTCTTGACTTTCTACTGTGAACCTTGTCAGACTTTGGTCTGTGTCGCCTGCACGGTTGTCGATCATCGACCGGGTGATCAACACAATCCCGTAGAAATCGGCGGCGTCGCTGAGAAGAAGAAACGAGATCTACAAAAACTGTTGGGAAACGTCGAGCCCCGAGAAAAGGTGGTAAGGGCTACGCTGAGTGACGCCGAGACGGAAATATCGGAGTTGCCAACATCGGCAGACGCAGCGATTGAAGACGCCACAGCCTACTTTGATCACCTGATGGCCTTGATTCAAGACAGAAAGGAAGAAGTCGTCAAAGAAATCGGCTCACGCCGCCAGGAAGTCGGAAAATGTCTGGAAGCGCAGAAAGAAGCGCTCGAGTTTGAGTTGGCCGGACTGACGAGCGCGTCTGAGTTCTGTAAACAAGCCTTGGAACACGGCAGTGACGTGCACGTCATCGAGGTCGAGGGTCAAGCACGACAGAGGGTGGAAGAGCTGCTGACAACTCCAACCGACCTGGCAACCCGACCGAGTCACGTCGTGTTCTCGGAGGGGACGGCTGTGGCGGAGTTCAGAGATGCTGTGGCCAAGGCAGGGTGCGTACAAGTCAAAGTAAAGGTTGACGCATCTAAATGTTTTGTTAAAGTAAAGCCTGCTGTTGTAGTGTGTTCAAATGTCTCCCTCCTCAGCACAATTGACAAAAACGGACAACTTTGTTCTGTGCGCAAAGATGACGTCACAGCCACCCTGACGGACCCCTTGGGCCAAGCGGTACCAACACAGCTGCAGGAGAAGGGCAGAGGCTTGTGGGAAATCTCCTACACACCTAAGGTCACGGGCAACCACAGGTTAGAGGTCAAGGTTAAGGGTCAGTCTGTGGCGGGAAGTCTGTATGACGTCAGAGTGCAAAGCAGCCACACCCCAGTCTTAACCATTGGAAGAGAAGGAGGTGGGGAGGGAGAACTTTACGCCCCAACAGATGTAGCAGTGGACATGGACGGTAACATTGCAGTGTTGGAGAACGGGAACAAACGGGTTCAGATATTCGATGCGAAGACCGGCCAGTCGCTTCGGTGTTTCCCGGTGGATGGTGAGTATCCATTCGGCATTGACATTGACCCCGATGGACAGTTTATTGTGACGACGCTAAACCCATTGCTCAGCACTGGCAAACAAGCAATCCGGGTGTACTCGCGGGAAGGAGAACTTACAAAGACCCTGAAGCCTGACTGTTTAAAACATCCGCGCGGAGTTGCAGTTCTGAAGGACGGTCGCATGGTGGCGGCGGACAAGCAACAGAAGTCGTGTCTCCTCCTGCAGCCTGACGGGAGCCTCATCCGGGAGATCGGCAAGGGGCAGTTACAGGACCCAGGGTCCGTAGCAGTGGACGAGCCTCGTGGCCTTTTCGTTGTCACTGATCACCTGGCTCATAAAGTGTGTGTGTTTGACCTTGAGGGGAAGCTGAAGGTCAGCTTCGGTAAAGAGGGGCCAAATGAGGGAGAGCTCCAATATCCAACCGGGATATCATTAGACCCGGCAGGTAACATCATTGTAGTGAACCGTTTTAACCGTCGTCTGCAGGTGTTCAGGCCTGACGGGACGTACCTGAGAACTGTGGCCAGAGTGAGGGGAGAAGACCCCTGGGGAATCGCGCTGACACCGGATGGCCACATTGCTGTAGCGTTTTATTGGGGAGATTGTGTCGAGTTGTACAGGTACACGTAGCCTAAACTATCTCTGACATTGAAAACAAATTGCAAAACAGTGGAGACTGTCCAGTTGTTACAGCACAGGAACACCACAGGAATCGAACTTCTGCAAATATCATCATCAACAGTATTATAATGTACTTCTAGCAAAATATAAGAAAAATTCAAATGCCAATTGAGTTGTCGGGCAAATGGACAATAGAGAGTTAGCATTTGAATTAGTATAATCAAATGTAATATTGTTCACCTTTTTGTACTGTTGCTTGCATTAAGCTTAGGGCAAGAGACTTGCAACAAACTTATCATCATTGTTCCAGTAATCCCAAGGGCCCAGCTAGAATCGTACATAGCTGTGCAGTATTAGACTTAGTGAATGGACCTTGGACATGATGACCATTGTGTTCAGTATTGTATAAGATAGAAATGGTGCACTGTTTCCACAATGATAAACTGTTACTGTACACAACAGTTAACTTCGCTTTATGTGATGACATTTTTGTTATGAGGTTTTAAGGTGTTGACAGCCATGTCCATATCTTGTATCATGAATTCTTGTCAGATATCGTATATACATTTCTTTGTTGAACGTAGTCAGCGTTTTAATGATGCCATTGTAGTAATGTACAGAATCTATAATTTGGTGCATAAGGATGAGGTGATACCATGCATGGTGATTGTTAATGTGGTTTTCAAACATGGATGTTTTGTCACTTATGGGCCCGACATTTTTGTAATGAGGTTTTAAGGTGTTGATAACTATGTCCGTACCTTGTATAACGAATTATTGCCAGAGTATCGTATCTACGTTTTTTATCACACCCAGCCAGCGTTTTTGATAATGTCAATGGCGTCAAATACAGAATCCATACCAGTACATGTTTCAGGATGGGGTGATGCCATTTTAATGTGATTTTTACAGATGGATTTTTGGTTGCTTTGGGGCACAAATTTACAAATATTGCCTGCCAAGTTGATATGATTGAAGCACAATACAACACTACTTGTACACAAACTATATCACTGTATCACTATCAAACATATTAAAGGAACACTGCGGTGTTATATAGAGTGGTGTTTTTCGTACTTAGGGTGTTGAATGTAAGCAATATCGGTCCGAGGCTAACGTAAGAAAAGAGTAACACTGGGTTTGTACGAACATGTCCTAAACATTTGAAATCAAGTCAAAGTTAAATCTGCATGGGGGTGAGCCATGCAGATGGTAGTGGAGATGAGAGGCCCATACATCTTAATCGGTATGTTGCACTTTTCCCATGGACACCAACCGGTTAAAATTCCCAGTGTACATACTACTAGTTATGGTACAACGGTTACCATGGCGGTGGGGGGCCGGAGAAATATTTATTTACTGGCACTACCGATGAGAACGGAAAGAAACTTCAAATAAAACAGTGGTCGTTTGGCAAAGTTTCACGAACACCCTCATCTACTTGGTACAGTCCACCCACCTGTTGGCATCTTGCCAAGCTGGGAAGACTACAAGGTCATGACCTTCTACAGACGGAATATTGAACATGCTGTATGGAGGATAACTGCATTTCCTCGGAGTGTATTTGATTATCATATTCATAATGAATAATTAATGTGATGATCTCAATACGGTCTACCCACAGACGACTATAATAGAATACGATGGCTGGGGTGCAAAGGTCAACGTTCTTCATCGTCGCCCATCGTTACGTGACGTCAGCCTTCCGAAACTGAGTTCCGAGAAACTGCTGTGCCCAGTTTCACATCCACCAGACGGGTTTGATACAGAACAAGACGCGCTGTGTTTAGATCTCAGTCTAACCAACAATCTTGGCGGCACGATGGCGAGTAAAATGCAAGGATCTGCCGAGTTTGGCGAGCAGTTCCTGACGTGCGCGATCTGCATGCTGCACTTCCGGGATCCCAGAATCCTGCCATGTCTGCACACATTTTGTAAAGAATGTCTGCAGCTTTGGGCCGCCAAACAACAGCCGCTGGAGTGTCCAACCTGCCGCAAACCGGTCAGGTTACCAGACCAAGGTGTGGACGGACTCAAGAACAACTTTTACGTCAACAACCTGCTGGACTTCGCGGCCGTGAAGAAAGGGGCGGGGCCAGGTGTGCCGTGCCAGGTGTGCGAGGGGAAGGAGGAAGGGGCGCGGGCATGGTGCGTGCAGTGCGCCGTTCTGCTTTGTGAGTCCTGCACAAACACACATCGCAGGTTTCCGGCCATGAAAGGGCATCAGATCGTGACCCAAGAGAACCTGGAGGCCTCTGAAGGTGTGCCCAGCAGCTTTCAGCGCAAAGCCTTCTGCCCGAAGCACGAAGACCAAGTCTTGACTTTCTACTGTGAACCTTGTCAGACTTTGGTCTGTGTCGCCTGTACGGTTGTCGATCACCGGCCGGGTGATCAACACAATCCCGTAGAAATCGGCGGCGTCGCTGAGAGGAAGAAACAAGACCTACAAAAACTGTTGGGAAACGTCGAGCCCCGAGAAAAGGTGGTAAAGGGCTACGCTGAGTGACGTCGAGACGGATATATCAGAGTTGCCAACATCGGCAGACGCAGCGATTAAAGACGCCACAGCCTACTTTGATCACCTGATGGCCTTGATTCAAGACAGAAAGGAAGAAGTCGTCAAAGAAATCGGCTCACGCCGCCAGTAAGTCGGAAAATGTCTGGAAACGCAGAAAGAAGCGCTTGAGTTTGAGTTGGCCGGACTGACGAGCGCGTCTGAGTTCTGTAAACAAGCCTTGGAACACGGCAGTGACGTACACGTCATCGAGGTCGAGGGTCAAGCCCGACAGAGGGTGGAAGAGCTGCTGACGACTCCAACCGACCTGACAGCCCGACCGAGTCACGTCGTGTTCTCGGAGGGGACGGCTGTGGCGGGGTTCAGAGATGCCGTGGCCAAGGCAGGGTGCGTACAAGTACGAAACTTAAGAAAGATTGACGCATCAAAGTGTTCTGTTGAAGTAAAGCCTGCCGTTGTAGAGTTTTCAAATGTGGCCCTGCTTACTACAGCTGACGGGAAAGGGCGTCCGTGTGTTGTTACTAAAGATGACGTCACAGCCACCCTGACGGACCCCTCGGGCCAGGCGGTACCAACACAGCTGCAGGAGAAGGACAGGGGCTTGTGGGAAATCTCCTACACACCTAAGGTCACGGGAAACCACAGGTTAGAGGTCAAGGTTAAGGGTCGGCCTGTGGCGGGAAGTCCGTATGACGTCAGATGGCAAAGCAGACACACCCCAGTCTTAACCATTGGAAGAAGAAGAGGTGGGGAGGGAGAACTTTCCTGCCCATCAGATGTAGCAGTGGACATGGACGGTAACATTGCAGTGTTGGAGCAGGGGAACAAACGGGTTCAGATATTCGATGCCAAGACTGGTCAGTCGCTTCGGTGTTTTCCGGTGGATGGTGAGTATCAATTCGGCATTGACATTGACCCCGATGGACAGTTTATTGTGACGACGCTAAACATTTCCTACACTGGCAAACAAGCAATCCGGGTGTACTCAAAGGAAGGAGAACTTACAAAGACCCTGAAACCTGACTGTTTAGAAAATCCGCGCGGAGTTGCAGTTCTGAAGGACGGCCGCATGGTGGTGGCAGACGACACACAGAACTCGTGTCTCCTCCTGCAGCCTGATGGGAGCCTCATCCGGGAGATCGGCAAGGGGAAGCTACAGGGCCCATGGTTCATCGCAGTGGACGAGTCACGTGGCATTTTCGTTGTCACTGATTGCGATGCTCATAAAGTGTTCGTGTTTGACCTTGAGGGGAAGCTGAAGGTCAGCTTTGGTAAATGGGGGCGGAGTGAGGGAGAGTTTCTAGGTCCAACCGGGATAACATTCGACCCGACAGGTAACATCATTGTAGTGAACCGAGACAACCACCGTCTGCAGGTGTTCAGGCCTGACGGGACGTACCTGAGAACTGTGGCCTTTGTGAAGGGAGCAGCACCCTGGGGAATCGCGCTGACACCGGATGGCCACATTGCTGTAGCGTGTTATATGGGAGATTGTGTCGAGTTGTACAGGTACAAGTAACCTGAAGTACATCAAACCTTGAACACAAAATGCGAAATAGTGGAGACTGCCCAGTTTGTAAAGCACAGGAATACAACAGAACCTTTAGCAAATATCATCATCAATATTAATATTATGTACTTGTAGCAAAATATAAGAAAAATTCAAATTCTAAATGAGTTGTCGGGCACATGGGCAACAGAGAGCTTGCATTTACATTAGTATAATCAAATGCAATATTGTTCACCTTGTTTCTCCTGTTGCTTGCAATTAGCCGTATGGCAAGAAATTGCAACAAACTTACCATCATTAATCCAGTATCCTAAGGGCCCAGCTAGAATCGTACATAGCTGTGCAGTATTAGACTTAGTGAATGGACCTTGGACATGACGACCATTATGTTCAGTGTTGTATAAGATAGAAATGGTGCACTGTTTCCACAATGATAAACTGTTACTGTACACAACAGTTAACTTCGCTTTATGTGATGACATTTTTGTTATGAGGTTTTAAGGTGTTGATAGCCATGTCCATATCTTGTATCATGAATTCTTGTCAGAGTATCGTATCTACCTTTCTTTGTTTAACGTAGTCAGCGTTTTAATGATGTCATTGGAGTCATGTACAGAACTTATAATTTGGTGCATAAGGATGAGGTGATGCCATGCATGGAGATTGTTAATGTGGTTTTCAAACATGGATGTTTTGTCACTTTTGGGCCCGACATTTTTGTTATGAGGTTTTAAGGTGTTGATAACTATGTCCGTACCTTGTATAACGAATTCTTGCTAGAGTATAGTATCTACGTTTTTTTTATCACACCTAGCCAGCGTTTTGATAATGTCAATAGCGTCCGATACAGAATCTAATTTAGTACATGTATAAGGATGAGGTGATGCCAGTTTAATGTGATTGTTTAGATAGATTTTTGGTTGCTTTGGGGCCCAAATGTACAAATATTGCCTGCCAAATTGATATGATTGAAGCACAATATGATATTACACGTACACAAACAATATCGCTGTATCACTATTGAACATATTAAAGGAACCATGGTGTTATATAGAGTGGTCCTCTTTTGTGCTTAGTGTTGAATGTAAGCAATATCGGTCCGTGGGTAACGTAAGAAAAGAGTAACACTGGGTTTGTACGAACATGTCCTGAACATTTGAAATCAAGTCAAAGTTAAATCTGCATGGGGTGAGCCAGATGGTAGTGGAGATGAGAACCCCATACATCTTAATCGGTATATTGTACTCTTCCCATGGACACCAAACGGTTACAATTCACAATGTACATACTACTAGTTATGGTACAACGGTTACCATGGCGGTGGGGACCCGGATAAACATCTATTTACTAGTATTGCCGGTGAGAACGGAAAGAAACGTCAAGTAAAATTGTGGTCGTTTGGCAAAGTTTCACGAACACCACCATCTGTTTGGTACAGTCCACCCACCTGTTGGCATCTTGCCAGGCTGGGAGGACTACAAGGTCATGACCTTCTGTCTACAGACGGAACATTGTACATGCTGTATGAAGGATAACTGCGTTTCCTCTGAGTGTATTTGATTATCATATTCATAATGAATAATTAATGTAATGATCTCAATACGGTCTACCCAATAATAGGATACGTAGTTTGGAGTGCAAAGGTCAACGTTCTTCATCGTCGCCCAGCGTTACGTGACGTCAGCCTACCGAAACTGAGTTCCGAGAAACTGCTGTGCCCAGTTTCACATCCACCAGACGGGTTTGATACAGAACAAGACGCGCTGTGTTTAGATCTCAGCCTTACCAACAATCTTGGCGGCACAATGGCGAGTAAAATGCAAGGATCTGCCGAGTTTGGCGAGCAGTTCCTGACGTGCGCGATCTGCATGCTGCACTTCCGGGATCCCAGAATCCTGCCATGTCTGCACACATTTTGTAAAGAATGTCTGCAGCTTTGGGCCGCCAAACAACAGCCGCTGGAGTGTCCAACCTGCCGCAAACCGGTCAGGCTACCAGACCAAGGTGTGGACGGACTCAGGACCAACTTTTACGTCAACAACCTGCTGGACTTCGCGGCCGTGAAGAAAGGGGCGGGGCCAGGTGTGCCGTGCCAGGTGTGCGAGGGGAAGGAGGAAGGGCCGCGGGCATGGTGCGTGCAGTGCGCCGTTCTGCTTTGTGAGTCCTGTACGAACACACATCGCAGGTTTCCGGCCATGAAAGGGCATCAGATCGTGACCCAAGAGAACCTGGAGGCCTCTGAAGGTGTGCCCAGCAGCTTTCAGCGCAAAGCCTTCTGCCCGAAGCACGAAGACCAAGTCTTGACTTTCTACTGTGAACCTTGTCAGACTTTGGTCTGTGTCGCCTGTACGGTTGTCGACCATCGGCCGGGTGACCAACACAATCCCGTAGAAATCGGCGGCGTCGCTGAGAAGAAGAAACAAGACCTACAAAAACTGTTGGGAAACGTCGAGCCCCGAGAAAAGGTGGTAAGGGCTACGCTGAGTGACGTCGAGACGGATATATCAGAGTTGCCAACATCGGCAGACGCAGCGATTAAAGACGCCACAGCCTACTTTGATCACCTGATGGCCTTGATTCAAGACAGAAAAGAAGAAGTCGTCAAAGAAATCGGCTCACGCCGCCAGGAAGTCGGAAAATGTCTGGAAACGCAGAAAGAAGCGCTTGAGTTTGAGTTGGCCGGACTGACGAGCGCGTCTGAGTTCTGTAAACAAGCCTTGGAACACGGCAGTGACGTGCACGTCATCGAGGTCGAGGGTCAAGCCCGACAGAGGGTGGAAGAGCTGCTGACGACTCCAACCGACCTGACAGCCCGACCGAGTCACGTCGTGTTCTCGGAGGGGACGGCTGTGGCGGGGTTCAGAGATGCCGTGGCCAAGGCAGGGTGCGTACAAGTACGAAACTTAAGAAAGATTGACGCATCAAAGTGTTCTGTTGAAGTAAAGCCTGCCGTTGTAGAGTTTTCAAATGTGGCCCTGCTTACTACAGCTGACGGGAAAGGGCGTCCGTGTGTTGTTACTAAAGATGACGTCACAGCCACCCTGACGGACCCCTCGGGCCAGGCGGTACCAACACAGCTGCAGGAGAAGGACAGGGGCTTGTGGGAAATCTCCTACACACCTAAGGTCACGGGAAACCACAGGTTAGAGGTCAAGGTTAAGGGTCGGCCTGTGGCGGGAAGTCCGTATGACGTCAGATGGCAAAGCAGACACACCCCAGTCTTAACCATTGGAAGAGAAGGAGGTGGGGAAGGAGAACTTTCCTGCCCATCAGATGTAGCAGTGGACATGGACGGTAACATTGCAGTGTTGGAGCAGGGGAACAAACGGGTTCAGATATTCGATGCCAAGACTGGTCAGTCGCTTCGGTGTTTTCCGGTGGATGGTGAGTATCAATTCGGCATTGACATTGACCCCGATGGACAGTTTATTGTGACGACGCTAAACATTTCCTACACTACACAAGCAATCCGGGTGTACTCAAAGGAAGGAGAACTTACAAAGACACTGAAACCTGACTGTTTAGGAGATCCGCGCGGAGTTGCAGTTCTGCAGGACGGCCGCATGGTGGTGGCAGACGACAGGCAGAAGTCGTGTCTCCTCCTGCAGCCTGATGGGAGCCTCATCCGGGAGATCGGCAAGGGGCAGCTACAGGACCCACTGTTCATAGCAGTGGACGAGTCACGTGGCCTTTTCGTTGTCACTGATTGCGTGGCTGATAAAGTGTTCGTGTTTGACCTTGAGGGGAAGCTGAAGGTCAGCTTTGGTAAATGGGGGCGGAGTGAGGGAGAGTTTCTAGGTCCAACCGGGATAACATTCGACCCGACAGGTAACATCATTGTAGTGAACCGAGACAACCACCATCTGCAGGTGTTCAGGCCTGACGGGACGTACCTGAGAACTGTGGCCTTTGTGAAGGGAGCAGCACCCTGGGGAATCGCGCTGACACCGGATGGCCACATTGCTGTAGCGTGTTATATGGGAGATTGTGTCGAGTTGTACAGGTACAAGTAACCTGAAGTACATCAAACCTTGAACACAAAATGCGAAATAGTGGAGACTGCCCAGTTTGTAAAGCACAGGAATACAACAGAACCTTTAGCAAATATCATCATCAATATTAATATTATGTACTTGTAGCAAAATATAAGAAAAATTCAAATTCTAAATGAGTTGTCGGGCACATGGGCAACAGAGAGCTTGCATTTACATTAGTATAATCAAATGCAATATTGTTCACCTTGTTTCTCCTGTTGCTTGCAATTAGCCGTATGGCAAGAAATTGCAACAAACTTACCATCATTAATCCAGTATCCTAAGGGCCCAGCTAGAATCGTACATAGCTGTGCAGTATTAGACTTAGTGAATGGACCTTGGACATGACGACCATTATGTTCAGTGTTGTATAAGATAGAAATGGTGCACTGTTTCCACAATGATAAACTGTTACTGTACACAACAGTTAACTTCGCTTTATGTGATGACATTTTTGTTATGAGGTTTTAAGGTGTTGATAGCCATGTCCATATCTTGTATCATGAATTCTTGTCAGAGTATCGTATCTACCTTTCTTTGTTTAACGTAGTCAGCGTTTTAATGATGTCATTGGAGTGATGTACAGAATCTATAATTTGGTGCATAAGGATGAGGTGATGCCATGCATGGTGATTGTTAATGTGATTTTCAAACATGGATGTTTTATCACTTTTGGGCCCGACATTTTTGTTATGAGGTTTTAAGGTGTTGATAACTATGTCTGTACCTTGTATAACGAATTCTTGCCAGAGTAAAGTATCTACGTTTCTTCATCACACCTAGCCAGTGTTTTGATAATGTAAATAGCGTCAGATGCAGAATCTATATCAGTACATGTTTCAGGATGGGGTGATGCCATTTTAATGTGATTTTTACAGATAGATTTTTGGTTGCTTTTGGGCCCAAATGTACAAATTTTGCCTGCCAAGTTGATATGATTGAAGCACAATACAACACTACTTGTACACTAACTATATCACTGTATCACTATTAAACATATTAAAAGAACAATGACGTGTTATATAGAGTGGCGTTTTTCGTACTTAGGGTGTTGAATGTAAGCCATATCGGTCCGAGGCTAACGTAAGAAAAGAGTAACACCGGGTTTGTACGAACATGCCCCGAACATTTGAAATCAAGTCAAAGTTACATCTGCATGGGGGTGAGCCATGCAGATGGTAGTGAAGATGAGAAGCCCATACATCTTAATCGGTATGTTGCACTTTTCCCATGGACACCAAACGGTTAAAATTCCCAGTGTACATACTACTAGTTATGGTACAACGGTTACCATGGCGGTGGGGACCCGGATAAAGATCTATTTACTGGCACTGCCGATGAGAACGGAAAGAAACGTCAAATAAAACAGTGGTCGTTTTGCAAAGTTTCACGAACACCCCCATCTACTTGGTACAGTCCAACCACCTGTTGGCATCTTGCCAAGCTGGGAGGACTACAAGGTCATGGCCTTCTGTCTACAGACGGAACATTGTACATGCTGTATGGAGCAGAACTGCATTTCCTCTGAGTTATTTGAGTATCATATTTATACTGAATAACTAATGTAATGATCTCAACACGGTCTACCCACAGACGACTATAATAGGATACGAAGGCTAGGGTGCTAAGGTCAACGTTCTTCATCGTTGCCCATCGTTACGTGACGTCAACCTTCCGAAACTGAGTTCCGAGAAACTGCTGTGCCCAGTTTCACATCCACCAGACGGGTTTGATACAGAACAAGACGCGCTGTGTTTAGATCTCAGTCTTACCAACAATCTTGGCGGCACAATGGCGAGTAAAATGCAAGGATCTGCCGAGTTTGGCGAGCAGTTCCTGACGTGCGCGATCTGCATGCTGCACTTCCGGGATCCCAGAATCCTGCCATGTCTGCACACATTTTGTAAAGAATGTCTGCAGCTTTGGGCCGCCAAACAACAGCCGCTGGAGTGTCCAACCTGCCGCAAACCGGTCAGGCTACCAGACCAAGGTGTGGACGGACTCAGGACCAACTTTTACGTCAACAACCTGCTGGACTTCACGGCTGTGAAGAAAGGGGCGGGGCCAGGTGTGCCGTGCCAGGTGTGCGAGGGGAAGGAGGAAGGGCCGCGGGCATGGTGCGTACAGTGCGCCGTTCTGCTTTGTGAGTCCTGTACAAACACACATCGCAGGTTTCCGGCCATGAAAGGGCATCAGATCGTGACCCAAGAGAACCTGGAGGCCTCTGAAGGTGTGCCCAGCAGCTTTCAGCGCAAAGCCTTCTGCCCGAAGCACGAAGACCAAGTCTTGACTTTCTACTGTGAACCTTGTCAGACTTTGGTCTGTGTCGCCTGTACGGTTGTCGATCACCGGCCGGGTGATCAACACAATCCCGTAGAAATCGGCGGCGTCGCTGAGAGGAAGAAACGAGACCTACAAGAACTGTTAGGAAAGGTCGAGCCTCGAGAAAAAGCCGTACGCGCTACGCTGAGTGACATTGAGACAGACAAATCGGAGTTGCCAACATCGGTAGACACAGCGATCGAAAAGGCCACTGAATATTTCGATCACCTGATGGCCTTGCTTCAAGACAGAAAACAAGAAGTCGTCAAAGAAATCGGCTCACGTCGCCAGGAAGTCGGAAAATGTCTGGAAGCGCAGAAAGAAGCGCTCGAGTTTGAGTTGGCCGGACTGACGAGCGCGTCTGAGTTCTGTAAACAAGCCTTGGAACACGGCAGTGACGTGCACGTCATCGAGGTCGAGGGTCAAGCACGACAGAGGGTGGACGAGCTGCTGACAACTCCAACCGACCTGACAGCCCGACCGAGTCACGTCGTGTTCTCGGAGGGGACGGCTGTGGCGGAGTTCAGAGATGCCGTGGCCAAGGCAGGGTGCGTACAAGTCCAAGCAAAGGTGGACGCACCTAAATGCTCAGTTGAAGTAAAGCCTGCCGTTGTAGAGTTTTTAAATGTCTGTCTCCTCAGCACATTTGACAAAAACGGGCAACTTTGTTCTGTGCCCAAAGATGACGTCACAGCCACCCTGACGGACCCCTCGGGCCAGGCGGTACCAACACAGCTGCAGGAGAAGGGCAGGGGCTTGTGGGAAATCTCCTACACACCTGAGGTCACGAGCAACCACAGGTTAGAGGTCAAGGTTAAGGGTCGGCCTGTGGCGGGAAGTCCGTATGACGTCAGAGTGCAAAGCAGGGACACCCCAGTCTTAACCATTGGAAGAAGAGGAGATGGGGAGGGAGAACTTTCTTACCCAAGAGATGTAGCAGTGGACATGGATGGCAACATTGCAGTGTTGGAGCAGGGGAACAAACGGGTTCAGATATTCGATGTCAAGACCGGCCAGTCGCTTCGGTGTTTCCCGGTGGATGTTGAGATTCCATTCGGCATTGACGTTGACCCCGATGGACAGTTTATTGTAACGTCGCGAAACATGTTTGGCACTGGCGGTCAAGCAATCCGGGTGTACTCGCGAGGAGAACTTACAAAGACCCTGAAACCTGACTGTTTAAAGAATCCGCACGGAGTTGCAGTTCTGAAGGACGGCCGCATGGTGGTGGCAGACGACACACAGAAGTCGTGTCTCCTCCTGCAGCCTGACGGGAGCTTCATCCGGGAGATCGGCAAGGGGCAGTTACAGGGCCCATGGTTCATAGCAGTGGACGAGTCACGTGGCCTTCTCTTTGTCACCGATTTTTGGGCTCATAAAGTGTTCGTGTTTGACCTTGAGGGGAAGCTGAAGGTCAGCTTTGGTAAAGAGGGGCCAAATGAGGGAGAGCTCCAACAGCCATCAGGGGTAACATTAGACCCGGCAGGTAACATCATTGTAGTGAACCGTTCTAACAACCGTCTGCAGATGTTCAGGCCTGACGGGACGTACCTGAGAACTGTGGCCATAGTGAGGGGAGAAAACCCCCGGGGAATGGCGCTGACACCGGATGGCCACATTGCTGTAGCGTGTTCTTGTGGAGATTGTGTCGAGTTGTACAGGTACAAGTAGCCTAAATGCCCCTGATCTTTTAAACAAATTGCAAAATAGGGAGACTGTTCAGTTGTTAAATCACGGGAACACCACAGGAACTCAACTTCAGCAATTATCATCATCAATAGTAATATAATGTGTAACTTCTAGCAAAATATAAGAAATATTCACATTCCAATTGAATTGTCAGACACACAGTCACTAGACAGTCAGCATTTAAATGAGGATAGGCGTACGTTATATTGATCACGTTTTTTTTGTTCTGTTACTTGCAACAAACTTATCATCATTAACCCATTAATCCTAAGGGCTCAGCTTGAATTAAACATAGCTGTGCAGTATTAGACTTAGTGAATAGGCCTTGTACATGGTGACCATTATGTTCAGTATGACAATATATACATATAAGAATGATGAGCTGTTTCCACCATGATGAGCTTCTATTGTTTACAACATTTAACTTTGCTTGATGTAGTGACATTTCTGTAATAAGGTTCTAAGGTGTTGATAACTATGTCCATGTCCTGTATCATGAATTCTTGTCAGAGTATAGTATCTAGTACGTTTGTTTTAGCTATTTTGTTGAACCTAGTCAGCAGACTGTGAGGGGATGGACCAATAGTTTGGCAACAGCAGTATCTTTGTACAGTTGAATTGGGCTTCTTCACTAAGCAAATGTATGGCAAAACTTGTTTACTATAAATGCTTGGAACTTGAAATAAATATCAGAATGGTGCCTAAATTGTTAATTCTTATGATACACTTGCTTGAAATCTTCTTCCTTATTATACACTTGCTTGAAAGTCCTTCTTGGTCACATCTGCTGTTATAAAAGAAAATACAGCACAGTTGAATCTGGCTTATTCACCAAACCAAGGCAAAACTTTCCTATCTATCATGAATGTATGGAGATTGAAATAAAAATCACACTGGAAAAACTTAAGTCCTTCTTGGTCACACTTGCTTTTTCAAGAAACACCTAGAGCTTCGATCGCCTTATCTCATACACTAAGACACGTCCTCGTTGCTCTGTAACTTGTAGTACGTATCAGACTGTGCTGGTAAAGGGTGTGCAGTTTGCTTTGGACATGGTAGCAAAGGCAAAGGCAACTTGCCTGCCATAAATAAATGGAGCTTTGAAATGAAAATTTACACTTGAGTCCAAAATGTCTTCTTATGATACACTTGCTTGAAAGTCCTTCTGTTTTTTCAAGAAACACCTATAGTTTCATCTTATCTTAACCATTAAGACACATCCTCATTGCTCCATAACTTGTAGTATGTATCAGGATGCAGGGTGTGCCAGTAGTTTGGACATGGTAGCAAAGGCAAAGGAAAACTTGCCTGCCATAAATAAATGGAGGTTGGAAATGAAAATTACAATGGAGTCCCAAATGTCTTCTTATGAATCTGATACATTTGCTCCTGTTTTTTCAAGAAACACCTATAGTTTCATCTTATCTTAAACACTAAGACACGTCCTCGTTGCTCTGTAACTTGTAGTAGGTATCAGACTGTGCAGGTCTCTGTAGAGGGTGTGCCAGCAGTTTGGCCATGTGGTTGTGAAACATGGTGACATTGGTCGCCACCTCGTACACGTAGGACAGGCATTTTCTGTCGAGGTCACAGATCGCGTTGAAGATTTCCTGGAAGTAGAACATAAGTGTGAGACATTTAAGATTTGCTGGATTGAAGATTTCCTGGAATAAATAAGAACTTAAGTATGAGACCTTCAACAAGATAAAAACAGCACATTTGCTGAAAAAAATACTGCATTATCATCACACATTTTCCTAGCAACTCACATTATTATGACAAGATTTGCTGGATTGAAGATTTCTTGGAATATATAAGAAGAACGTAAGTGTGAGACAGTCAACAAGATAAAAACAGCACATTTACTAAAAAAAATTTTACATTACCATCATACATTTCCCTGCCAAAAAATCAACTCACATTATTCTAGCAGGTGCACTAAGACCACCACATAAAAAGGTGTTTTTTGAATCTTTCTCAAGAATTGTCTTGAACACCTGGACATCTGAAGTATGAATACCTTGGGATTAGCTGATGCTACAGGTAGGATAGTGGCTTGGTATAGGGGCAATTGGCCCACATAAAGTATTTGTACAATTTTTGAAGTTTTGAAACAACCCATTTTATATTTGTAAAAAGATCTCTTTTGAAAGCCACTTAAGAAATGTTTCCAAATCATCAGTACAATTTATAAAACACGTGGATGCCATTTGAAACACCTGAGTCTAGATCTTCATCCAGCTGCTTAATTTATTTTGTATCATGCAAAAGGAGAGTTGTTAGAAACTGACTATGCTCTGATTGTCGTCAGCTGGCGGCTCGTGGACGTACAGCGCATCCAGGAAGAGATGTGGGGACAGGAGCAGTTCACTCAGCATCTGGGACAGACAGGGGAGAGAGAAGCTGTTAGATATAAAGTGTTACGTACAAACTGTTAAATACAAAGGACTAGAGTGGTACGCATGGCTAAAAGTTCAGCTTGTAGAGATACTTTGATACTTTATTTGAAATGCTTTCAAATGCGATTTTTCAGCTATGGGTATAATCTTAAACTTTGCAAGTCTAAGGTCAACAAACATCTGTCCTTACTGTCTGTATAGTAATCCAAACATTTGAGTGGCTCACATGAGCCTTGTTTTGTGGTGAACACAAAGTAAATATATAAAAAATAATAAGGTTGTCACTTGACAGGTTAGCCTGGAGTCCAGCCTTGTTAGCTTTAATTGACTCCCCAAGATCCACTACCCCACCAACATGGCAATCTGGGAAAGCTGACTTAAGCTATCAATGCTGGACTCCAGGCTACACACAGGTCACAAACTGAGCAGCTTTCACTAAATAACACCTGATTCTACTACATCCACTGGACTATGCACACAACTTTCTTTTATTTCCACCTGTTGGCTGTCCTCTGGTGCTGCAGGCAGACAGCAGTAAAACTCACAAGACATACGGCAGGAAGTGTGATCTCAAACACACACACATACATTTACTCACACACACAACCACACACACGCACACACACACACCTGTTGGCTGTCCTCCGGTGCTGCAGGCAGACAGTGTGATCTCCCATACATCAGCAGCACTCGCACAACGTACGGAGGGGGGATGAGCTCTACCTCCTCTATCTCAGGTAGAGGGGCCAACTGGACTCTAAAACAACATGGAAAAACACAAATATCAGTGCTTGAAATATCCACCTGAAACCTTGAATTTGCAGAAAAAATATACTTGGCTTGGCAATCTGGCAAGCTATAAGAATACAGGCTTAGTGTTATGGATCACACATTGCACATTTTTTTTACACAATATCATGTCCTTGTTTTAATCAGTGCGCCATAGACAGAATAATATACTTACATCTCTTGAAGTAGTTGTGCAACATATGAGAAAGGGTTAAAGATGAAAAACTGCAGGATGAGTAAATTTGGGGTGACAAGGAAGCAATCTTTGATCTACGTATACTATTCATCTGTGACAATGGATTAATATATTTGTCTCAACTTAATCTATCCAGTAGGGTAAGATCTTCAATGTGCATCTTTAGACAAGTCTATCACATTCCATACCAGGATTTCTGTCAATGGAGTCAGATAGCAAATTTAAGTACATATTGACAACTATTATGGAATGACAGGTCAAAGTTGAAGGATACTGAAGGTCGTCTGACACTCCATGGCTTCCTCCTGCGCCCTCAGGTCATCACAGAACAGGTCAGGGTCATGGGTGAAGTCTGTGACCTTCAAAACAAAACATCAACGATGAAATTGGTAACTGTTATAATTAGGTTATAACAGTTACCAATTTGATTTGTAGGTGTAAAAAAACAACAATGCTACATTTGAATATAAGCATTAAAACGGAGTTGGTGAGTGGGGAGTCTGTACATTGGTGCACACAATTTCAGGGAGTGAATATAGTCATGATCATATCTTCGTCCTCCTGCTAAAGCTTTACACAAAAATGTCAAGGAACCAAGAAACTAAATTGGAATTTTGTCATTATGGATGGAATGGCTACATTTGCATTTGTTGTGATTTGTAACAAAGAAACATTAGAAGTACCAAAAAGGTACAAAAGGCTGGAATATGGCAAACATTGTCGCATGATGTAAAAACAAATTCTCAATACATACATCAGACTGGTTCGTTCTTACCAGTGTTGGAGCATCGTGTAGAATAACCAGTGCGAACTGGTGTCTTCTGTCCATCCTGCTTTTTGTCCTGACAAAAATCTCGATCACACGCTTGGCCAGAGACAGTGGGGAGAATTGAGACCTGTGGGAAGGGGTAAGAACCATTACACACAGCTGTAACAGTTGAGATAGAACTACAGATTTATTGAGATCTGTGGGAAGGGATAAGAAACCACTACACCCAGATGTAACAACTCAGATAGATATAAGTAAAGCTATCTATCTATCTAAAAAAATCTATATCTGTATCTGTATAGCTGGTATAACTGCCCTTTGGCATAACACACCAGCTGGCTATATAATACCAAACAACCTGTTACACCTAAGTTAGTTACATTTTCACATCGCTGTTTAAAGCTATCTAGTGAGGGTGCCCAGGCCCAATTGTACACAAAAACACCAGATACATACGTAGATCTATAGAATACACATTTTTACTTCTTTACATTCTGTGCACTATAATACCTTGTACCTGTCCTACCTACCCGTCTCTGGAGCTCACATGTCGGGACGTCATCTCTTTGCTCATGTCCAGGCAGACCACCTGCCGGAGTGAGAGAGATTGAATGAGGTTATTATTATTATCGTTTAAACTGTGAGTGAAACTGTGTTGCTTGTATATATCTATTGCTGCTGTAGTGTTGTTATTACCTTCCCCAAGAAGGTATGTTTTGGAGAGTGGGAGCAAATCCTAGCTGCTGATGCCATGCTCCACTGACACCATAAAACACATGTAATAAGCTGTTATGAATGATGTATTGAGTGAGTGAATGAATGAATGGTTAAGAGATGAGTACTTACGATCTTCTCGGGACAGTTGACCTTGGGCAGCAGGGCGTGGATGGTTCCGTCGCTGCTGTCCTGGGAGTCCTGCGAACTGGACACCGTGCTGGCCAGCGAGTTCAGCTCCTCACTCTCACCATGGGGGGTCTGCAAGGACAGGAATGAGAGAATGAGTGAATGAATGAGTGAGTGCTGCGAACTTGACACTGCTGGGCAGTGAGTTCATCTCTTCACTGTCTGCACTCTGCAGGGTACAGGAGTGAGTGAAAGAATGAGTGAGTGAGTGAGACAGTCCTGTGAACTGGACACCGTGCTGGCCAGGGAGTTCAGCTCCTCACTCTCACCATGGGGGGCCTACAGGGTACAGGAGTTAGTGAGTGAGAGAATGAGTACATGAATGAATGAATAAATGAATGAATGAGTGAGTGAATGAATGAGTGAGTGAATGAATGAGTCCTGCGAACTGGACACCGTGCTGGCCAGTGAGTTCAGCTCCTCACTCTCACCATGGGGGGTCTGCAGGGAACAGGAGGGAGGGAATGAGAGAGTGAGTGAATGAATGATCATGAATGAGTCCTGTGAACTGGGCACTGTAGGCTAGACGGAACAACGACGGAAGAAGTCAACTTGTGTGTGGTGTGATGTGTGTGTGCCTGAGCGTGTGGCGCCAGTGCAGCAGATTCATCGGCATGACGATGTTGGCTGTCTACACCAAAGAAGATTATAATAATGCACAAACACACGCACAAACACACATACACACACACACACACACACACACACACACACACACACACACACACACATACACACACACACACACACACACACACACACACACACACACACACACACACACACATATATATATACACACGGAAGTCGCACACTACTGGTACCTCATCTCGCGGGGGGTCTTTCTTCTCTTCCTCCTCCTTTTCTTCCTCCTCCTGGGTGGAGGCCATCTCCTCACTTTCACTTTGTGTACTTTCACTGACCGTGGTGTCTGGAAGAACGCTTTCTTCTTCTGTCGTGCTCGCCGCAGAACTCATACTTTGACTTTCATTAACTTTGCAGTCAGTGGTTTGTAAATTATTGGAAAGACGATTTTTTGGGTGTGTTTTTTCCCCCCGATCGCGCCAAGTTTTTCTCCGGGTTTTACTTCCGGGTCGTGTCAGGGACATCAAACACTACTCTGGGTACGAGATCATTTCCTGTTTGGAAACATATTTTACCTATTACACGCAAATAGATGTACGGTAACTATCACAAGCACACTTTTGATAAATGATTATCATATAGAGATTCATTACAACAAATCTATTTTTCTATGTAGAGATTATTTGGAAAATAAGTTCTGGGAACGTGATAGAATAGTCAACTATTATTGAGGGGGGCTTCTGATATAATATATTTTTAAAGATGAATATATGGCATATAGACGATATAAAACAATACTAACGGTTGAATTATTACAATATTTTTATATAATAAATTTGATAAAGCCATATAAAGCCGTTTAATGTGATAAAACTCCTAGCCTAAAATACTTATCATCACCTATATTGCGCAATACTTTCGTCCGTCTCTCAAATACGTCACCAAAATGGCCGCCGATGGTGGAACGTAGGGAGAGAAAAGTGGGCTAGGACGTATCTCTCGATTTTTGTCTTGTTTTGGACCTTTCAAGCCACGTAGTCGCCTTAGTGCCCCCTAAACATGGATTCGGGCACTTAATAGAGGATACTGACCCGTTTTCAAGGGGTTTTCATGCGACCAAAGTCCGGAATCAACACGCGATTTTGGCAAATCGATCTGCGAGGACCATCCTTGTTTTGCCTTAAAAAAATCAGAAACCCGTGAGGCAACTGCAACAACAACGACGGAAGAAGTCAACTTAGCAGCGTTAAGAAAGGTTTGTATGCCGCAAACGATGCTATTACAGAGACAAGTCGACCCTTTTGGCTGCCATATGCCTGCTATTTTGCAAAGTTAATTAGATTTGAGCCCAGGTTTCACACCAAAAACATAAGCATGCCGCCTTTGAAAAAATTATGAAACAAAAATGCAACAGCTGATTTACGTATGGCGATTTAGTCATTTGGAAAAGACTCAGGATACCTTATCGTCAGGTTTGTTGGATAAGCTGTGAGGAAAATTTCTATTACTCTACAGTATAGTGGCTTCCATTTGGGATGTGCTGTGCATGTAAAATTCATTTGATGGATTTTTTTCTTCATATTTTGGATTTTTCAATACTAGGTTTCTTCAAAATAATCTAGACTTCTGTATCTGCATACCCAGTATAAAAGCCCTTCGGTGTAATACACCAGCTTCGCAGTCATGTAGCATGGCAGCAGCTGGTTATGTACATGTACACCGAATGACCTGTCACACCCAACCTTTGCACATCTAACTGCAAGCTAGTGACTGTGCCCCTACTGTACTTGGTGGCAACAAGTAGTTCCAGTACATACGATGGCTCTAGAAAAAAACAAATTTTGAATGCCTTCATCCTGGGTTAAAAACTCAAGTACTTGAAGGTTGCTTTTCTTGTTAAGAAAGTTGTGGGTTTTCTTAAGAAAGAAGTGGGTTTTCTTAAGAAAGTTGTGGGTTTTCTTAAGAAAATTATGGGTTTTCTTAAGAAAGTTGTGGGTTTTCTTCAGGTGTGCCAGGATGAACCAGGAACGGAACATCAACAACAACCAGAACCATCTGGGGAACGTGCGTGACCGGCTGTTCCACGCGCTGTTCTTCAAGGTCGCCATCACCTACGCCCGGGCCTTCCCCAAACCTGTCAGGAGGGTCTTCGAGTTCCTCGTCCTGCTAAAGGTATGGACTCTATGGAGATACTGTAATTCCTGATTTTTTGTGGTACTTTTATGTTCGCAGTTTTCGCAGTCACTTCTGTACCGCAAACTTATCATTACCGTGAATAAATCATATGTCTTTAGCCTCCCTCTCCCCGCCACCGTGAACATATAGTTCTCCATTTTTTGCAAAATCTTGCTAAGTACTGCAAACATAAGGTGAATTACAGTAATCTCGAGTCAGTCTGTGTAGGTGAATTCTTCCTAATCGTAAGGGCTGGTATATTACCAAATGGTAGTCTTATGGGTTTCATTGTTGCCTTGAAGAAGGTGACTGAAATAAGACACTCACCAAAATGTCAGATGTAAAAACCCGCTGGTTGTTAAATAAAAAGCCTTCAACATCGTTGTCTTTGGTTTGTTCCCAACAAGACATGTGTGCAAACCCTTTTGATGCTACATGTACATGTAGTTCTGAAGCACAGCACTGCAATTACTCCATGTACATGTACAAGCCCGTCCACAGTTCCAATAGTACATTCATGTAAGGACATTATGATTCATGTAAACCCCAAATACTTCCTGGAAGTCTGAACTCACTAATCTCGTTTTTTTGCAGGCCCTGGTGGTGTTGTTCATCCTGGTGTACATACACATCGCCTTCTCCCGAACCCCGATCACGTGCCTGGATCACGTGCAGAAGGAATGGCCACGAGACGGGATCCTACGCGTCGAGATCCAACGCAACTCGACCCGCCCGCCGCTGTTCCTGTACGATTACGAGTCGGAGTCAGGCATCCCTGGGATGGAGGTTCCCTTTCCTAACGCCACCATACAGGTCAGCAGAGCTGTTTTGTTTGTTTATTTGTAGTTATTTAAATACAGTAGACTCACAGCAGGCTGGGAGGAAATAACACAGAATCAGAGAGAAATTTACAATAATGAATCTGACAAGAAATTTCTCCAAATATGTCATGGAGATGTCAATTTCTTCGTTTGTTTTGTGTACAATACAGTACTTTAAATATTTCATTAACACCCGTCAGACTGGTTAAATTACCAAAGTTGTTTTGCAGATTATAAGGGTTCCATTTTGGAATATCTGCATTTAAATTTGTACAAAATCCAGGATGTACAGTGCTCTGATTTCTCTCTACAGCACATTGTCCTTTTTTTTTGTCAATTCTAACGTATATACTAGAAGCAGACTTAGCAAGACACAGACTTCTGAGGAAATCATATACTCATAAGTCCAGAAGTCTGGTTGAACATTCGGTAAGTCAATTCTTCCATTAACAGTTTCTTTTTTTTTCCTGTCACTGTCAGGGTCTGAATGAGAACTTTGAGAACCTGTCGATCAGCGCAGTGGAGTTTCTGCGGGGAGACGACAGCCCCGTGCCGCAGAAGGGACTACAGAAGGTCCGCGAAACCGTCTCCGAGTTCGACATGTTCAAGGAAGCAGGTTTGTTTTTTGTTTGTTTGTTTGTTTGTTTGTTTATTCATGAAATACTCGAATCAGCCTGCTGCCCGCTTTTCAATGAGGTCATAAGGGAAGAGGTCAGGGTCAGACAAAATATAACAAGATACAGGTTACATGATTGAAGCCCTAATAAATCCATAGACATATATCCTTACACATGTTGTATCAAAAACACAAACCGATACAGTCAAACCTGTACAAGTGACCACTTCTACATCAGGACTACCTGGCCATTGTGACCACTTTTTGCTGGTCCCTTGGATAAGGCTTCCCATACATTGACACAAG
This sequence comes from Branchiostoma floridae x Branchiostoma japonicum, assembly GCA_013266295.2. NCBI lineage: Eukaryota > Metazoa > Chordata > Leptocardii > Amphioxiformes > Branchiostomatidae > Branchiostoma > Branchiostoma floridae x Branchiostoma japonicum. The sequence goes on along the minus strand of CM023836.1, from coordinate 1,558,438 downwards.
CATGAAGAATCCTGTCCATAGTGACCACCTGTCCACATAGACCAAATTTTATCAGTCCCTGAGTTGTCTTGGGCAGTTTTGACTGTATAATAAAATGTTGTCTCCTGTTTCCCTCCCCTCCCCCCAGTGTGGCCTAGTGATGAGTATATTGTAGAATACTCCCTGGAGTACGGGTTCCTCCGGCTGTCTCCACAGACAAGACAGAGACTCAGCATCCCCATCATGGTGGTTACACTGGGTAAGTCAGTAAGGTGCTAGATCTATCATTTACAAAACAGTTACACATATATAAAGCTATGCTACCACTAAGTCTATGGTATACTCAGACTCTAAGTATACAGGTTGCATTATTGTTTATCAAGAAATATATGAAAAAATTTGCATTGTTTCCAGACCCTACGAAGGACGAGTGTTTTGGGGACTCCTTCAGCCGGTTCCTGCTGGAAGAGTTCCTGGGTTACGACGACATCCTGATGTCCAGCATCAAGGGGCTGGCTGAGCACGAGGACAACAAAGGTAGGTCAAACATGCCCCCTGTTGGAATCCCTGTGAACTGCAGAGATTGGCTAATGTCCAGGTAGATGCTATCGTAGCAATTTTAGTGTCCATTAGCCAGCGAAGTGGAGATAAGGTATTGGCATGGCCAGAGATGATTGTAGAGTTTTGATTTTAAAAAACGGACATGTACCTACTGTGAGAGGGAGAAAAATTTACAAAATAGTTGAAGAAACATAAGAGTATTGCCTGGTGTAAATGAGCTATTAGTTTAAAGGGAAATGAACAGGCTTTCAAATACAAAAGGCGCAATGTTTGTCATTAAAAAAACATCAGAGATATAAAAGAAGTAGTCAAGTTTGTGTTGAAAGATAAAGAAAATGAGTTGTGCAGGTACAACTTGTCAGGTGTAGGTAATGTTGCATGTTACCTGCACCAGTGCTGGTATGCAGTAAAAAGTACATTGAGCCCTGTTTAAGTTCACAATGAGGTCTAGTACTTCTAGTAGTTTTACCTGCTTAAGTGAAGTTTTATTTGTATGCAGCTGCCTTGTCCTCTTGACAGGCTTGTCAACTGAATGTTGCAGGGCTTTATTTCTTCCACGCAGGCTACCTGCGGAACGTGGTGTCGGGCGAACACTACCGCTTCGTCAGCATGTGGATGGCACGGACGTCCTACATCGCCGCTGCTTTCGTCATGTTCATGTTTGTAAGTATTAGAACTGAAAAATAGCATCGTGTCAGACATTTTGCATTTCAGTAACTCATATATACATGTAGTTCAGCATTTTGAGCCATTTAGAATTAGAGTTTTTAGCTTGTAAATTTCTACACTGTCCTCCTAAATGAAAGCTGCTCTAACTTGTTTTGTTTCTTCCCTGCAGACTATTTCTGTCTCGATGCTGCTGAGATATTCTCACCACCAGATCTTTGTCTTCATCGGTGAGTCAGATTTACTTTTCTGAGTATTACACAATCTCTTGCTGTCAGAGACTGATTGGGTCTCCTCTCTAAGAGCTTGTGGATATACAATATTCCCATTCCCAGAACTACCAATAGGAGCTCAGGATTCTCAGCAGTGATTGGATGATGCAGCAAACATTACAATGACAACAGTATATTCCTGTTACTATGGCAATTGAACATTCTTCAGTATCTATGATAACAGGTCATTCTTTTGTTGCCATGACAACAGGACATTCTTGCATTGCCATGACAACAGAGCTAACATTCCCCCCCCCCCTCCCAGTTGACCTGCTGCAGATGCTGGAGATGAACGTGACCATCGCCTTCCCAGCAGCCCCTCTGCTCACCGTCATCCTGGCTCTCGTGGGTAAGGCAACACTAATGTTGTTATTTATCACTCTGTTACCATGGTGATGTGTTACCATGGTGATATATGTGACCATCACCTTCCCAGCAGCCCCTCTGCTCTCCTCTGGGTTTTGTTGGTAAGGCAGCACAAATGTTGACTATGTTACTATGGTAATGTGTTACCATGGTGATTGATGGAGATTATACTACAGTGCCTTGTTTTGTGCCTTTGCAGAGAAAGATGTAACAAAAGCTGGAATCAACTCTCCTCCTCTTAACTTTTTCTTTTGTAACATGTTCATTTTAGGAATGGAAGCCATCATGTCAGAGTTCTTCAACGACACCACAACGGCGTTCTACATCATCCTGATGGTGTGGGTGGCCGACCAGTACGATGCCATCTGCTGCCACACCAACATCAGCAAACGCCACTGGCTCAGGTACAGGGTGGGAGGGGGGCACAGATGTGTGTGTGTGTGTATGTTTCCTTGGAAAACTACTTAGCTTGATTTCTTAAGTATTGAATCTTTACAAAGGTTTTGTCTCTTCATTGCAGGTTCTTCTACCTGTACCATTTTGCCTTCTATGCGTACCATTATCGCTTCAACGGTCAGTACAGCGGCCTGGCACTGGTCACATCCTGGCTATTCATTCAGGTGGGTTCATGGGTCTGCATAGAGACAGATTTTGATGTTTTGTGTTCTTGTAGGTTTTACAAAACAGAAATCATCTTAGAGAATTTTTGGATTTTCTTTCTGGAGTTTGTTTACTCCCAGCATTCCTTGTTTTCTGCAATAAAAAGAAATCTAATTTTAATGATGGAAGTTTCCACTTTCGAACTAATCTAATAAATCTAATGTTTTTTTATTTATTTCTGCAGCATTCGATGATCTATTTCTTCCACCACTACGAGCTGCCTGTGATCCTGCAGCAGGCCCGCATCCACACCATGCTGCTCAACAACCACAACGCCATCAACGTCAACAACCCCGTAAACATCAACAACAACAACACCGGACAGAACCCAAACAACGCCTCCCAGCCCAACAACCAGCCGCCCGGCGCGGCGGGAGCGCCCAACGGTCAGCCCGTCGCCATGGCGACGGACAGCAACGTCTCCGGCGGGGACGCGGACGATGAGGAGTGGGAGGACATCGACGGTAGCCATGGCAACGACACCAGCAACATCACGGAGGTTCTGGACACGCTGGTGGAGATGGACCTTCTGTCCGAGGACGACCTCCCGCCCCGCGCCCCGCGGAGACTCGCCAGTGGCGGCAGAGAGGCCGCCACGATTCCCCAAGATTCAGACAACAGAGAAGGGGGAGGAGGAGGTGGGAACGTTGCCACGGAGACTGTTGTCACGGAGACGGTTGTCGCGGCGGCAATGAGTGACGAAGGCAATAGCAATGCAGGGGTGGAAACGAACACCGAAAAAGGACCTGAGGTGTCCACGAGTGACTCTGGAAAGGGGAGAGAAAGCGGCGTCGGTTCCCCGGGCACAGACGCGCAGTCTTCCCGCCGAGACTCAAACAAACAGAGCAGCGAGAGCCCGAGAGCGGGCCGCGTCAAAGGGAACGGCAGCGCGGTAGAGAACGTTGGTCCCAGAATAGCGGGGGCATCCGACGTAAGCGATTCTATAGCGTTCTTTGGGAGTGGGGAGGGGGGAGGGTCAGGTCACGACGGGTAGACTAACACTAAGGCAAGTGCCATGCAGGCAGGGAGGTTGGTTGTGTTGGCAAGGCTTGACATACTTGTTCTCTTTTACCTCCAACACTGCAAGCTTTCACAAATTTTAGCCTGCAATTCGGGAAAATTTTCTGCAAATACCCAAGCTGCTGCCCCTGCTTTACCTACAGCATTTTCAGACATATGGCACCTTGATATCTTCCAGCATGGCTTTGTAACAGCTACTAGCAACCCAGGCTTCTAAAAGCTGCTGCATAGCTAGATTATTGTTCTTAATCAAGACTGCAAAGTAGAAAAAGTTGTTCACATCCATACCTGCAATCTGAAAGTGTTATCTGCAAATTTCAGATTGCAGGTAGGCAGTTCCAGACCTGGTTGGTGATGTCAGTTATCATTTGAACTTTCTGGTTCTCATACTAGTAATTAGGATTAGCTGTTCATAAGCTTGCTCACAGCTCCCCACCCGTCCCCTCCCCTCCACACTCACATCCTGATTTCACTTGCATTACATGTTGTTACAGCTGTGATGCTAGAATGTTGACAATTTTTTGACAATTTTTTGACAATTTTTTTTCCCCTATAATAAAAGAACCACATGTCCACCAACCAGACTATCGCTAACTCAACTAACCTCCTTGGTCCTGAAGATTGGTTAATTTCTTTGACAAGTTGCAATACACAGAATTGTCTGCACTAGATAGGCTAGGAGATGCTGTAGCTTTTGGTCTTTGAGGGTTTAAAATGTCCTTAAAATGTTTCTACTCTGTGCTTCAAGGATAGAGGTCATGTGATGCCATTGACCTTTGACATGACCCCTGCACCAGTGCACTGTGGATTGAGGTCTGTGACCTTTCACCTGTGATAGAACTAATGAGGTCAAAGTGTTTTTATGACCTTGTGCTCTTGTCTTGCAGCCCACAGCTGTGTAGTGAAGTGCAAGAAAACAATTTATTCAGGAACTTGTGGATGATTTCAATTAGATCTTGTAGTAGAATGTACAGGAAAAATATTGAATTGAGGTGTCGCCAAAAAGAGGTGAAGGAAAAATAAAGGATGGAAAAGAATTCCGGTACTTGTTTTGGGACAAACTTGGGAATCTGGATGAATGTGGACTACTGTGTAGCGATCTTCTGTCCCGAGACCGCAACTTCCAAGACTGGTAGCTTTTTTTAGAGTGACGCCATGTATCCTGTACATTCATAATGTAATTTGTGTACAGAAATGTGTAGGATATCTCGTTAGGCCACACCAATTTTGTTTCTCGGTTTTTAGATTTAAGAAAGTAATAAACTTGATGATCAACATGAAAACAGAGTCTGAGGGGAAAGCCTGTACCTTGGTACACACAGTTTCGGGTTTTGAAAATAGATTCAAGTTTTCCTCCCAGCCTCAAGTTTTCTTCATGTCCAATTGATGAATTTTTACTTTAAACTGTCGAAAGAACCAAGGAAGTAAGTTGGTGTGGTCTTGTTTTAAGGCCTGTGAATCTATGACAACTGTAAGTAAATGTTGTAATATCTGCTTTTCAAGAGGCTGATCCAGAAAACTCTGATGTACACTTTGGAGCCAAACTTCCGCAGAATCTTTCTTCAGTTCCAGCACATCTAGAATAATGAACATCTATAAACAGAATACCGGTACATGTACAGTCAGACTTGCCCAAGAAGACCATTAAGTGGGCTGATAAAATATAACTGGACAGGTGGTCACTATAGACAGGATTCTTACTACTTGTGTCAATGGGAAAAATTATCAAAGTGACCACCAAAATGTGGTCACATTGGTCTTTATGTAGATCTAGAGGCGGTGGCTTGTACAGGTTTTTCTACATCTGTAAACCTATACGCAGTAATTCTCGTTGCTGTTCAACACAAAGCAATGAGGATTGGGTGATCGGAAACAACAGACGGCCTTTTTTTCAAGAACAAGGTGCTTGCTAACATTACGGAACAGGTGCACATTACATGTAGTTAGAAACATGGGGATTGCTTTTGCACAGCCATAGTAGACTAGTCATATGTTACAGAAATGCCATAAACACCCTGTCAGTACACAGAAGTCTCTTATGGTAAAAACACAGTATTTTGTAAACAAAAAATAATAAGTTTCTATCAAGAAAGGCACAGAGCTAAGTCTTTGATAGAAACAAGTTGGGCCAAATGCTATTTAACATTGGAAAGTCGCAAAATCCTGTGTTGAATATGTAACATAAAGTTACACTGGTACATTTGGGAGTGATTTCCAAATGTGCTGAACATATACAGAAAAGTTAATGTAAATCTTGTATAAGTTGTGACATGTTATGTATTTCTGGCCTTTACAATAATGGAGTAAAGATATGTGAAGACGTGCTTCTGTGTCTTCTTCTATACAGGTACTTAACCTCAGGAGCAAGTGTTCTGTTTCCTGAGATAGTATTTTTTCTGAATCCAAAAATCTTGGGCAGTTTATCTTGGTCCTATAGTGGTCCTTAGCTTCCGGGTTTTGCATCGTCTGTTCTGTACGTGTTCTGGTGTTGCTTTTTGTATGGCTTATAGCTTCTGCGCTCTGCAGAAGAAGTGGTGTAGGTTTTGGCCCCCTAGTTACAACTGTGATGTGTACATATCATAACGTGGATGAAGTATGAAAACGAAACTTTTTGATACAAATACACGAGCACATGTTTTAATCTCCAACTGGCAATTCATTGTATTATGCATGAACACAGAGTTAACAAGTCACGAAATCTTGAAGGAAAATTGTTCAGAAAACGTGGCACTATCCAATGTGCTTTCACTGCAATATCAGAAGATTTGAAAATGCAAATTTTATATTTATAAGCTTTATATAATAACGATGTTGCCTAATACTGGATTACTATGGCTTTTGATATGTTGGTAAAGGTTTGATAATAGACCTCGTCGCACACGAAGCATTTCACAAACTATATCAAACATCTGCATATGGTCTTTATTTTACTGGTCGTAACAGAAAAGACAAACGCTATGTACAGCAGTATACATGTATATACAGGCGCTCTTTATATGTACAGTATATATATGGCTATTGTATTGGGGAGATTCCCCTGGCTCTTTTGCCTCCTGAAACAGAATCTGTTTGCTCTGGGCAACCTATATGATATTGAACAGTCTTTCCACATTTTATGAACTTGAACAAGGTTTTGGGCAACCTCTGTGAACTTGAACAAAATCTGTGCAACCTCTATGAACTTGAAAAAGTGTCTTTGTACACTTTATGAACTTGAACCTTGGTGGCTCTGTACGTAGTTGTTCAGACCTTGACAGACGGTCAGTTCTCCTGCACGCCGGACTTTTCCGGGTTGTAGAACCGCCTCACGCGCAGCGGCGCCCGAGGAAACCCCATCCACACCCTCTGTTGCCATGGTGACATACGTGATGGCTTGCTGGACCTGGTTGTCCTCCCCAGTGACCTGTGACCCTTTACGGTATGGCGTCTCCGCTTCGGGTGTGGCTACAGAGTTGGCGACTTCCGTTGCCATGGTTACTTGGTCCACCTGCACATAGTTCTGCATGACCTGCGACCCCGCACTGCCGTCTTCGCGGGGGGTCGTCTCCGCGTCGGAGCTGACCCCCGCCAGTTCGGAAAAAGCCGTCTGGTCGCCCTCCGTTGCCATGGCAACGGGACAGCCCTGAGGGTCCACCACCTGCACGTAGTTCGGCATGACCTGTGACCCCGCTGTATCGTCTCCAGAACTGGTCGCTGGGGTGCCTCCCGTTGGCATGGCGACGTAATGACCCGAACCGTCCATGGCCACCGTTATGTAGTTCAGGGCGGCCCGGGCGTTGTCTCCCTCGGTCGCCATGGGAACAGCGTCCTTATTCACGTTCATCCAAATAGCCTTAGCTACGGGGGGCATAACCGCAACCTCTTCGCTGCTACCATGGCAACCGACGTACTGGCCCGGTCGAACTGCGTCGCCCGTTGCCGTGGAAACGGGGCGGCTTCCCTGTCCCACCAAGGCGTCCTGTTGGCTTCCATCAAGGGAAGCGCCCTCTGGCGGCCTGTCCGGGAGACTCGCCAGCAGCTTCCTCCTCTCCTCCTCGAAGTCGTCCACTGTTTCCGGTTCCGGTGGGAGGTAGACGAAAGGCACGTGCACGTGGTCCACGTCTTGGTAGGTTTCGTCATAAGTCGGAGGCGCCTGGAAGGAGAAAACAAGACGTCTCTGAATTAGTTTCTTCCTCCGAGTTTAAATCATGTTGCATCACTTATGTTTACCTTCGCAGAAGGAAAACATACTGACTCTGTTTCTTCTTTTCCAAATTAACAACTAAGGTCAATGGCCTGGACCAGACGGATGTCACCATGGTAACTGGTGCAGTAGCAGACACCCTGTGGTGTTGGATTATATCATGTAGCAAGTTGCAGGACAGAGTTGGAAGGGCTGTGAGCCTGCCACCATATACATGTATATGAATGGCAGAATGCGTTTGAGTAAGAATAAACAGAACAGTAGTCTGTCAGGCGAGACCATGTGAAGGTAAACATTATACATTTGCTTGGCATATGTTACCTACGTGTTCTTAGTATATTAGAAATTGTTGCCACATTTGGCGGGTTTCATTTGTTACAGACACGTACCGCCTTGTTCAACGCAAGGTAATGCTGAATACAGAGTATCAGTTTAATGACGAGTACTCACCAAGAAGTTCTCTGGGCGGGGAATTCTCGGCCACAGATGCTCCTTCGCAACCTTGCAGCTGTAGAAAGATGGACACAGTTGGTCACTTTAGAATCAGTGCAATCTCTAACAAATGAACCCGAATATAGAGACAGGCTTCCTCTTTTATATCACATGAACATGAATAAGGGTACAATTTTGAGTACAACAAGAATACTTTTCAGGTGTGAGGAAACTTTTCGGGTGATTTTGGAAAGCAAACCGCTCATTCACAGGATAAACTTGACATAGGGGTGCATACGGGGTCATCAAGGAATAAAACAAAATAAAGATGCATGCACTAACCGATTTGCGATCGCCCGCCGTTTGAAGAAGATGAAAAGGCTGAGCAGGAGCAACACTCCAAGTGCGGACCCGAGAACGATGACCATCGTGGCACCTGTTTCACCTTTCGGACAGAAGATTTATGAATAAATTTTAGAAAGGTAACATTTGCAAAGCAAATGCATAATGTTTACCTTCACATGGTCTAGCCCAACAAACTACTGCTCTGTTTATTCCCACTTTTGAAAACACATTCATATATATGGTGACCAGACTGTCCACGGTCACGGGTTCTGCTACCAGCTGCAGTCACCATGGTGACAGCCGTCTCGTGCAGGTCATTGACCTTATTTGTTTGGACCGGAAGAAGAAACGGAGCAAAAACAATATGTTTTCCTTCTGCGAAGGTTAACATATAAAACTGTTGAATGTGCAGTTCATTACAAATATTTTGATTCAAGTTCAGTGCGCACCTTCTATCTGGCAAAGGGCTCTTGTTTGACTAAATATCTTATTTAAAGTGAAATGTTCATTCAAAAAGCAAAAACGGTATGAAGCTGGCCATGCATGCTTACCCCGGAATGGCCCTGTGAATGGTTCTGGTCTTTCTTCTGCTAGAAAAAAAAGAATGTCTGCGTTTAAGAAAAGGGTTGCTGTCAAATGCAAAAGATATTTGAATGTCACATATAACCGCCCATGGCCTTCTACGGATCACGGTTGCGAGTTAGTCGTGAGCAAGGTCTTCAGTGGTTGGGAGTTCGACGGTGATGTTGCCTACTAGTCTTTAAGAGTCGTCTGAGCCAGCCAACTGTACATTTTGAAAAATCAAACTCGGGAAAATCATATAAGTTGCTTGGATGCGATCAGAAGAGCGAACTGGAGCTAAAACAGGATGGATTCCAGGCTACTCCCAACCCAACGCCGACCTTGGTTGGTAAGAGGTCGGGAGCAAAGTTGTGGGAAGGTCGTGAATGTGTGGCTTTACGTTTACCTGGAGGAAGGTCGTATGTGACGGTTGGTGATCGCCCGACTGCGTTGACGGCCCAGAGCACGGCCTGGTACTCCTGTCCCACGGTCAGGCCTCTAAACGTGTAGTCAGTGATGTTTGCATCCACAGAGACGCTTCTGATGACGTCACCTCCTTCGGTGAGGTTCAGCCGGTAGTGGAGGATAGGGCCGTTTTGATGTTCCAGCGGGATTTTCTGCATGTGGACAGAAATAGCGTGATGTACACAAAGGCATTTTGCAAAGGCATTTAGACACTTTGCACAGAACGAAGTCCTAGGGAGTAAACCCTAGCACAGAAAATCCAGGGGATGAAACACTCCTGTCAGAATATAGTCCTAGGGAGCATCTAGTGAGCCATTGTGTGAATATGCTTTACTGTTATGTAATGTGCTATAAATAAAAAAATGCGAATCTACTTCAGCAACCTAGTACATGTATTGGATTGTCTGCGAGTTAGTTTTTGATGAGAACCTTGAACGCATGTTCAAGGGACTTGAAAGAAAAGGTATCTCACCTTCCAAGAAATAGTGACATCCTTGAGACCATGACTTCCCTGTGCTGTTTCGGCTAGTACATCTTTGGGTCCCTGCTGTGGGGCTGTAGCAGAAAGAGTTACAGTTCATAAATTACCCTAGTTTTGTACAGGGTATGTTTCCTTGTTCTATACACGCACTGGTCAATCAAGTATAGTATAGTAATCCTTCGCAATCAAGTACTGTACTTACTGTATAAACCACACCAAATTGTGGGTATGTTCTTTCTTGTAGTTTCTATAAACTACTAACATTTTTGACTTGCTTGTTTCTCAAGTCACATTCTACGCGTATTTCTTTAATTTTGCTTAAGGCGTTTCTCTGCCAGTTCTTGTATTATTCAACTTAATGCCGACTACTACACAAATGCCCATTGCTCGTCACAGTTGTGGTTTCGGCACGTACTGAGAATGCCGGAGGACAGGGATACCAAGAGAAACCCAAGAAGAAAAGACCACCTGGCAGACCAAGCAAGAGGGGGGAAGATCAGGTCAGAGAAATCACACAGAGAGGGCTGACGGACTTCGACTCCGGCGCATACATGCATGTATGCAACTCTCTGCCGTTATCTTGCTACAGTAATACTGTACCCACTGTTCTCACGATGTGGGGATGACATCTCAGCCCACTACATACTGACTAACGGTGAACATAGTTATCCAGTTACTACTGTAAACGCTATGACACTTGACAAAGGCAGGGCTGCATGGAGGGACCTGACCACGAGACTGACGACTGACAGACCAGAAGGTCTACAGGCGGCCGGGTGAGCAGTGTGAGAGATCTACCTACCTTCCTGTCCTGTCCTGACGTATACAGGCGGCCCGTAGTCTCCCCAGTACTCAGCCTTACAGCGGACACGGACGGCGTACTCTGTGTACGGGCGGAGTCCACGGAATGTGAAACTCTTCTGTCTTCCAGCGTCCTCAGGTTTCTGGAGAAGAAAAGAAAAGAAAAGACAGAATTGATTGAGGTGTTCAAAAACTCATTTTTTCCTAGAACTATCGTAGAGTGGAACTCGCTGCCACCAAGTGCCATCGTCAAGAGACAGTTTTAAACAATGTTTAGAGTTAGATGTTCAAAGGTGTAACAGGTCGTTCGGTAACATTACCCGACTTTACTGGCAATTACTACCATTGGTAAATCCGACGTTTCGTGCAGTGAAGGAGAAAAGCCTTACCCCCCATGTTGAGTTGGAACTGTCCCGATATTGTAATTGACAACCCGACTCGAACACTGAACTTCGGAAAACCCGAGGAATGGAGGACTGCCATCTCACTGTGACATTGCGTGACCCCTCTGCAGTAGCGGTCAGACTTGGCGCGTTCGGTTTTACTGTGGAGACAATAATGACATGATTTCTGACAATGACTAAGTTTTCAGTTAACTTTTTTTACTAGACAGTGGTACATAGATGTATACATGAATATATAACGTTACGTTTCTATCTATACTGATTGAAACACATGGCTTCTAACAGAAAGCAGCTACGTGTCCTTGAAATTGGGTATTTATCATTTTCAATGCGCACACACATACACACACACACAGACACACACGCACATACACAGATACACATACACACACACACACGTACACACACACACGGACACACACACATGGACACGCCCCCCCACACGCACAAATACATACATACATACACACACACACACACACACACACATACATATGCGCACGCACACACACGTACACACACACACATACACGCACACACGCACACACACACACACACACACACACACACACACACACACACACACGCACGCACACACAACAACACTCACACACACACACAGACATACCAAATACAATACCTCCATTTTTCATGGAGGTAAAATACATTCACTGCATCAAAAATACCAATATGAGGTGTCCTACCTCTTCTGTAAGGTGTGAAGTTAAACGGGAATGATTTGCTAGGATTGGTCCCGCCCTCTGTTCTTGTGAGGATCACGGTGTGCGAGACGAACAGGACATCAGGCCCAAATGTACAGGAGTTGTCGTGGTAGTTACTACACTCCCTTACAGGACTGTGTGAATAATCATTCAAGTTTAGTATTAGATAAACCAGTAGTAGTAGTAGTACAAGCAGCATCAGTAGTAGTAGTAGTAGTAGTAGTAGTAGTAGTAGTAGTAGTAGTAGTAGTAGTAGTAGTAGTAGTAGTAGTAGTAGAATTGTTTATTCATTTCTCGAAAACGGCAGCCCAGTTGTGGCCAGAGGGCCGAATCGTCAGGCTTGTTTACAAATACCAAACCTGGAACATACCAGGGAGGCATACTAGGGTTGGCGGCCGGAGCTTCTAATGCGTGCGATCTACGTTTGATCAGAACCCCCCCCCCCCCCTCCAAAAAAAAAAAAGCCGACCGATCCCGGAACGCCGGCGAAGGAGGCTAACATGAGCCTTTCTTGATCAAGGAGAGTTCTCCCATGGCTTCTATTGACTCACCTGCCATATACCCAGTAAGAAAGGGTGTATGTGGTCTCGTTCCCATCGCTGGGATCTCGTTCCCAGGAGCAGGTGACTGTCTGGGCGTCCAGGTCGCAGGTACAGCGTGTGATTTGCGGATCTTTTATGAATGAATGAAGGAATGACTAGTTTTTATTCGGAATATTTACATGTAAAACAAACAGTATACAGTAGTTAGAGACAGCAGCCTCGCTGGCAACCGTTAAGGTCGACACAGACACTTACATCATCATACATTTTAACGTTTTCCTTGCAATAGACAATCCGTTAATATTATAGTAGGTATCGGTAGATTCTGCATTGTTCAGTAACATAACCATTTAGGGTAAGGCGCTCCTTCTAAAGCGTTCAGTTTTAACTCGATTTGTTCAAATGAAAGCCTAACGAAATTTGTTTGTTTGTTTGTTTGTTTGGTTGGTTGGTTGTTTGGTTGTTTGTGTGTTTGTTTAAACTAGCCTAAGGTACACATTTGGAGAAAACACATGTAGTAGAAAGGATCATGAAATATGTGGCAGTGGCTTCTGTACTGACTTCTATGGTTAGCCAAGACTTTAGGTACTAGATTGTATCAAAACTTAAAGATTTGTGACCAAAATGTCAACAACTAAGGCACAAAATGTGTTGGCTGTCCGTTTGGTGTGTTATTGTAACACGATACCCCTGCTTTTAATGCTTTAATTTCCAACCAAGCACACTTTTATGTTGCACCAGCTAAAAGTTTCACCTTAAAAGTACAACTTACATCTTAGGATGTTTACACTTGGAATGTTTAAAGCACTACAGGTAGCAACTTGAAGCCGTGTACAGAGTATGTGCTCGTGTACTCTTGTTTGTTACTCTTGTGCATTGTGCTATTGTTGCACGATACTTCTGCTTTTCAACGCTTTAGTTTCAACCAAAAATGTCTTTATTTAATTACGTCTTACCAACGGAGAGTTTCCCCTTTTA